>OX104044.1:42846914-43359201 GCA_944470415.2 Schistosoma rodhaini
ATGGATATGGCATGGAGGTCTGGTTCTCTCCATCTTTCAGCACCCAGCATCTACATTGTAGCTCTCAAAAACCTCGATATTCAACCAGGAAATCGCTTTTTAAATGTTGGTAGTGGAACAGGATACCTTAGTACAGTCATTGGCTTGTTACTAGGTAGGTTTGTTGAGATAAAAATTAGGCTTTTTCAACCTCCAAATGAGTTTACAGAAATTAACGTATATAGGTATCCAGACAGGTTGAATGGAGCTAACAGATTACTACGTGTGTAGGTGTCATCATTGTTTTTACTTTGCATGAAATCCGAATTTGAGATTCCAAGTGTTTACATGTTTTCTCAGACCATTTAATACTGATATGTACCTGTTCATTATCCTTATAGAATTTTGCTGGATCTTAGTCAGTAACCTAAAGCTCTTGTTTGCTAGGAATGTACCGTATGCCGTCATTATTCATGCTTTCCTAACTTCCTTTTTATATAGTGTGTAGACTACTGGCACAATCCCTCACAAGCAACGGGGGCCTGTGGAAGGTTTTCCCATAGATTGGAAAGTGTAGAATCTACACGAACGCAGGTATATTTAATTATAAATATGTATAGATGGGAAAATTGATCACCAATAAAACAACTCTTTTTAAATTTAACCTCAATAAAAAAACCGATTTCGTGGAATATTGTCCATAGGACTTATTTGGGCTATGGAAAGAACTTCTTGTTTAATGATATTTTGATAAATCCCCTTCTGATTATAATCATATGCTCACTAGTGACTGACTTCAAGATACATGTCCTGGAGTTCTAGTGGGAAGCAGTGACCAGTGGAGTTCAACCACGTCTGTTGTGAGATAACAACTCACTGAAGGCAATTGGTGAAGTGTCGCTCATAATTCGTGGATCAGTTGAAGTTAGACATTAACACCGTTGGATGCCGGCTCAGTGGTCCAACGGTTAAGGGCTCTGGCTCGTAACTGGTAGGTCCTGGGTTCGAATCTCGCGAGTGCGGGATCGTGGGTGCGCACTGCTGAGGAGTCCCATAATAGAACGAAACGGCCGTCTAGTGCCTCCAGGTTTTCGATGGTGGTCTAGCTTCAATTGACTCATGATTTCAACTTTGAAAAATACCAACCTCTTTTGCTCTACAAACTGTCTACATGGTTTCCTCTTGAAGTGTACCCATCCACTTGTTTATATATACATGGAAATCTATCTACGTTTCATGCCCTCAAATGCCCTGGTACAGCCGAGAGTGGGGAAAGTCCGCTCTCCCTCTCGAAATACTCTCACATGATCACGCGAATATATAGCCTCTGCCACGGAAGTCCTACTCACTGCTTTCTCGTGGCGGGAGTGTTGTTTACGAAATTGAGAGGACGGAAAGCGAATGTCCGGCGCTTTAACCGGGTTGGTGGACATGGAAAGTTCACCTAGGGGAGTTGGAAAACCCTGATTCCAAACCAATGGTGCACATGGGCTCCAGTATCCTGAAGGAACAAATGGCATATGAACCAATCGTCAGTCACCAGCTACCATGGGACTGCATCTCCTCACGATGCTCCACTGCCTTGTGAACTAGACCTTCAGGTCAAAGGCTCCGAGTGAGGCCCCCTAAGAAAACCACCTGCTTCAGTCTTGGCACCTGGGCAGTATCACAGCCCTCACACAAATCAAATGAGATTTGTGAGGCGCATATTTATCTGGTGCTTCCTTGTGCCAACATTTATGTGTTTAAATGAAAAAATAAATCTACGTTTCATCACTGGAAAGGTTGACATTTTTCAGAATCCTTCGTACTTTATGGGTGGTAAGATAAATTCAATTGAAAAGCAATGCGTACATAGGCTCCATCCCCATCCATTCAAGACCCCACCTGACGAAGAAGTTATTAAAATATATTAGTCACGGGTAGAAAGCATCACAGTAACCCTCTGGTGAGGGTCCAGTAGATGATACAACTAATTGACTTGAAACATTATCAAACAAGGCTCGGAAAAGGAACCAGTGGTAGTCAGGCAGTAATTTTCCCTGATATACTTCATAGATTTATGACGGAGTTCCTTAACTAGAAACGATATGGACTGTCTCGTTTGTGTTGTATTTGAACTCTGTCCCGTCACATACTGTTCCTGTTAAATATTTTGTTTTTCGTTTCGTTTCATACTTTTTACTGACAATACTATTCATACTTTGTGTGGTACATCCTATTTTTTAATACTCTGTTATGCTAGATTTTATAGTCTTTAATAAATAATCAAATTATTCGACAAAACGCAGCAGCTTTATTTAAAAATATTGGGTTGTCTAATGTAGACAAAGTTCATCCTATCAGTTCATTGAAAACATAAATGTCTCCTAGATCCGCTGATCGGAAACTGACTATGTCGAACATGTCGCTTGTGTTTAAAAACCCGATGAGGAAGCTAGAACCATTATACTTACATCTTTTCTTTGCACCATCTTAATTTTTCACTTAAGAGTTTACTTAGTGAATATGTATATTACTTAGTTGGCTTACTTAGCATCATAAGATTTCCAGTCGAAATAATTTACAGAAGACCCTGTGTTTATGTCTCATGAACTACTGACTGATTCTCTTTCCATGTACTCTGAGATGAATAAATCACCATTTTTGATCGTCATCAAGATTAACTCGTACCACTTAATTTGCGTACCTAGCCAGCATGGTTTCAGAAATGATTACTGCTGTGTTACAAATATGCTAATCACAGTAGATAAATGGACTTATATTTGTAGTCATAAATGTTTGAAGAAATCCGTTACAACGATTTCGCAAAACATAAAAATCACATCTCATTTAAGTTATTTGTTTACATTTTCAGTAAAATAATGTTTAGTTATTGTCTCTATATTCTAACTGGGTATTCCGTTTACAGAATTTAAACGTTTGTGACAATATTAGGCCTACTACTAAATCTTTCAAATACACTCGCAACGTGGAAAATGTAAAGTTTCAAGTTTAAAATACTAAGTAGTTTTCAATAATCTTTTGTCGATCAATAATCTTTGTATTATTAAGCATGAGATTAACGACTAAATCTATCCTTAATAATTTTGTGAATTAAGTTCTTTTTAAAACAATTTCTCTATGGTATCTTTTGAGTCTTGTTTATCAACTCATTCAGTCTTAACCGACTTCCCTGACCCTGAATAGTATATATATTCAACTTTCAAAATATGCATTACAGTTTCGAATCCTAATTGTTTAACTACAGAGTTTTCGTAATCTCACTAATATTCACACAAGATTTAATTTAAATCGAATTATGTAGAACTGTACTTGATTGTCTTAGAGAGAGTTTTACTTCAATTGCTGGGTTTTGTATTCTCTTCATCTTTCTATGATTACATTGTTCTCGTCACCAACTATTTTTAATTTTACATTATTCTCTTTATGTTGTATCACTGCCTTGTAAAAATCAAAATGGTTACTTAAGTTTACCACTTTTGGGTGGAACTACTTTTATGTGATAAATAAAAGCAATATATTTGTAATACCCCAATTAGTAGAAAAGTTAGATCTTCTGACTTTCCATGACTCAGTGTAAGCCGCTTCTTCAGGAAATAGATAACCAAATTAAAATAAATCCAAGTTTAAATAGTACAAAGGAACAAAGTAAGAATATTAGGTGCGATCAATCAAAAAACAGGTCTAATCAAGTCAATGTCACATCATCCCGGTCAAGATGATACGTAAGCGACATGTATGTGAATTTATGTGTGTGTATATATATGTGCACACAGTCAAGGATGAAAAAATGTGATCATTGTGGTGAGAAAGGGTTGATATTAGAATCGCGGCTCGTATTATCCCCTACCACCCTTTTTTTCGAAAATGAAGGATGTGAAAAAAATTTAGCAATTGGTGATTGGTGAACTTGTTTTTGAAAGTGTGTGCTCAAGTGAAAATGAACAAACATTTTGTCACCTGTAATAATTGTTTAATTGGTTGTAAATGGTGCAGCTTGTAATCTGATTCGTTCAAGTCGAACTAGAATAAAGTGCTTTTATTGGATGTAAGAATTGACATTTTTACATCCGACTATTATTTACAATAAATTAAATTACAATTAATTATTTACAATAATTAATTTTCGCATTGTTCCATCTGAGTTTTGTAAAAAATTTTAACTTCGAAAAAAACAAAAACAAATCCTTTTAATTACCCTGCTATACTGCTGTCAGTGAATGTATATCGGGATAATTTCTTTTTATGAAGTAGAAATGCGACTAAAGTTATCAGTTATCGTGACAAGAGTAATAATAATGTGTAGATCATTGAAAGTTAATTTTTGAAAAAACTGACAAGTGTTATTAATAGTTGATAATGGTGATTATTGAATTTCAAAGGTAGTTTCAAATGTTTAATACACAATTAGTAAACACATTTTCATTTAAGTATTCCCATAAGTTAATTTAACACATAGTTCGCTCATTTAATAAACGTTATATTCGTGTAACTATATAAATAAATCATGATAAAGAGAAAGTGAATGGGTCATGCCGAAGTAACGCTAACCGTAAAAGATGTGTAAATGAAGCAACTTTTACGCTGTCTGAAATTAGTAATAATGTCTGAGAAAAAAGCAAATAATCTTTATAATTCAGTTATTTTGCAAACCGTTATTCTTAATACCAAATAGTTGATCATTTTAGCTTTGAAAAGGGTGTCGAAAATGAACGCAATATCAAGGTTATCAAAGTTTCTTTTTGTAAATCCATTAAAAGCATAAAATATGTTGACCTGTACATTCTTTGTAGTTGATCACTTATTAATGATCACCGAAAATACATGTCAGTGTTGTACTCAGTCATCATGTAATTCGGTAATTGTATTTGTGAGGTGGGCATAATATTTTTTTGGCACGTTATGTTAACAACCAATGTTTTTTTAAGTGCACAGCCTTTCATAATAATGATCTGCAATTTTTATTGTCATTTGTAAATGACATTGTAAACGTTATTTATTTAGAAAGTCTGGAATTATATTTCCAAATCAACAGTTCCCTTTGTTATACATACTGGACGAACAATGAAAAACTGTATGTACATTTTCCGTCACAAGGGAAAATAATTACTCCTCTTATACTGTCAAACACTAAATCACTGAATGTTGAAAAAAGTAACCTTTTTTTGACATAATATTATAATATATATTGGTTGAATATTGGTTGAATGAAGTGTCAATGAACAAGCCTATGTCTAGTGAAATAAATTTCTATTTCAATTATATGACCTAATGTGAATAAGGTCAATTGTATTAAGTAACCATTATGTATTTAGAATATCGAATTTCAATCTCATAAGTTAAACCGTTCAATTATTTATCAGATGTCTAAATGACATTTATCACTGTAACGAATTTTTCAATGCAGTGATAAATCTCATGAGAAACATTATTATTACATTTCGTATGTTCCATTATTATTATTATTAATGACTTGTTAGACATGTAAGTCTTCATTATATGACGTCGTTTTCTGTACGGAATCGTTTACTGAAACCTTAAATTTGAAAAACCTTAAAAGCTGTTGACAAAATTCTAAAGTGATCGATAATCACTTTATTATTATTAATCTAGAAAAAGTGGTTTTGCATCTTCATTACAATGGAATTGTAATGAATGATCAGTGCTTTCATCTAGCAGCATTGCAGATGGTCTAAAAGCGTTCGACCACTTGTGCTTTTTGGACAATAACTGATCTCTCAAATATTGGTAGAAATTTCCGTTTGCTGCTTCCATAAATGACACATACCGTTGGAAGCTACAAAACATTGTAAAGCATATTTCGATTTACCTTTCCACATTTCTTGTTACCATAAGACGGTAGAATATTTGAAGATCAGTTCGTAGCCTCTACGAATATGATGAATGGGTTAATTCTAAAGAAAGGAAACCTTACCCTCTTGATGACATTTCGAAGCAGGTGCACGCGGCACAAAAGGTGGTGTGAATTGGGATACACCTGCGTTATGGCAGCAGCTATTGCAGGTGAATCATCGGTAACAATACCGATAACCTCTCTATTGTTACTCATTTTGGCGGAAGAACGAGAGGAAACTGGACAGCAAAGTCGATGTTTTGCGACTTATAAATGTAATACAAACAGGTACTGCCATAAAATTCATATCCAGAGCCACCACGTGATACAGAAACATATTTTCACTATTGGTTTTGTATGTCCCATCAAAACCTACAACATCTAAAAACCTATTGCACAGATTTATCTGGTCTGCTGTAGCGAAGAAGAAGTACAACAGACTATGATCTGCATCCAATTGATAATCACAACGGCCACCAAGTGACGTTATGTGATTTTTCAATTTACCATAGTCACCTACAGTTAATAGTATAAATATGCACACTGCTTACCAGGAAGGTTGGCCTGTGAGAACACTTTGTGACGCATATTGAAAACATCTTGAGCAGTAAGACGTTTCCCATAGGATTGGTACGCGTAGTGTATCACATTGAATGCTGATGTTCCAGATATCAACAGTGGCTTCACTGTTTCCAATTCCGCCGCCGTTAATCGGCGCATCCATGTGTCACAGTCGTACCTCAGGGAATTGCACTTGTGATTGTGATGCACATTCCCACGAACAACAGCCCAATAACCTTCAGGAAACTTACAAAAGATGAAGGCGGAACATTGTGTCCATTGAAGTTCCCAATGAACAATATAATAACACTAACCAAATCACCTCCTTCGTCTAATCGGCTGCGAAGAACCGCTGGGTGTTTTATAGCTCTTTCTCCAACATACAAATTTAATATACGGCTTCCGATCTCCATGGAAATGAGAATCTCTCACCGCATAATGGCAGCACGTTGCTATTTCACTAATGGCGCTGTTTAACGCTTCCAGTGATGGAAACGCTACCAGATACAATGTATTCAAAAATACATTTTCCGTTTCTGTGACTACGTGAGGAACAACAGAGCCTCTAATTCGCACGTTACTGACGTCCATATTGTGAAGAAAATTATCTTTATCGATAAGTACAGAGCTTTTATACGAATATCAAGAATTACATAACCAATTATAACGCATTTACAACTAGGAATTTCATTGGACGAAACGGATTGAATCACAATTGATTGATCACTGGGTGGTGATCAATCTCATGCGTGTCAGGTCCTTAGTGCTGATCGAATGCTATCGATCAAGTTGCAATGTGGTCACCAGTCTAGGTGGCTCGACACTGCGGGCACTATATATATTAGGGTAACATGGTGGTTGGAGGTGGTCAACAGGAAACCCTGGACCCGGGTTTCGTGCTACTTGGCACTCGTCAGCAAGGTGTACCTGTAATCTTGAGGGAACTGATGCTCCCTGGCGGATTCGATCCCGCGTCACTCAGCTTCACAGTCAGAGACGTTACCACTGAGCTATTCGGGCCGCGACCGACCTCCTGTAGGACTGAGATCTAATCACAATTGATTGATCACTGGGTGGTGATCAATCTCATGCGTGTCAGGTCCTTAGTGCTGATCGAATGCTATCGATCAAGTTGCAATGTGGTCACCAGTCTAGGTGGCTCGACACTGCGGGCACTATATATATTAGGGTAACATGGTGGTGATCGATAGCATTCGATCAGCACTAAGGACCTGACACGCATGAGATTGATCACCACCCAGTGATCAATCAATTGTGATTAGATCTCAGTCCTACAGGAGGTCGGTCGCGGCCCGAATAGCTCAGTGGTAACGTCTCTGACTGTGAAGCTGAGTGACGCGGGATCGAATCCGCCAGGGAGCATCAGTTCCCTCAAGATTACAGGTACACCTTGCTGACGAGTGCCAAGTAGCACGAAACCCGGGTCCAGGGTTTCCTGTTGACCACCTCCAACCACCATGAAACGGATTGAAAAAAATTTGAAAATGGGATGAAAATTTTTTGATTAAGGGGGACAAAAAAATTTATTTAAAAAAAAATCAACGTGACCTTAATGTTATTCAATTTTTAGGATTGAGTTTAATTTGTATGTACGATAATAGTGTGAAATGTGAATTATAACTTGTTATCTAATGCTCAACTTGTTATCAAGTCAAACCTTGGTAATGATACCTATATTTTTATTCGAGTAAAATTTGTTGGATTCCGATCAAAATTTTTTTGATCTGATGTATTAAATTCGTTAAAACTTTTATTGTTATCGTTTTTATTATTAGTCTATCTTGACATGGTCTTTTGTGACCTTGTGTCATGTTAGTTATGTCTCAGTTCACAAATTTTTGTTTCGTATCTAAATAAAATTTTCAATGAAAATGTACACTTTTTTATAGGATACAATGGAGTTAATCATGGTATCGAAGTGAATGATTTCAACGTTAATTTTTCGCGTGAACACTTGGTGACATTTTTGTCTGAATGTGATGCACCTTTCGAACGATCGTTTTGTCCTCCGGTATTCCTACACGGGAATATTTTAGATTTGATCGTTCGCCCAGTCCAACAGCCAGGTATGGTTGAAAGATTGAATGATTTCCCACAGCCTTCTGAAATGATTCAAAATAATCTAGATACTCATTTAAATAACAGTGTTATTAATCCTGAAAATATATGGACTTCAGAAGGAAGCCAAAATCATTCATCGGACGCTACGATGGAAGTAGAGGAGAATGATCATGTGGTAAACGAAAATATCCATCAAAATGATGATCCGGATAATAATAATAATGATGATGATGATGATGACAATGAAAATGAATCTGATCCTATCAAGTGGGAAGAAGAGTTTATTGTTGAATCGCCACCTTTGATACACTCAGATAGTAGTCATCCGTTATCTAATCAAACAGGTAGGTGTTCATAGTCACTTTCGGTTGATCGTTTAGTGAGCTTATTTTATTGAAAATTTTTTAAGTGTAATTCCACAAGCAAGTACATGGTCATATAATCAGCTTTCAGCTACACTATGTACAAAAGCTATTAGCACTATCTGGTTGTTCAAATAAAGTAGGTAGAGCCAGGTTTTAAAACATAGTCTAGTTGCTAAACATCAAATGCACTAATCACCTAGCCATCACTCCATAACATGTTTGGTAAGCTCGTTTAACATTAAAAAAGACCTGTTCATTTTCATCTATGTTCAGCTTTACTATTGTCCTATTTGTTTAACTTCGTCAGATACAAACGTACAACCCTGGCCAGTATATGATCGGATATATGTGGGGGCTGCTGTAACTAGCCGTCTTCATTTACAATCCATACTACGATTGCTCAAAGTTGGTGGTATTCTAGTTGTTCCTTATCGAGATAAAGTAAGAAATAATCTTTACAGTTTTGTTCAGGTAATAGTTGTGTATAAATAACTCGATAACTCCTAAGATATGTACATCCTCACCGAGTCGAGTTTTCATTTTAACAGTCACGCTGTTTGAAGTTTTCTGATCATTTTAGAGAGTGATGGTAGATCATCTGATCGTTTGACTTCCTTGAAAATATTTTCCTATTAGGTTATATCCGCTGTAGTAACCCCATATACACTCGGAGCATGAAAAGCAACTAATCCAATGCAATATCGGATAGTGAGTTGAGGTAACAGACTGACACAAACCGTTGTGTGAGCTTATCCAACTTTTACGTGTGTAATTATGTATAGGTTAAATCATATTAATCCATATGTATAACTTTGACCTTTTATTTATGTATGCTTCCCATGTGTTTTTGTTTATTTTTGCTTATTTATATTGCTCTTTATCTTTCTGAACTATATCAGCTGAGATACAAAGTGATTTTAGTGATTTGACTGGCAATGTTTCCCCGATTTCTATCTATTTGCATGAAATGTACGCTTCCCAAATACATTCGTATTCGACTTATCTTACTCTGTTATCGCTCACGAAATATAGTTAAGGCTTTTATACAAAGTTCATTAAAGAGCTACATTTCATCATCGTCATCAAACGGGGTCAACTGACGATGCTAAATAATGATGAAATTTCTGGCCATACATTTCATTTTTTTATATACACACATTTAAGAAAGTCTAGATTGTTGTGATATATGATTTTATTACTAAGGACTAAAACCTTTTGTACAAATATTGGTCAAATTTTAGACGAACAGTTTGACAGAAATTCGACGCTCGCTATATAGAAGACAATGTATGCACAAACTGTCACAATTGATTGATCACTGGGTGGTGATCAATCAATTGTGATTAGATCTCAGTCCTACAGGAGGTCGGTCGCGGCCCGAATAGCTCAGTGGTAACGTCTCTGACTGTGAAGCTGAGTGACGCGGGATCGAATCCGCCAGGGAGCATCAGTTCCCTCAAGATTACAGGTACACCTTGCTGACGAGTGCCAAGTAGCACGAAACCCGGGTCCAGGGTTTCCTGTTGACCACCTCCAACCACCATGTTACCCTAATGCACAAACTGTATTTGAAATAATCTAAACGATTAAAATTTAAATAGTTTCAACTTTTCTCCCAGCTAGTTTGTCTGTATTTCTTCAGGACAATAATGAAAATCAAAATTATCGAATATTTGAGGTTTAAAAACAGATCTACACCAAACACTTATTCAATCATTTACAGATGTTAGTTTTTTGTACAGTGATGATAATGTGAGTCTTAAGATGTGGAGACTGATCATAATATGAAAGATGAATGTGTGTGTACTTGCATGTTGTCGTTAACTAAAATTTAGTGATTAGGTGTAACCTTTTTCAGTAACAAAGGAAATCATAATGGTTTTATTCATCATAACGTTAATGGTACATATGAGCATTTAAATTGTCAAAATGTATGTAGAATCAGAAGTCATATAGTTCGTTGTCATGTTGAACACCAAAACTAACTGGAAATAAATCCAAATCACCATATTTGGCTGGTTAATTGTTGTAACCAAACTTAAGGTGATATAATTAGGGTGAATAATAAATTTAAGTATTTGTTAATCAACATCTGTCGAGAGGGTGAGCAATTATCTCAGAATTATTCTTTAGCTTCTTTATGTCTATCGTGGATTAAAAAGTATATTTCAGACATTGTTTTCCTTCAAGCTCACATTCAGAGGCCTTACGTTTTTCTCACATTTACTCTACTACATTAATGACGTTTAATTTAATAGAAAACTTCATTTTGCTCTTCTTTTAGTGGGCTATCCTTAACTTTAGACAACGTCTTCCTTACAGTATCACTAGCGCGAAAATAAACTCTCACATCATGCTTCTTTAGAATCCACTTGATTTCTTAAAATGTTTCTTTATTGCACGGACTGACTACAGAGTTCTTTCATCGACTCAGTAGATACGAAATTTATTTTCCTTTCATTTTTGGTATTGTTTTGCGAAAGCTTAGAGTTAATTGTTTCGCTAAGTGCAAGCAGGCCTAAACTTAATTAAATATGTTTATCGTCAGTCTCTGTAATAGGATTATTACAACTGTTAAACAGCTTGTTGAGATCCATGTGCTTCGTCGAACAAGCGAAAGCCGACTAATAATCTACATACTTAATAACTTACACCTGTCAACCCTCTTATCCTGAAGGGAAACAGAGAAGAGGAAGGCCGAAGAATGCACTACGTCGGGAATTGGAAGCAGGCATGAAAAAAATGAATGGCAACTGGAAGTAACTGGAAAGGATCACACAGGACAGGGTTGGATAGAGAGTACTAGCGGGCGACCTATGCTCCTCCAGAAAGGATAGCATGCGTACGTTGGTAAAAAAGTTAGTTCTGCTTGTCAGCTCCAATGCTCCTCTTCACTCGCTTGTTTGATTCTGTCTATTCAGTTTGTGCTTTGAATTTCTCTGTTCTTGTTCAACTGTTGTTAATTGCTGTCTTCTTGTTCTTCCTTTCTTGAGTCTTGTCCAGGGTTTCGAAAGAGATCCATTCCTTATGACGATGCTTCTTTCGGTCCAGCCCCTCCAAACATGTTGAAGTTAGTGTTTCTGTGATCCCTTTTAAACTGCCCTCCATAGTAGTTTCTTCTTCTGTCAATAGATCTCGTTAGAGTTGGAACCTGTTGTTGATAGCTATCTTAGATTGGTTGAGTTTGTTAGTATCTCGAAGGAAGGTTGTGTTGAACTTTTGTAATATTGTTTCTCCAGTCGTCCATTGCTTCTTTAGTTTCAGTTTTTACTTGGCAGCCACCATGTGATGTGAAGCTATATCAACTCCTCCCTTGGTCCACACGTCCTCCATTGACCTCCTGAATTTTTTGGTGAAGCAAATATGATTGATCTGGTTCTCTGTAGTGTGATATTGTGCCGCCTATAAACGTTTCGTTGAATGCACATAAATTTGCAAACCTATCACCATCCTCGTTTCTGTTCTCCCAGTTCATGTTGTCCCATGATATTTTTATATTCGGTGTTGTTCATTCCAACTCTGGCGTTTATCTCTCTCATCAGGATGGCCAGGTGCTCTCTATGATCGATTGCAGCCTCTCATAGGACTGATCTTTATCGTTGTCGTTGATGTCATTAGTGGGTGCATAACATTGGATAACATTCATTGTGACTCCCTCCTTCTTTGTTTTGAAGGATACTTTGACGATTGTAGATCCGTGAGATTCCCATCCTATAAGTGCTTTTCGAGATTCCTTGGATAGCATCAGAGCAATTCCCTGAGTATGCTGAGCTTTTTCTTCTTCGTCACCAGAGTACAGCAACATCTCTCCCGAAGTTAATTTTTTCTGTCCAGCTTGAGTTCAATGTGTTTCAGTGATCCCGAGTACTGCCAATTTGTATCTTTGCATTTCTGTAGCTATTTGATTTGTCATCGTGGTGTTCCACATGGTCCGAACATTCCATGTACCTACATTAATTGTTGCTCTGGTTGCTAGAAGGGGCTTGAACCTTGTGACTTCAGAAGAATATTGGCGTCATAATTTTCCTGAATGAAGGTCGTTAAACTCCTAGGGGAGAGCTTTAATGGTTTAATTTGTTTACTCTGGTTAGCGTTTTTAGCAAAGTTGTTTTCTATATGATGGAGGTTAGTGACCACATGCCCAACCCTCCTTTACTCAGGCTTGGGACCGGCAGTAACCCTAGAAGTGCTACAGGCGGAGTCGACCCATAATCTGACGGTTTTCTAAATGTACTAATTATCATATTATTTGTTATTATTATGGTTGATTATTATGCGCTTTTTATTTTTAACGAAAAATGTTGTATATATATGTGACGTCATATGTAATTTTGTAGTGAAACGAGTAATCGAAATTATCTGTATAATGAAAGGCACTTTTCTTTACTTTGTAACATGAGATTTTCTGGTGCGTGTATTAATAATAGTCTCTAATAGAAAAGATAATCCTTCCAATTTTTTTACTGCTCTTAGTCATAAAGTTGTGATTATATATTTCAATGAATTGGTATTTAATTCAGGTGATTATTTTAAGCAAAAACTGATTTATATTGTATGAGATTAGTTTACCTATTGAGTTCGTCGCCTATTGAGTAAAGCGTTTGACTTTCACCTACTAGGTTTCAAGTTCAGATTCTGCGATGCTTACTTTAGTTTAGACAAATGTTTAGTATTACTAGCCTTGCACAGAAGCCAGTGATATAAATTATGTACACAACCTTGCGGTAGATTAGTGACTTGAAAGCGCATATCATTGACATGTGAGAGCAAGGAAATATCTAAAGCATCCAATTTCTTTGATTTCATTTTACTTAAAATGTGAACATAATCTGGGTACATGTAGAACCTTAAGTATTGTATGGGTTGATGTCATTATTTTTAGTAAAATTAATACCGCATATTTCTATAATCGCTAAAAAAACAGTATGGCAAAAATAGAGATAAAAAGTTCAAAAACAAAATTACCTAGACGAAAAAACCAAACGTTCACATTTTCATGTCATCTGTTTAGCCTTTATCTTGATATTTTTATAAAAAATATTTCAGTTCATGAAGATCAAACGGACAGAAGAAAATAAAATAACTGCATCGGAATTGATGTCAGTTAGCTTTGCAACTCTCCTTCCATCAAGAATAGGTTCAGAAAAACAAGTCGAATCGCGTAAGTGTTTTCAGATGCAGTCTGTGAAATTCAGTTTTTTTATATACGTTTCTTGTTGTTTTGGAGTCATATTCTAACGATACAGAAATTCGTCATATTTTATGTAGGTATAATGCACAATTGTTGATCAACAGATTTCTGTCAATAATGCAAATAATTGAACTAACTAATGTAACTGGACAACAAACTACACATTTTTGTATTTGGTTACGGGTTCTTTACTACGCGGCGAGTCACGTTATCTTGATTATTGAAACCCAAATTAATAGAACGTTGTTCGAATAATCGTATTAGTAGTTGTAGTTCAAATCTATAAACGGTTGAGCTAAAGGTCTACCTTAATTAGACTATAAAATTTTAGTACAACTAGTTCAAGAGATCATCCGTACTTTGATTGATTGATTAGTGGTACTTGGGTCTCTGGAGCTAAATGATCCACGTCTTATTATAATGAATAGGGAATAGTCATCATCGAGGTTACATGTACACTGATGAAAAACAAACATGTACATTAAACCCATTTGAGTAATCTAATTACCTTCAATGATCTAAAACCCTGTTAAAACCAACTTTTATTTAACTATTTGTAATGAAACGTGTAATTCTAAGTCCATTCGTTCGTCAATTGATAAAACTATTCGTCAATAGATTTGTAGTGCCGCGATTCGTTAATCGTTCGTTTCGATAATCGATATAATTCTAATCTTAACGGCGCGTAAAATCAGAAGACAAAGGATGGCAGCAACTACAGTTTAGTGGAGATGGTTAGGAAGCCAACTCGAGAGTGAAGCAAAAATAATGCGTGTTGGAGATTGGCGGGAAGCCAACACGCTATGAGCAAGCATTAATCAACATTTATAGTCAGACAAAAATGAGTGATAGACATATGATGAATAAGATACGAAGTGTACACATATACGCTCATATAAAAGTATAGTCAAGGTCAATAAGCGAATAATGTACAAGATCAAAATATGACTCATGACAGGCGAATTGGCTTGGCCAGTAGCTAGGATAAAGTATATGGGCTTAACAAATAAACTGATACTACATAGCCCCCTTGTAGAAAATAGCACATTTATAAAAAAATGTCTGTTTTCGAAAAATAACACTGAAGTGGTATGTTAATAGTGTCAACATGTATGGAAAAAATGGTACAATACCTGATAAATTACAGTGTCAAGTGGGGTGAGCGTATTAAAAGAAAGTGTCAAACTTATGTAAAAATGTACATGAATATTGTCAAAATGAGGACTGAAATGGAAATGATAGCATGTGATTATGAGTACATTAGTAAGCGTACAAAGAAATTTAATATGGGTTTATGTCGTGACTTTTCGGATGACAAAATAACATGTTCATATGAGCGATTCGAAATATCGTGAAAATAGAGTAATAAATCGTTAATAGGTATGACAGCGGATTAAATCGTGGAAATAAGTAATGTAGAATATAATAGAAATTGGTCTGTAGTGCCGATTGAACATGAGGATAAAGAACAGCGAAATATGTTGATGCTGTCTAGTTTGGAAAAAAATGAAGATTTCCTTACAATTAAATTTACCCAACTAGACAGGCTTCAAAAAACGCTGCTGCTTTCAAAAACTTGGGGTCAAATGAAAATGTAAAGTAAATCAATCTAATATTGCCAAAGCTTTCCGTAAATACAACTTATGATAAAGCCGTTCGGATCTTTGGAAGAATTTTTTGCAACAAATTCTCAACCCTTAGTTTTCGCCACATTCGTCTGAAGCTGTTTAAAGAACAAAATATTATTTTATTCTTGATACTAATAGAGTGAATCATACAAGCTGATGTCTTGATTTTGATTTGTCACGTCGAATTCAGTTAAAATGCCTTATTTTTGCATGATTTGTGGATAAAGCAGCCGATCTTGAAGTTCATAATCTCCAATAATCACTTATGGAACAAAAGTCATCAATGATTATTCAAAATATGACAGCAGAATGTTGACGCATTATCAAGTCAGAGCAGACCAGTCTAGACTGGTCAACGTTAAATCAAGTGTAAGGGCTACGATAGTTTGTGCATTTAATTCAACTAGTCATAAAAGTTCCTTCAATACGTCTGTTTATCTAAGTAAATTGATGTGCTCTTGCTACTGTGGCTGTAATTACGACTACTGTTGTTGATATGTTAAACAGAAATACAGTAAGTAAGTAAAAGTTGATTACAAAGGTGGACTCAGTAACAAAACTGATCCTACTCGTTTAGTTATTGAGAGACGCAGGTCAGTGTCCTACGGATTTGTTTATTCTGTCAACGGAGTATAGAAAATGGGTTGAGGACTCAAATGGATACGACTCAGGATTGGTCCTTTTAAGAAAAGGAAGATGATGTAAGTGAAGGGAAACATAAAACTCGATATGCCAGTTATATCTGTTAGTTTTAGCATTTCACTTTTACAATATTTGTGAACTATGTTCATACATCCATTTACCGATCAATCACTGCCGAGCGCTTTTCAGTTAGAGTTATTTGAAATTTAACTGCTCATCAATGTATATAAGATTTGTAACAGTCAGTATCTTGAGACAAAATTTCTAATCTGTTTTTAGCGTTTAACAAAGCTTCATATATCAGTCAGATTTAGCTTTCTATCCTTGTGTCAGGTCATCTTAAAAGTTTGCGTTTACTAAGCTCACACCAGTTCGACAACTAATATAACAGTATTCAAGGTAAATAAAGTGAAATTGAAATCATTAACAGATCTGAGTTTGACAACCACTGAACACCTAGGATTGCTGGACAGCTGAATAGGAACTACTGAGGATAAAATAGCTGTTTAGTGCATCTACGTTTTCAACGATTTTCTCACTTGGAAGGGTTTGTAGTACTAAACTTAAAAATCATAAGTTGCAAACTCTTTTGTTGTTGTCTAACTAGGCAAATAAATGAGACCACCTATCTACCAACACAAAAATCCGCAAACTGATCATTAACTCTAGTGTTGAGAGATGTTTGATATTTAAGACTATAGTCCTTGTATTTTGTTGTGCCGTAAAACAGTCAAGGTTCTTGAATGATGTACTTTTCAATCCGTTACATACTTTATTGTAAGAAACCTGTTTCATGTAGGACGATTATCCCGTATGACTCTGAAACCCAAAAAATCATTGGCGAGTTTCAGTCAGTGACCACTAAATATTCATGTACATCTCAGATAATAAAGTATAAAAATTCGAGTTCTAATCCATTATTATGACGGTAATGTGTACGTTTAATACAGCCCTCCTTCGGCGTATTAACAAACTCAACCAATCCAAGTTAGCTATCAACAACAGGTTCCAACTCTAACGAGATCTATTGACAGAAGAAGAAACTACTATGGAGGGCAGTTTAAAAGGGATCACAGAAACACTAACTTCAACATGTTTGGAGGGGCTGAACCGAAAGAAGCATCATCATAAGGAATGGATCTCTTTCGAAACCCTGGACAAGACTCAAGAAAGGAAGAACAAGAAGACAGCAATTAACAACAGTTGAACAAGAACAGAGAAATTCAAAGCACAAACTGAATAGACAGAATCAAACAAGCGAGTGAAGAGGAGCATTGGAGCTGACAAGCAGAAATACGAAGAAGACCTAACAAGAAGTCGGTGTTTCAAGATGGTGACACCAATTGAATTATCGTCTCGGCGCCCGAACGCGCGATGCCGAACCTCTGCATTACTAACATGGTGTTGCCACTGTATGTCAGCAATCCTTCGGAGACAACGATGATCGAACACAGAGAGACGTCTAACATCCTCAACTCGGAGAGGCCAGGTTTCACAAGCATAGAGCAAAACTGCTCTCACCGACGCGTTGTAGATCCGACCTTTTACAGCCAGACTAACATCACGAAGGCGCCAAAGATGGCCCAGATTGGCATAAACCGCTCTGGCTTTCATTATACGTGCATCAATCTCATCACTCACTCCACCACCAGCACTTATATAGCTACCTAGATACAAGAACTTCTCAACTACTTCAATCTGCTCACCATCTAGGGTGAGTGCAGGATGAGAATCCTGTCAGTCTTGTAGGAGTACTTTGCACTTGGAGGGTGCAAAACACATGCTGTACCTGCCGACACTGATTGCCAACTGATTAAGTGCGGATTGCATGCCTTGGGCATTATCGCACAGTAAGACAATATCATCCGCATACTCGAGGTCGAGAATTCGTTCTCCAGGCAACATATCCACACCGCCATTACTTACATCCATCAGAGCTGTTTCCAGGATGTCGTCGATGGCAAAGTTGAAGAGGAATGGTGAGATCGGGCAACCCTGCCTAACCCCACTGCTCGGATGGAACAAGGGAGAAAGGTGGTTGTATGCCCTCACTCTGCCTGTGTTCGTATACAGGGCCTTTAAGATGTTAATGAACTTCTCAGGCACACCCTTCTTCAATAGACAATCCCAGAGAACAGTCCTGTCCAACGAATCGAAGGCCGCCCTGATATCAAGAAACACTACGATTGTTGGCCTGCGATAAGTATGATGGTGTTCTAACATTTGGCGGAGGGTGAAGATGTGATCAATGCATCCTCGACCAGAACGAAAACCAGTCTGCTCCTCGCGAGTCAATCGTTCTCGGGTTTTAACCAACCTACGAATTATGACAGAAGCCAATAGTTTGGACGCAATCGGAAGTAGACTTATCCCCCGATAGTTGTTACACGAACAACGTGAACCCTTTTTAAAGATAGGGACGACTATTGACTCATTCCATGATGTTGGAACACTTTCTTGCAAACAACACCGTCAGTTCCTTGCGGACTTCCGCCTCGTTTGGTGGATCAGTCGTCACCGGCTATGGGGGGCAGGACAAGCTGGTTGATGTTGCCGGAGCAGCAGGCCAGTTGAACTGCCTTTCGAAAAATTCCACCCATCGTCCAAGACGTCGACAGATGTTAGTGATTGGCATCCCGTCATCCTCGTAGATTGTTTCACTCACACCAGACTTCTTGCTGCCAGTGGCTCGGATGAGTTGGAAGAGCTTCCGGCAGTTACCAGATGCAGCTGCTGCTTCCATCTCATTAGCACGCTCCGACCACCAGGCTTCCCGGTCCTTACGCAAGCTTTGCCCGATTTCATTACGTAACAGCCTTCGTTTGTGGTCAAACTCACGGTCACCCGGAGTAGACCGACGGGCTTCGATCAGTCGTAAGGAGCCAGAAGAAACCAAGTGCTTATAAGCGGGACGTTTCGCGAAGCTGCAAGCGGCTTTACTCGCCATTTTCATGGCGTCGTGAAGATGCAACCAATGCTCATCTATACTTTTCGGTGGGGTTGTAGCTAGCCTAGAGGCTAGCTCCGCTCGATACTTACTTGCAACAGAAGTTGCAGCCAGTTTACTAACATCAATCCGTTGGTGGTGGTCAATCCTTCGGCCACTGAAAAGTAAGGTGAGATTGACGCAGACCAGGGCATGATCAGACTCCAGATAGGTACTCCAAAAGGAGCGGCAGTCTTGTACACAACCACGCCAGCGGTAGCTGATCGCGATGTGATCAATCTGAGTCCAGGCTTGAGATGCAGAGGGAGGACGCCAGGTGGCACACCGGTGATGACTGTGCCGGAAGTTAGTGCTAGCCAGAAAGAGGTTGTGGTCAGTGCACAGTTGCAGCAAATGGTCACCGTTATCTGTCCTGCGACCAACAAGTCCCCATCGGCCACCTAAACGACTCTCTTCTGTGCCTAGACACTTGGCCTCAGCTATCAAGTCTCCAGCTAATACTACAATTTCTGTCGAACGCGCTTTCTGGAGAAGAACTGTTAACTGATGGTAAAACTCATCCTCGATTGCATCCGGGCTGCTATCTGTCGGGGCATAGGCGGAGATGACGAAAAGACTCCGTTCTCACGCCTGTTTCTTCTCACTTTGATGGAACTTTCTAATCTAACAGCACATAACCGACTGTTAATGGAGATCCAATCGATTAGTGCTGCCTCAGCCTTAGTGCTTAGTGCAACACCAACGCCTGCAAGACCAGACGAAGATGCCACAGAGTCCCCGGATAAGCGCACGTGAAACAAGCTTTTCGAAGCGACAGATGGAGAGCGAATTTGTAGTACTTCACTAGAGTCTTGAATACGGGTCTCGGATAGACAGCAAACATCAACATTAAGACTTTCTAAAGACATAGCCAGCCCCATCTGTTTTCCGATAAATATGCGCCTCACAAATCTCATTCGATTTGTGTGAGGGCTGAGATACTGCCCAGGTGCCCAGACTGAAGCAGGTGGTTTTCTTAGGGGGCCACACCCCGAGCCTTTGACCTAAAGGTCTGATACACAAGGCAGTGGAGCATCGTGAGGAGATGCAGTCCCATGGTAGCCGGTGACCAGCATCAGGTTCATTCGCCATTCGTTCCAACAGGATACTTGAGCCCATGTGCACCATTGGTTTGGAATCAGGGTTTTCCAACTCCCCTAGGTGGACTTCCCGTGTCCACCAACCCGGTTAAAGCGCCGGACATTCGCTTTTCGTTTTCTCACTTTCGTAAACAACACTCCTGCCACGAGAAGACAGTGAGTAGGAATTCCCTGACAGAGGCTGTATATTCGCGTGGCCATGTGAGAGCATTTCGAGAAGGAGAGCGGACTCTCCCCACTCTCGGCTGTACCAGGGCATTTGGGGGCAGTTCTAGTGTACGGAGCTGAAACTTTGAGAACCACCGTCATTTATGAACAATTACCTACACATGACACCCAATGTCCGTCTATCAGATACCATCAGCAACAGACTACTGTGGGAGAGAACAAACCAACTTTCAGCTGAAGAGGGAATTAAGAAAAGTCGGTGGATAGTACATACGTTGTGGAAATCACCAAGCTGCATCACGAGGTAAGCCCTAACTTGGAATGCTGACGGGTAAAGAAAAAGAGGAAGACCAAGGAACACATTGTGTCGAGAATTGGAGGCAGACATGAAACGGATGAATGGCAACTTGAAAGGATTTCCGAGGACAGAGTTGGTTGGAGAACCCTGGTGGGCGGCCTACGTTCCTCCATGAGGGCTAACTGGCGTAAGGAAAGTAAGTAATTAATGTGGAGGTAGTAAGTTCTGAGTTCACCTACCTGGCTTTGAATACTGAATATGTGGATACGCTGTTCATGATAGCTTTTTTTCAAATATCTGCTTTTTTTTTCAAATACTGTTGTGAAATAATATTATCATTTATCTGGCATAAAACTCAACCCTCATTTGTGCGTTAAATTTATATATTTTTAAATATAGGTTTCACGGTAGACACATCATTAATTTGTAAGGATATAATCTCATTGATTATTCATTCACGTTTAATAAATTTATTGTCACATGTTAGTGGTCTACCTGTGGCGTAAATTTCAATAACTATCCTTCTATTTACCATCGTTTCATCACTACAGCTCCTAAACAAAACGTGATATCATTAGAAAAATTAGCTGCCCGCATAATACGCAACCTTCTTCGAGGCGTCATCGAGTTTCGTCATAATGGTCTACCCATACTTGGCCATATGGAAGAAGTAGAAGAGGGGGAGGGTGAAGAAAATACAATGTGTGATACAAATGAAGATTCTGATACTCTGATGAACAATACTGACATAGAAGAACTTGGTGAACCAAATAGGGAAGGTGGTGATAGTGTGTTACAACCTAGAAGTCCAGTTTCACAAAACTGTTCAATGGCTCGATTTCTGTGAGTTCGACATTCGTATTTCTTAAGGCATGGTAGTAACATATTTTTTCTCGAAGTAAATATGTATTCCCCTTGATAGGTAGTCTGTATATATTGATGCTATAAGCTTAATATAGAAATGTTGATTATAATGATTTTAGCCGTTTTCAGTTCATTTGTTAGGCTAGCAATATTTAATCTTCTGTTCTGAATAAATGGCAAAAACAAGATATGATGCAAGTCTTTCATAAGCTGGACTGCCGAAGCGCATTGTTTGCAGTAGAATTCATATCTCTTTAGTGATCAGAACTCGTAGTATCTGAATCTAGCGATAGATTGTACGACCAATGCTTTATGACTAATTTATATAATCATATCATCATCGGGCTAACCAAAACGCTTTATAACTGGAGTTGTATAATTTAATTCCATTTCTAGCTGTCCACTCATACCCGAATAATGTCGATCATTTCAATTAATAAAATCTAGTTACATGTTGAGGTGACACTTATGTGCTTACTCGAAAAAAGATATTGAGAACAAATATTTACACACCAGTGGATACATTTTATTTCGCATCGTACGATTAACTGTTATTCTGTATTTTGTAAACAACTGGAATGATATCCAAACCAATTTAAACATAAGTTGAATATCCATCGCCCTAAATTTAAATTGGAGAACGCTTTTTTTTCGTATGGATTATCTCTTTCTTCAGATAAAGAGGTTAATTTAATTTGAAATGATTTGGATCATCTCACTGTTGATATTTTGATTGAAACTTAATATGCAGGGATTGCCTCGATATACCCATTATGGCACAAGTTGATATAGAATAGATGGAATGTGGTTAACACTGGAATTAAGGCGCACATTTCGTCCTATATAGAACTTGTCAGTTGGACTTACCTGTATTCCAAAGTTAATGCTCACTCCGGGACTTGAACCCAGTACCATTTACTTTAAACTTCACCGCGTTATCCACTTAACCGTTGGGTCACTCACTTGCGCAACGAGTTTAAGTCCCGGAATGAGCATCAAATTAGGGTTACTGGCACATCTAACTAACGAGACCCAAATAGGATAAAATGCACGTCCTGGATTCCACTAATAGGCACATTTCATCTATTCGGTATCAAAAAACTTATTGTTGATTGTGTTTCACTTTATATCTTAATACCGTGTTCAAGGAGAGGGTAATAAACTGTTAGAGTAATTCTAATCTTGGAAAAGTGTAAAAAATTTTAAACTGATTAGCATCACAAAACAGACTTATATATTCGAATATCATCTATCATATAATGTAACGTTCAGTCACCTTTTATAGAATAAGTAAGTAAAAAATGATAAGTGCATATTGTTTCTCAACAGATGATCGTATCGAATACCAAATACATCAGTACTTATTTGCAAACTAGGTAGTATTAGTACCTTAAAGAATTAATGTTGAGTTAATATATCATTGTATTTTTCTGTTTTCTCTAAGAAAAGTTTTCACTAGTATTTCTTATTTCGACCTCTATTAACGGGGTCACTTCATGCATACACATACTCCTTAAAATCGTCTGAAAGTTTTTCATGCCACAGTAATGCTACAACTCCATAGTGTTTGCTTGTTTTAAATGTGATTATAACATTGTATTTCCTCTTGAAGATATTGTTAAATATTAATTATCGTTCTTATCATTAACATTTCATGGATTCATTGAACCCATTACATTAGTTAATACTATGGTTTTATTATTATTCCTGCGCGCTATTGCCTTACTCATATTACCAATTCATATATTTATGTTTTTATATAATCCATCCCTTTTATGATACATAAGATTTCTGTTTACAGTAAGTATGATTAATTATAGTTTAAATCATCTAATAAAATAATATAAAGGGGATTTCTTGAAGCAGTAAATAGGCGATTTCCAATACATTAAAATATTCTCTATCTGATAACTTAGTTTCACTAGTGTAATTTACAGTTCAGAAGTTTATGGTGTTTAATATCTTAATACTAAATCAAGAGAACGTGACATTAATCATTGACAAATAGTCAATACCATTATTTAAATCAGACATTTTGTCTACAGACTAAACAGTAACAAGTTCTAATTTTCGAGAAAGTATAACTTTTCTTACCGTTGTCTTCTTTACCAGTTTATAACAACACTTACGATCCATAGATCATATAGGGTTTCTTGTCAATTACTCTTGAAAACTACCAGACCAACACGTTGCTGATTCATCCTATTGATAGGACCGATGAAAGTCCTGCTAGTATAACATGAATGTCATTATAAAATATCGTGTAACCTGCGTTTGTGATTCTAATTTCTGTATATACGTGTACATATTTATTGAAAATGAATTTTTATAAACCATTGTTAATTAATACAATTTTCCTTATTATTTGCATGATATTTTACTCTATTTTCTAAATGCATATTTGGTTATGTGCCTTGTAATCACAGACGTCTAGCCTATCTGTATGTGCTGCATTTGTCCTTATGCATTATCATTTTATAGCAATACTAGATTTGATAAGGGGTGGAATGTTTAAAATGAATCGAATTTTATAATAAGCATTTTGCATTTCCCTGAGAGAGAAATGACAATACATAAGGAGACTGATACAGATTTTGTATCCAATAGGAATTTTTTTTGCCATAGTTTGATTTTCCTCGTTTAATACATTATATCCTATGTACTTTTAACAGAAATGTTTACAGCTATTTTTTTCTTTATATATTGCTAATGTGTGATTTAATTTTTCCTAAAAGCTGGAAACCAAATTAGCTAAGTGAATGACCTTTTCTTATTGATCCATAATTGTTTTCCTATACCCTAAAGGAAAGTTTCTTTGGAACTGACTGGATAACTTGATATTCGTGGGTGACGTATTCTCATCTATTTGATAGTAAAGTCGTATCACTGAGGATGGTGCTTATCGACATTATATGGATTTTAGCAGATACATCCGGCTTCAGTTAGTAATATTAGTTTGTCATAAGGAATGAAGTTTATCGCTTTTGTTCCATTCTCTCTTCTTTGCTTGATGGTTAGTATATTTAAGATGTATGTAGCTCCCATGATATTACTCTAAGCGGACCCAACTGCTGCATGAAAATAGCAGCTACGGTTAGTTGACCATACTCCAACTAAGGGGGAGGGTATATGTATCAAGAACAAATATAATAGGTTATCTCTGTAGAAATCTAGACAGAAAGTTGCAATAATTGTATCCAATTACACACTTAACCAAATTTAACACCTCGTTCTTTGATGAATAGACTCGAATCTGAGGCTCAATATTAGAAATATGGTTTATAAATTTTAATGACGTAGAATTACCTATTTTTCTTCAATAGCTTCGAGTGTTTTACTTTCTTGAAATTATTTTCTAGCTCACTGAAGGAACAGTATTATGACCCATAACATTGAATTTATGTTACTAAACAAGCAATATCTTACTGTCTGAATCTTTATCTTATTGTTCGTCAAATCTAAATGTGTGGTTTTTAAATTTATGATTTGTTGGAAATGCGACGTTTCGTACTTATCGGATGTATGATCTGATTTTAGTCTATTATTATAAATCTACAAAACATTTGCTCTTTATTTTCAAAAAAACTCCCCAAATTTTTGACTTATTCCCAAAATAATTAGTTTATTATTTTGAATACATTACACGCAAGAAGTGCACGTCATGATAGAACGGCCACACGCTGTTATTAGGATTGCCATACAAGAGGGCATGTAGTCATTCACCAATCCAATTCAAAATAAATCCAAGGTAACAAGTTACCATACTTCAGTATTTCTGAACCTGTTCATTGTTTACATCGTTCTCCCACAATAGATTCAGAATACAGTTATTGAGATTATTGTGATATAAGATGGATATCAAATATATATATATCGTGAAAAACTGATAATTAGTTTTAGTTCCAAGTAACACTGAAGTGGTGGTTTGTGTACTCAATTTCCAATATGAAGGATACAGTTTAAATTTCAACTTAGCTGACACAACATCAACGGTCACTTATTTTTATTAACCATCAAAAAATATATGCACTGAGTCGTCCAGCTCACAAGTTTGTACACGACTACACCATAGCGTGCTTGGTGTCACGTATTAACTGAATTTGTAATCGCTTCTCAATTTAAATGGATTATTGTCTGATTTTAACGAATAAAAAATAACTAAATGGAATTTATAAAGAGATTATGCTGATGGTTTAAAAAGCACCAAATTCAATAGGTAGTTAAATCCGAAATAGGAATACTAGTGAAGCATTTTAAACAATAAAAGTTGGATGTGGCGCTCCTTTCTTAAAGGAGTCCATGGTTAGCATGGATTATTATTTAACAATATCTATCTTGTTGAATGAAAATTTAGTTTTGTAAATGATATATCGTGCATGTTGTTAATTTATATGAACCATTTGTAGTAAAGATGACTAATACGCATTTCTCCACACTTCCTTTTTGGGATGTACAGGCACTATTTGATAAATCACGCTGAGATAGGCAACGACGGATCACCTATTGAAGATACCAACTCAAACAGAACAAATTCAGGTGATGTGCAAAATGATACAACTGGAGATAACGCTTTGTAAGTGTGTGGTATTTTCCTAAATATCCTTCCACAGCTGTGACTAGTTTTTAGTACTTATATTGTGTACATTAAAGAGATAGACTAACTAGAAGCTGCTATTTCAAAAGTTCAACACAGCCCTCCTTCGGCGTATTAACAAACTCAACCAATCCAAGTTAGCTATCAACAACAGGTTCCAACTCTAACGAGATCTATTGACAGAAGAAGAAACTACTATGGAGGGCAGTTTAAAAGGGATCACAGAAACACTAACTTCAACATGTTTGGAGGGGCTGGACCGAAAGAAGCATCATCATAAGGAATGGATCTCTTTCGAAACCCTGGACAAGACTCAAGAAAGGAAGAACAAGAAGACAGCAATTAACAACAGTTGAACAAGAACAGAGAAATTCAA
Organism: Schistosoma rodhaini; assembly: GCA_944470415.2. Taxonomy (NCBI): domain Eukaryota; kingdom Metazoa; phylum Platyhelminthes; class Trematoda; order Strigeidida; family Schistosomatidae; genus Schistosoma; species Schistosoma rodhaini. The sequence goes on from OX104044.1 coordinate 42,873,606, forward strand.
AGCACAAACCGAATAGACAGAATCAAACAAGCGAGTGAAGAGGAGCATTAGAGCTGACAAGCAGAAATACGAAGACCTAACAACAACAGTGGAAAAAGCTTCAAGAGTAGGCAGTATGCAACAACTATGTATCACTTTAGTCAACAAGACCTAGAGTGGGGACAATCGGATGTATTTGACAAGATTACAGAATATCTCACTAAAATCTGACAATCATACTGTAAACAGTTAATTTCCAAACTATCAATCAATTGTCTCAATCTTGACCGTACCTTCTGCAAATATCAGTTCATCGTCTCGGATTATCATCGTTCACGAATTTTCATACCGATTGCGCTTTGTTGCTATTCTTTCCTTATCGACCTTCTGCTGCATTACATTCTATGCCTGACCATCATCACCAAGTACTATGTATGTGGATATAAGTAACCCACACCACAACACAACGAAGAAACTAACAAGGAAATACAGTAAACCAGAGAAAACGGTCAAGGATAAAGAAGACAAGCCAATCACTGAGATTCAAGAACAGAGGGACAGATGGGTGGAAAACCTTGAGCAACACTTGAATAGGCCAGCTTCACTGAATCTCCTGGACATCGAAGCAGAACATACAGACCTCATAGATAGCTATCCACCAACGATCGAAGAAATCAGGATGGTCATCAGACAGAGCAGATAATGGTCCCGTCTTTTTCCGAGATTGTAGTACTTACACTTGAACTCTTAATTCCGGTTTCTTCCATAAGTTTGAAAATTTGTCTGGTTTCTCCTACAGCCGCTGCCATTTCCATCTCTTTTGCTTTCGTTGCCCACCATTCTTCGATACTATGGTACACCTGAAAAGATCGTCAACATCATCCGGAGAAGCTCTGGAAATTTCCACGTACGTGATCATCATCATCGACGAACAAGGAGGATCTGATGCAGACGTAAATGCAAGGATTGGCAAAGTAAGGGCAGCATTCCTACACTTGGAGAACGTATGCAACTCAAAACAACTGTCAGTCAACACCAATGTCAGAATCTTCAATACGAACGTCGAGACAGTTCTAGTGTACGAAGCTGAAACTTTGAGAACCACCGTCATTTATGAACAATTACCTACACATGATACCCAATGTCCGTCTATCAGATACCATTAGCAACAGACTACTGTGGGAGAGAACAAACCAACTTTCAGCTGAAGAGAGAATTAAGAAAAGTCGGTGGATAGTACATACATTGTGGAAATCACCAAGCTGCATCACGAGGCAAGCCCTTACTTGGAATCAGTCAGCTACAACGTAGCACCAGGCACATATATGCATCGGTCCAAGTTGCCATCCCTCGTTAGCACAACAAATTGAACACCGGATTCATAGAAATAGTTAATTTTGTGGTGGCAGTATATAAAAAATAGGTTGTATCTAGGGTTATAATATAGGAAAGAAGAACGTTATGAAGCAGTTTTAATCTCAAGGTTTACGGGAAGATAAACAGTGTATACACCTACGCCGTTGTGATCGATTCTGAGCCATGTCACACGGAGTCTCCAACCATTGGTTGCGATAGTCACGCGGACCCCAACCAAGTAGTTTGCATTTGTCAATATGACTCAGACTAGAAGTTAGTGACTTCATGCTCTGATGCCACGTTTTGGTTTGGCCGCCCCTAACTCTCTTCCAATCCTTGCCAATACTAGTCAGCAACATGCGTCGTGGTAATCGGTGTTCAGGCATACGTGACCCAACTGTCTTAGTCGATGAAGACTCATGACCTATTCAACTATTTACCATCATTCCCTAATACCCTGTGTCTAACCTCACTATTACTTACGCGGTGATCCCAGCAGATGCGAGCAATATTTATAAGACATCTTCGATCAAATACTGGTAACTTACGAGTATCTTCTACTCTTAATGGCCATGTTTCGCAGCCGTAAAGTAGAACAGAACGAACTGCTGTGCAGTATACTCGTCCCTTAATTGATAGACGGATATCTCGTCTTCGCCATAGGTGACGTAAGTTGGCAAAAGCCCAACGAGCTTTTTGAATCCGTGCTGAGATTTCGTCAGACACCAACCCATTAGGGCTAATCAGACTTCCAAGATAAGTGAAGTTGTCGACGCTCACTCCCTATCCTAAGTTCAGGTGTTGACGCAGGCCAGTCCTGGAGTAACAATTTACATTTGGATGGGGAGAAACGCATCCCAAACATCCTGGCATTAGTACTCAGTTCTAACAGAAGACTGCATTTTGTCAGTGTCTTCACCAAACAGGACTACGTAATCTGCGTATTTTAAGTCGATTAGTGGACCTCCTGGTAGGAGATCAATTCCTGAAAATTCAGTCGACCAGAGTGTAATTTCCAGCAACAGGTCTATAATGAAGTTCTATAATGAAGATAGTGGACAGCCATGTCGGACACCACTTGAGGTTGTACAATCAGATGACAGTTCACCATAAGCTCTCACTCGACTGGTAGTGTTCGAGTGAAGAGCATTCACAAGGTTTATGTACTTCTCAGGTACACCTTTCAATGACAGACACTGCCACAGAACCTTTCGATCCACAGAGTCAAATGCTGCTTTCAAGTCAAGAGAAACTATTTTCTTTATTTATTTAAACACATAAATATTGGTACAAGGAAGCACCAGATAAATATGCGCCTCACAAATCTCATTCGATTTGTGTGAGGGCTGTGATACTGCTCAGGTGCCCAGACTGAAGCAGGTGGTTTTCTTAGGGGGCCACACCCGGAGCCTTTGACCTGAATGTCTGATCCACAAGGCAGTGGAGCATCGTGAGGAGATGCAGTCCCATGGTAGCCGGTGATCAACGGTTGATTCGTACGCCATTTGTTCCTTCTGGATACTGGAGCCCATGTGCACCATTGGTTTGGAATCAGGGTTTTCCAACTCCCCTAGGTGAACTTTCCATGTCCACCAACCCGGTTAAAGCGCCGGACATTCGCTTTTCGTTTTCTCACTTTCGTAAACAACACCTGTGGTGCGAGAAGGCAGTGAGTAGGACTTCCCTGGCAGAGGCTATATATTCGCGTGGCCATATGAGAGCATTTCGAGAGGGAGAGGTGACTCTCTCCACTCTCGGCCGTACCAGAGCATTTACTTACTTACTTACTTACGCCTGTTACCCCTCGTCGAGGAGCATAGGCCGCTCACCAGCATTTTCCATCCAACTCTGTCCTGAGCCTTCCTTTCCAGTTGCTATTCATCCTTTTCATATCGGCTTCTATTTCCCGGCGTAGTGTGTTCTTTGGCCTTCCTCTTTTCCGCTTCCCTTCCGGATTCCAAGTTAGGGATTGAGTCGTGATGCACATTGGTGATTTCCTTGATGTATGTCCGATCCACTTCCAACGTCTTTTCCTTATTTCCTCTTCAGCTGGAAGCTGGTTTGTCCTCTCCCATAAAACGCTGTTGCTGATAGTATCCGGCCAATGGATGTTGAGTATTTTGCGTAGACAACTGTTTATAAATACTTGTACCTTCCTGATGATGGCCGTAGTAGTTCTCCACGTTTCAGCTCCATACAGTAGGACTGTCTTGACGTTCGTATTAAAGATTCTGACCTTGAAATTGGTTGAGAGTTGTTTTGAGTTCCATATGTTCTGCAATTGTAGAAATGCTGCCCTTGCTTTGCCAATCCTTGCCTTTACATCTGCATCCGATCCTCCTTGTTTATCAACGATGCTCCCCAGGTACTTGAATGTTTCCACCTCTTCCAGAGTTTCGCCATCAAGTGTGATTGGGTTGGTGTTCTCCGTGTTGCATTTGAGAATCTTGCTTTTTCCTTTGTGAATGTGGAGGCCTATCGATGCGGAGGCTGCTGCTACATTTGCTGTCTTCATCTGCATTTGGTCGTGTGTATGAGAGAGGAGGGCTAGGTCATCTGCGAAGTCCAAATCATCTAATTGATTCTGAGAAGTCCATTGTATTCCGTATTTCCCTTCGGATGTCGAATTCGTCATAATCCAGTCAATCACTAGAAGGAAGAGAAATGGGGAGAGTAGACAGCCTTGTCTGACTCCGGTCCTTACTGGAAATGCATCTGTCAGCTGTCCTCCATGCACCACTTTGCACTGTAATCCATCGTATGAGTTTTGGATAATGTTGACGATCTTCTGAGGGACTCCATAGTGTCGAAGAAGTTTCCACAATGTTCTCCTATCCACGCTGTCAAACGCCTTCTCATAGTCGATGAAGTTGACGTATAGTGATGAGTTCCACTCAACTGATTGTTCAACGATGATCCGTAGTGTCGCAATCTGGTCTGTGCACGACCGATCCTTACGGAATCCAGCCTGATGATCCCTAAGTTCGGCGTCTACTGCGTCTTTCATCCGATTCAGCAGCACTCTGTTGAAAACTTTTCCTGGTACTGATAACAAACTGATGCCTCTGTAGTTCTCACATTGGCTCAGATCTCCTTTCTTTGGTATCTTGATGAGATATCCTTCTTTCCAGTCCGTTGTCACTTGTTCCTTGTGAAGCAAGTTTGCAGTTATTTCAATGTCTGACTTCAGTGCTTCTGCTGGTATATTGTCAGGTCCTGCCGCCTTCCCACTTTTGATTTGTCTGATGGCCATCTTGACTTCTTCGATCGTTGGTGGAGTGACATCTATTGGAAGGTCAGTGTGGGCTGCTTCGATGTTCGGTGGATTCAATGGGGCTGGTCTATTCAGCAGTTCCTCAAAGTATTCTGCCCATCTTTTCCTCTGTTCCTGAATCTCAGTGATTGTCTTTCCTTCTTTGTCTTTGACTGGTCTCTCTGGTTTGCTATATCTCCCTGCCAATTTCTTCGTTGTATCATATAGTTGTTTCATATTCCCTTCTCTTGCAGCTTTTTCCGCCGCCGTTGCTAGTTCTCCCATGTATTTCTGCTTGTCGGCTTTAATGCTTTTCTTCACTTCTCTGTTTGCTTCTGCGTAGTCTGCTTGTGCTTTGACTTTCTCTGCTCGTGTTCGGCTGTTGTTAATTGCTAGTTTCTTGTTCTTCCTTTCTTGAAGTTTGTCCAGGGTCCCCATAGAGATCCATTCCTTGTGATGGTGCTTCTTAGGACCAAGAACCTCCTGACACGTTGAAGTTAGTGCTTCTTTTATCCCTTTCCAGTTGTCCTCCAAAGTAGTTTCTTGTTCTTTCAGTAGATCCTGTAGAGCTTGGAACCTGTTGTTGAGAGTTATCTTGAATTCATGGAGTTTGTCAGTATCTCGAAGGAAGGCTGTATTAAACCTTTGTAGTGCTGTTTGTCCAGTTGTCCAGTCTTTCTTTAGCTTCAGTCTCATCTTGGCCACAACCAGGTGGTGATCTGAAGCTATGTCAGCTCCTCTCCGGGTTCTCACATCTTCCATTGATCTTCGGAATTTTTTGTTGATACAGATGTGATCAATCTGGTTCTCTGTGGTGTGGTCCGGTGAGATCCATGTAGCTGTGTGTATGCGTTTGTGTGGGAATATTGTGCCGCCTATAACCAATTTGTTGAAAGCACATAGGTTTGCAAGTCTCTCCCCATTTTCATTTCTCTCTCCTAGTCCATGTCGTCCAATTACATCTTCATATCCTGTGTTGTCCACTCCAACTTTAGCATTTAGATCTCCCATAAGGATGGTGAGGTCCTTTCGTGAGCACTTTGCTATAATTGATTGCAGCCTTTCATAGAACTGATCTTTATCATCGTCGTTGCTATCATTGGTGGGTGCATAACATTGGATAACATTCATTGTGATCCCTTGCTTCTTTGTTCTGAATGATGTTTTGATTATCCTGGGTCCATGAGATTCCCATCCCACAAGTGCATTTCGTGCTTCTCTGGACAGCATTAGAGCAACTCCCTGAGTGTGTGGCGCATTTTCCCCTTCGTGACCGGAGTACAGCAGCATCTCTCCTGTACCTAGCCTTTGTTGTCCAGTTTGTGTCCAATGGGTTTCGCTGATTCCGAGTACTGCCAAGTTGTATCTCCTCATTTCCATTGCTATTTGGCTGGTCTTTCCTGTTTCCCACATTGTCCGGACGTTCCATGTACCTATAAAGAGTGTTGCTCTGGTTGTTAGAAGGTGCATCGGTCTCGTGACTTCCGAAGAATTTCGGCTTTCATCATGAGACGTCATTATTCCTTCAACTCCCAGGGCAGAGTTTAAATGGTTTGGATTATTTTTTCTGGTTAGCGTTTTTTTTAGCGAGTTAGCTTTTCTACGGGATGGGGTCGCTAACCCCATGCCCAACCCTCCTCCTTTACCCGGGCTTGGGACCGGCAGTAACTCTAGAAGAGCTACAGGCGGAGTTACCAGAGCATTTGGGGGCGCATAATGAATATGTGGTCGATACAGCCACGACCAAGTCCGGAGCCAGCCTGATTTTCTCGTGTTTGCAGTTCACAAGTCTTAGTTGAGCGCCCGATAATTATTGAGGCAAGTATTTTAGATGCTACGTTAGTCGGACTAATCCCTCTATGGTTATCACAGGATGATTTTGGCCTCTTCTTATATATTGGGACAATAAGTGATTGTGACCAGTCGGATGGGATTACGTCTGTTTCCCAGATTTTAGCCAGAATATTAGTCAACCTAGTCGCTAAAATAGGACCACCGTATTTAAAGACCTCTGAAGCCAATCTATCAGGACCAGCTGCTCTTCCTCGTTTCAAATTAGTTATAGCCTTTCGAACTTCAGATAGGGTCAGGGGGCCTACTTCAATGTTCCATTCAAACTGTCTGGGAATAGTGGGTAGTTGTGCACTAACTTGGAATCCTAACGGGTAAAGAAAAAGAGGAAGACCAAGGAACACATTGTGTCGAGAATTGGAGGCAGACATGAAAAGGATGAATGGCAACTGGAAAGGATTTCCGAGGACAGAGTTGGTTGGAGAACCCTGGTGGGCGGCCTACGTTTTTCCATGAGGGCTAACTGGTGTAAGGAAAGTAAGTAATTAATGTGGAGGCACTAAGTTCTGAAATACTGAAACTGTGGATTCGTTTATGATAGGCTTAAGTAAATAATAGAGATATAAATAGCTGACAGGGGGACTTTAACAACGGACTTGCGATACCATTACGCTAACGCTGAATTATATTGTTCGAATTATCCTAGGTAAGGATTATGAGATTAGGTTATATTGAGTAGGAAGCATGTTCTGATTCCTCGATATTAAGTACAAGTGGTCATTTTCACACCTTACTTTGTATCAAAACACAACTTCCATTTTGTGTTGTGTTTTCAATCATTTTTATGTACTTCAAAAAAAAACATTAACGTACTAACTTTTTTGTTTGAATGTCTGTCCATCCTCTGAAAATCTAATCCGCCCGCCTTAGTACCTGTAATGTAATATAGCAAATTTCACTGGGATATGCCCGCTGGTGTTTGTTGCCGTACTTATACAGTTTGAATAAGATTCATTGAGTCTGTTGAACCTGCACAGTTTAAAGTAAGTAAAACTCACAAACCATGTAATCTATGTTCATGGCGCGTAGACGTTGGATATGACGTCGTTTGCAGACTCCCACACCACTCATTTAATTTTCAGCTTATCTGAATTAGCTTAAGATAAGTTATAATTTACCATTAAACTTAGAATCTACACTCGAAATACAAATACGATAACTTCTTTGTAAATATACACTATTCTCCAAGGTCAATCTAATTCACTGGAAGATTTTCATGGCTAGACTAAACAGTTGGCAAAAATCCATTTGCTTAGTTGACTTGATATTTTAATATTTCTAACGCTTTTTAAATAGAGATGCAGAAACTGGAGGTTTTGACGGAACCGCAACCGAAAATCACCACAGTAATTCACCTTATCTACGAATCAATTTTTGTCGCTTTTTAAATGGTGTTAGTAATACGATTATCGGGACATCTACTGTTTGTGAACATAGTAACGAGGACGAAGATAACCAAATCAATGGGATTCTGAATACAAGTGCATCTGTAGATAACGAATCGACAATTGATGAAGATGTAAAGAACAAATCTACACCTCACAAACAACGAAAAAAATATCGTTGGGTTCCCCCAAGCTACACTTACAAAGAAGAAATGAAACGTATGCTTTCTGAAGAATTACGTCTTGGGAAGCCTTTAATTCGATCTGTGATTACATTGTGAAGTAGATTACTTTATATTTATTTCATTCAGATAACTCTTATTCACAAAAATTAGTAAGGCATGTTACCAAATATTTATAATCTATTTGTTTGTACTACGTAACTCCCTTGTTTTGTTCCATAACTCATCGACAAATCTTTAAACTTTGCCATGTTCTATCTTATCTTTTTACGCATGAAAACAATATAGTTTATGGAAAATTTATCTTTGAATAGGATTACTAAGGAAAGTAATTTCAAATTACAAATCTATCATTCAATCTTGCGTTTTTTGCTTAGCGCACCAGGTACTTCACTTATACGACCTCTGTGAGGATTCCATGGTCTAAACCACGAGCTCCTAAAACAAAAAATATATATATAGAAATATATTGCAATTATTGGTGACATAATAATACAAAATATTAGACTGTATTCATTGGATAGACTAATACTACACAGACATTATAAATGTGCCGTAAGCGGTGAACGATAAGGATATTCCGATATAATCGAAATACTTATTGCAATGATTATCGAAAATGTATAACCCTGTAACAGTTAACAAAGTCCCAGAAACCAGGTGGTTAGTACATTCCGTTACATCATACGGATTTAGTAAGGGTGACTAATTATATCATCTGTTTGCACAATCATTCGAGGCTTTAAGTGAAATGCAAAACGTATCTGTCCAAGTTTGTGACTGATGTAAACGTCAATTAGTGTGACGTGAAAACCACTAATTCACGAAACATTTGTATACAGAAGACTAAAAATGTTCTTTTGTAAATTATAGTTATCTACCATGGATTAATTGAACTACCTAATTCTAGAACAATGTTATTTTCGATTACATTCTCATCAGGCTTTATATGCAGTAATATTTATTAATAGTTAACAATTTCGTATATGCACATAAACATTATTGTACATTGGAGTAAAGCCTGATGGGGATTTAATCGAAAACAATATAGTTCGCTCATATATGTTGTTCTATCTAGTTTTGTTCAACTGCTCAAAAGATAAAATAATCCAGTGCCTTCTTTTTTTGAAAATGCATTAGGTAAAACGGAAGGAACAAAAAACTGAGTACACTTACTTATCATTAATGTCAATATTTTCAGCATTCTTTTCTTTGTTGCAGTTCTTAAGCACCTTATAAGCAAGGCGTCTTTCACCACGTCGACGACTAATCGAACCGTCTAAGAGTTGTTTCCTTTCAGCTTTTGATTGTTTACGCATAAGATTTACCCGCCTTTTCTTCCATTCATTTACAAGTCTTTCTAGTTCTTCATCGACTTCAGAACCACTTCTTTTCATCACAGATAATATCCCATCCATATGCGGGAGGTCAGAGTCAGTCCATAAGGTAATAGCCCGTCCATGGTGACCAGCTCGGCCAGTTCGACCAACGCGATGTATATATTCTTGTTTTAACGGAGGAACATCGTAATTGACTACCATACTGACACCCTAGTAACCATACAATATATTTAAAAATTCTTTGAATATTTAGACAATTAAAGATACGAAAATATAAAGCACAACAACTTAAATAAATGCGCAACATATAATGAGCAATTAACATTTGATTCTAATGGATTTTAAGTTCAGTGAGTGAAAATAAAATGTACTGAAAGTATTAAACACTGAATTCGTGTAAGAAAACAACAACACAGTGGTCCGTCTCAGATCGGCTGATAGTAATAATAATTTGCAGCAAATCCACAAGAATGCTGACGTCTAGGGATTTCAACGTGTTCGCCTCAAAACGTTTTCTTCCATTGATTCAGGTAGAAAGTATGTCGCGCATCTTATCAGCGGTTGTTTATTTAAGAATATAAGGCAAGTCAGAACGAGATGGAGTTCGGAAAGGCTTATAGCTAACCATTACTAAAAAGTGGATCCCCGAAATCTGAACTCATTGATAAGATTCTCAAAGAAGTGAATTCGTAAACTGGAAACATTTAAAAACACAACTTAAGAAACTTCACGTTAGATCAACATACGTTCTAACCGTTTATACTTCTGTATATTTGTTGTCATGAAAATAAATGGTCCCTTGAAATGCCGTGCGCTTAATAAGCTTCAATTAATTCCCAATTAGAAACGTTCGGGATCGTTACGTGCTAATGATGCTTGGAGGGGATACATCGAGCACTTTCAGTTTCTTCTAGTATATGTTTAATACATTATGATGAAAATTCTTCAATGTAATCAAATATAAGGCACTGAATAAGACGATTATATTACCATTAATCAAGGGTCAAAATGACATAAAGGCAAAAAAAGACGATGTATGATAAGTTTTTCTGATACAGCTTATATGCAAAACATAAATCAACCAGTTTAATTTCAAAAACTTACTTTAAAGTCTATTCCACGACCCAATAGATCCGTACAGATAAGAACATGAAGCTGTCCCTCACGGAAAGCGCGAACCACACTGGCACGCTTTAAGAAGAAGAAAAGCTTTATCGAATATATTAAGTAGCTAAAAATTAACAAATGATAACCATTCCATTGATTCACATATTAAATAACACTTGACAGGACTCTAACTTTTATACCATGAATGTGCAATTTATCGTGCTAATTCTTTGTCATGGAGGTTGCTAAGTTGTCAAGGCACTGGACATCCAATAGTTAGGTCGCAGGTTTGACGCCACTACATCAATATATTTCGGTCTGGATAGTCAAGTAGTATCAACGTGCCTTATAAAAATATGAGACCCAAAGTACATAAATGTATACCTGATAAAATTAATAGGACAGATTCTAATACTTCTTCACACTTAACTTATCCAAAGTCACTTATCACTTATACACAGAGATATTGTGACAGAGTTTGTCTCTACTTAATACTATACACATTTTCTTACTATGACTAAACCTTTTCCTTAGGTGAGTGGTCAATCTTTCCCAGTTCATCAAGCGTTGCGTTGACGGCGAACAGTATTTTTCATCACTTTTTCTCTCTTGATTCAAATGATACTTGAACACGTTAATAAGGATAGAAAATAATCAGTGACAAAGTAAGAAACTAAATAGAATATTTGCAGAACAGTGATATACCGTTCGTCACTAACTAAGATCAATTGTGAATAAACAAATTTAAAGTCCACAGAAAGTTAAATTCCCCCAATTACTATGTAAATCGTCCATAAATATACGATTGAGTGGTATTTAGCTATATTTGGAAGGGACGACAAATGATTTGTTTCCAAGTGGCTAGATAAGACATTAGTTCTGACTACCACATGATACTTTGGTTTCCTATATAACAAATAGAAATTGTATAATAAAAAAAGCCATGAATAAACCAAACTATAAGGCATGAACTTTCAAAAAGGATCTTCTTAATAATTTCACATTGTAATGAATATTTTGTGACTACTATTGTAGTGAATGAAAACTCAGGTTGAGAAAACCAATTTACCATTCGGTGTGAAATCACACGGTGCCTTTGTAAAATATGAAAATCATAAATTAAATACATCGTTTGCATAGTTTCTTTGCACTGTCTTTTACATACTCCACTATTCCTCTAATTCTGTTGTTATTTCGATCGCTCTCCGATTCCCTCCCTGTTCTCTTTATTTCAATATTCTGCTCCCAGGCATTCCACTTTCGATTGCGGCTACATACTACTTACATGTCAGCACAAATAGCGCAAACCACACTGCTACTACACTCATCACCAAGCAGGAAAATAAACTTTAACATAAAAATCTCTTTCTAAAAATGTATACATACTTGTGCTTCTGTTTTGTCACTTGAAATAACATTTGCAAGAATATCTGCATCAGACAATAGAATCTCCTTAAGAATTTCATTGGCTCTATCTCGAGACTGCATAAAAATTAAACATGGATAAGCTAGTCCATTAGCCAATAGATAACGCATCTCCAACAATTTCCCCTGTTCTGTAGCACAATAACGTAACTCTTGTTTGACAGTAGAAACAGCAGCATTTCTATACAAGTGGTTAGAAAAAAGTACTTAGAAACGGCAAAGGTTAAAAAGGGGTAAGGTGTTTGTTGTAAACTTAGTTGGTGACGACAGCTAATCTTATATGAAAGTGCAGTTAATTTCTTTCAATTTATACTTTTTGAAAAATAAGAGCATTCGACTTCTCTAAGTACCCATTAACCCAGGAGCCCCCAAATGCCCTGGTACGGCCGAGAGTGGGGAGAGTCACCTCCCCCTCTCGAAATGCTCTCATATGGCCACGCGAATATATAGCCTCTGCCAGGGAAGTCCTACTCACTGCCTTCTCGCACCACAGGTGTTGTTTACGAAAGTGAGAGGACGAAAAGCGAATGTCCGGCGCTTTAACCGGGTTGGTGGACATGGAAAGTTCACCTAGGGGAGTTGGAAAACCCTGATTCCAAACCAATGGTGCACATGGGCTCCAGTATCCAGAAGGAACAAATGGCGTACGAATCAACCGTTGATCACCGGCTACCATGGGACTGCATCTCCTCACGATGCTCCACTGCCTTGTGGATCAGACATTCAGGTCAAAGGCTCCGGGTGTGGCCCCCTAAGAAAACCACCTGCTTCAGTCTGGGCACCTGAGCAGTATCACAGCCCTCACACAAATCGAATGAGATTTGTGAGGCGCATATTTATCTGGTGCTTCCTTGTACCAATATTTATGTTTAAATAAATAAATAATTAACCCAGGAATATCATATACTTAACTTATTACTGTTATACATCTTGTCATAATACAACTGAAACTAATAAATTGCTGCATGAGAACAAACAGCCGTTCAACCAAGAGTTTACGCTCATGTTTCCTTTAATTATATTTGAAAACATAAGTTGATCTTTAAAATTCAAAGATTTGATGAATCAAAAGATAGGTCGAACTTCTATCGGTAATGGTTGGCTGAAATTAGTTATGTTAGCTTACAATACTTTGTTTTGAAGAAAGCACTTACATCATACCATTATTTTTGTAACAATAAAAAGTTGATTGGGATTACTTTGCAACTGCCTTTCACACTTTATTGCTTATATGTTAACTGACAAGTAAACTGTAGTCATACCACAGTGGTTGAATGCTATAACAACTTTCATAGTAAATTTAAACTTTTGTGGAACCCCCCCCTTCTACAACTATTTATGAAATTCAAAAAATCTGCATAAGCTGAAAAAAAGTAGATGCTTTGCTTTTGAACGACTATGTGCATACATAAAGATTTCCAACCATTAGGCGTTAAGTTATCTGGCCAACAAATTAGTAGACAATAACGTACTAAGAATCTGACGTCAGTAGAACCTTAAGAATACCGAAATTTAGTACAGAGTTATCTAACCAGATATTCAGATTTAACCTAAGCGTAAAAACACAAATACAGGTTTTGATTACAAAACTGAGGGGACATTGAACAGCGCAACACTACTACCCAAACATAAAGCAGAATAAACAAGCTCTTAATGATTGTTACTAATAATGTCTTACTTACCGGATACCTACTCGTAACTGAATTAACTCGTACTCCGAACTGTCTAATTTTAAGAGGACAGGTAGCTGATTTCGTGCCCATGAAACAACTTCATCAGGAACAGTAGCTGAAAATAAAGCGACTGAAGGTCTCCTAATTGATTGCCCGGTGAGGTTTACTTTCTGAATAAATTCAAAAATAGGCGCAACCTGATTATGAAATCCTCGAGGTCGGTATTTTGTCTTGTTACCATGTTCAGTGTTAGAAAAAGATATATCGTTAAAATTGACTTCTAGCATTTTATCGCATTCATCTACTACAAGCCAAGACAGTCTAAATTATGTAAAATAACAAATAATATATTTTAAGTGCAATTGCGAGATATAAACAAAGTGGCTGATTTATGAAAAACACTGGTTGGTACTTTGGGACCCTAGATAGTCCCAATAACTTTTTGGTTTAATTTCTAGACTTATTTGTATATACATACTTCTTTGTTAAAACAAAGGTATGAAGAGTGTTCGCAGAAAAACTATTCCTCAGATCATCTATACACAAATTGACATCATCTTACGTATAAACAGACAAAAATGCCTACTTTGCGTAATTCAAAAAACTATTTAGTAAAAAAGATTGTCAGCAGAAATTTAACCGGTGATGGTCACCAGAGCTTCAAACCTCAATAACGCCATTCCCGTTGGTCCATGTCAATACATACTAAATAAGGAACGCAAATCGATTGGTGAAGTAGTGGAACTTCATTAGTTGAGATTGCTGGGACACATGTTACGTATGCCCAACCACCAACTGCCCCCGACGTGCAATGTTTTATGGTGTAGGAGTAGGTTGGAAGAAAGCTAGGAACGGCCAGACCAACACGAAACACAAATCCATGAATTCATTGAAAAGTGGACTGAGCCATGTTGGTAGGTGTTGACTACCTGGTTGGGATCCGCGAGATGATAGCAATTGATGGTTAGAGACCTTGAATGACATGGCTCACAATCGTTTGCAATGGTGAAGGTGCATCCACTCATGTTTTGCCAAATTCTAATCTTCTTAATTCTTCATGTCTCTTTTTTTCTTTCCAAATTTATTTCACTGGATTATACTCCTTGAATAACATCTTCAAACCCTAATCTTTGCGATTACTGTTTATACTCTTACTACTTCTACCACTATGGGATTTGAATCGACAACTGCATCTCTGCGCTTATGTGGTATGGAAACTCGAACTGATGTACGTACGTAAGTTCTACGTTGTGGCTGGTTGACTGAGTTGATTTGCTAACTTAGCTTCCAAACCAGTGATACAAAGATGGTGATGATAAATTATTAACCGAGAGCACTAAGTCCAAGCAGCATAAACATAACATGGCTGTGGCAGTTTTATGAGAAGCTGCAGTCGATCGTAAAGAAGTGCCCAGGAGATCTAAAAGTCGTAGTCAGAACAGACATTGGGTATGAAGATATCATGCGACGGCATAGACTGGGAGAAAGGAACGGGAATAGGCGGCAAAATATTCCCCAACAAAGGTATACACAAAGCAAGATGAGTCCCACCGTATTACACTGCAGAGAACCAATTGTGATCATATTTACGTCGTCGACGACGACATCAGAACACCACCTGGTTGCTGGCAAGGTAAGACTTAAGCTAAAGAAGCACTGAGCAACTGGAGAAACAGCATTCCAAAAGTTTGATACAAATTCTTTTGAGATACTGATAAACTCAGGATTTAAAGGTAGCAGCACCTACAGACCTTCCCATAGATAACAATCCACCAACGATCGAAGAAATCAGAATGGTCATCGGACAAATCAACAATGGGAAAGCAGCAGCACCTGACAACATACCACTTGAAACACTGAAGTCACACATACAGGTAACTTCATTCATACTCCACGTTCGATTTAGGAAGATTTTGGTACGAAGAACAAGTGGCACTGACAAACTAGAAAGAAGGATATCTCATCAAGATACTGAAGAAAGGAGATCTGAACAAATGTGAAAACTACAGAGGCATCACATTACTTTCGGTACCAATAAAAGTTTTCAACAGTGTTGATGAACCGGACGAAAGGTACAATAGAAACCAAGCTTCAAGATCAACAGGCTGGATTCTGTAAGTATCGGTCGTGCACAGACCAAACAGCGACACTACGGATCATTGTTGAACATTCAATTGAGTGGAATTCGTCATTATACATCAACTTCCTCGACTATGAGAAGGCGTTTGACAATGTGGATAGGGGAACATCATGTAACATTCTTCGATACTATGGTACACCTGAAAAGACCGTCAACATCATCCGGAGAAGCTCTGGAAATTTCCACGTACGTGATCATCATCATCGACGAACAAGGAGGATCTGATGCAGACGTAAATGCAAGGATTGGCAAAGTAAGGGCAGCATTCCTACACTTGGAGAACGTATGCAACTCAAAACAACTGTCAGTCAACACCAATGTCAGAATCTTCAATACGAACGTCGAGACAGTTCTAGTGTACGAAGCTGAAACTTTGAGAACCACCGTCATTTATGAACAATTACCTACACATGATACCCAATGTCCGTCTATCAGATACCATCAGCAACAGACTACTGTGGGAGAGAACAAACCAACTTTCAGCTGAAGAGAGAATTAAGAAAAGTCGGTGGATAGTACATACATTGTGGAAATCACCAAGCTGCATCACGAGGTAAGCCCTAACTTGGAATGCTGACGGGTAAAGAAAAAGAGGAAGACCAAGGAACACATTGTGTCGAGAATTGGAGGCAGACATGAAAAGGATGAATGGCAACTGGAAAGGATTTCCGAGGACAGAGTTGGTTGGAGAACCCTGGTGGGCGGCCTACGTTTTTCCATGAGGGCTAACTGGCGTAAGGAAAGTAAGTAATTAATGTGGAGGTAGTAAGTTCTGGGTTCACTTACCTGGTCTTGAAATACTGAAGCTGTGGATTTGTTTATGATAGACGTAAGTGAATATTAGACATATAAACACGAAAAGAATTTTGCAGGACAGAATTGGTTGGAGAAACCTGGTGGGCAGCCTGTGTTCTTCTACGAGGGTTAATAGGCTTAATTTGGGGCATTAAACTAACCTATCTCATAAAATTTTAAAGCTACTGGTAATGTTCTCATCGACTATTCACTGAATTTTGGAAAAGGAAATTGACGACTCAATATACTAGAACGAAATCAAACTGGTTAACATAAAACTCTGGAAACAAGACACATAGGAATCTACTTTAATGTAGACCATGGTTAGTCTTCTAAGTAAAAAAATTCTGTGAATGGAGAAACACTTAATTAAATTTGTTCCACATAAAATTATTTATAAAAGCTATCGACAGCAAACAAACCTGGATAAATCAATGGGACAATGTTCTGATGGAAGAGATAATAGAGTGCTTAATCGACTGGGGGTAGAAATGAGGATTTTAGTGCTTGAGGGTAATTTCAATTCACGAACTTTTCTTGGTTTCGTTGATAAAACATCAATTTTAGAAACGTTCTTCGCCTTCTTTCTGCAGCGAACAAAATAATGCTTTTTGTGCAACGCTGCTATATAACAGTCCGCTTGGATCCCAGAAAATAGCCTAATAGCCTCAGAACGAATTTGATGCATTAGTTCTTGAGTTGGAGCCAATATCACAGCAAATGGGAATATTTTATGTTTAGATGATGTCACCTCAGTTATATTGTCTATGACCTTGGAATTTTCAGAGGTGTTTGCACTTAGCAACTGATTGAGCACCGGGAGAAGATAAGCTGCTGTTTTCCCGGAACCTGTAGGTGCACAAGCAAGTAGGTTACGGTGCTACAAAAATCACAATAAAGAACCCAGTGAAAATTTATCACAATGATCTCGAGAATCAGTCAATTTATAACTAATTAAAAGAGCATATGCCTGGTGAATTTGAAAATATAGACGTTTGACGTAAAAATACTATCAAACTGATTGCAATAGTACACTACTATGTTATATTATTTTGCTCAGACTAAAGATGGCAGAAAACAACAATTCTGCCTACATCAAATCTGACTGCCAAAAAATATCGACAAAATACTAACTGTCAGGATGATATGCTTTCATATGTGTTTGTCTACTCCAGCTTCGATCACAACACTTTTCATCATTTTCCAATCATGACGTCCCAATCTGAGGTTTGGTAGCAAAACCTATGATAAGTTAATAATTAGGTCACCGCTTAGTATGTTTAATTCATATGTTATATTTTGAAAGAAACATGGGAAAATAATCTACCAACGAACTGAGAAATACTGACTTAACACATTAAGGGTTTAAAAACGTTTCTAAAACAAAACATTCGCGAGTTAATGATCCGAATGATCGATACATAAATAAATGTTATTGGTTTTCCAAGTTTACGTAAACAATACTGTTAAACTTAACGACCCTAATTCGTATTTTTGTTGCTTGAAGATGCTAAATTCATTTAATCTGATCAGCTATTAACTTGTAAATGCCATCTATGTATATTCCTTATCGAGTCAGTTCTTTGATAATGGTCAAAAGCATTGGTAGAACGAGGCCAGCTCACTGGACAAAAGAATAAGATTTCAACGAAAGTACAGAGTTGTAGCGACTTTTAGTGTAAATTACAACAAACAGTGAAAGAGATTACCTGTTCTTCACCCATATGCGAATTGGGATCCAGTAGGGTCAAGAAACGTTACACTAACTCGCACTATCTAACTAGTGTACTGATTAATTTTTAATACGAGTTTTTCAAGAGAAACACGAAATACTCGAGTGTAATGCATGTATACACACCCTAAACACAATGGTTTATAGCTACAACAAAAATGAAGCGGAAAACGTGTGCAAAAATGAAACAACATCAACAGACTAACCTGTATCATGATAGGAATGCTTTGGGATTGTATGGGTGTTGGAGTTTTGTATCCTAGCTCGAATAAGTTATGTAAAATCAGATCACTAATTTGACAGGATTTGCTCCCAAATGAATAGATCGGTGGGGGAATTTTGCTTCGCCTATTTATTGCTGAAACTTTGATGTCATGAGATAACCTATATTGTTTAGCTTTCAACGATTTACATTTTTCCTTTTTCTTTACAACTGAAGAATCCACCTTAAAAAAAAACTAAGCATTATACGAAGATTTACATCAAAATCCAACCCAACTAAGTTGTCATCAGCTGGAATATCCATATTTTAGCTTAACAGATAAGATACAAATCCTTAATGAGCTTCAGTATATCATATTTCCTTCACAACGATAGTTGCTTGATGGTAGCGTCACGTTTCATATGTCTTTCACTATTATTCGGTATACAATCTTTTTACTTCAAAAATTGGTAAAACAAAATATTGAACGTGAAACATTTCATCAACACTTGGTAAGCTGAAATACAGATGATTGAAATGTTGATATATTAGATAATTGTAGATCTCTTTCATACTTTACATTTTCACTAAACCTTAGTCCAGTAGTTTTTCGCTTTCAGAACACAGTATATGACAAACATGCAACGCTGGTGCTTATGTTGTATATATTTATGCAATTCACTTATGTGCATTTTGTTATACGCTCATTTTTTCTACCAGGAGAGCTGAAATGTTGACATATCCGGTTTTTTTGATCGTGCTGACATTTTATTATCTAGTTCAAGCGCCTCCACATTATGACTCATTCATGGTTGTATCGTGTCTGAGACTTATAGTCCGTGGTTGGATTTCAAAATCAGTAAGAATACTAAACGAAAGTATGGCAGATAAATACTAATGTTATTGTTAGTTAGACAGTTGTGAATAATATTGTGCTAGTGTTTCCGTATCAGTGAATGTATTTGCTGTAATTGTTGAATAGACGTATTACCGTGCCATTGTTTGTTCATTGCACTGTGTTTTAGTCTCTGTAAGAACGTCGATACTCCAACCGCGACAATCGCCATCTGCCTATTGTCTATTATTATATGTGACCTAAGATAGGATTTTATATCATGAAGCTGGTTCTCATCCATTCATTTTGGCCTATTGTTTGGCTAAATGTTGATACTTGTAACAAATTCTTTAGGTAGATTTCGCATTTGGTTCTTTCTACGCACGTACTCTGATTAAGATTGTGAAATCTCTTTGTGTTGTGATCCATAGAGTCATCAAGAAGCTCTTAAAACTTGGTTACAATGCATTATAATTTCCGTTAAAACTCAAAAATTTTCTGTACTAACTTGCCCTTA
This sequence comes from Schistosoma rodhaini, assembly GCA_944470415.2. Classification (NCBI taxonomy): domain Eukaryota; kingdom Metazoa; phylum Platyhelminthes; class Trematoda; order Strigeidida; family Schistosomatidae; genus Schistosoma; species Schistosoma rodhaini. The sequence goes on from OX104044.1 coordinate 42,893,378, forward strand.
TACCTATCCTGTAACACAAAACGTGTGAAATTTGTCTGCAATGATCCTTTTGATGATTGTGTGAAAATGTGGGTTGTAGTGCTGATATGGTTGTTCGAGATACACAGTTATCTGACCGTAGTCCGAATGAGGGGCTCTCTATGTTACGGGAAAACTGAAGACATTTGGCTGATTAAAACCTTTTTACTGTACATCAATTTTACTGTTTTTGGATGTGTTTGTTTTACTTAACATTTGGACTTGTTTGTTTATATCATTCTTTTCGGACATTTCGGTTTCTATTGTCAATGGTTTGGTATTTGGGAGTTTTTGCTCCGGGAACCCAGAAAATTGAAGGCTTGTTTTGTAATTGTTATAATTATTGTTGTTAGAACGACTTTGGTCGATTATTTGTGAATTGCGAATAAACTTGGTATCTAATTTGGAGTTTTCGTTCTCTTGCCTACTTGGGTTCGTGATTTGCGAATATCGACAGCCAGTACTTCAATAGTGTAGTTTAGTGCTTCGTTAATCGATCGTCTTGATAACCGTTATTATAACAATCTGAACGGTGTATAATATCAGAAGACAAAGGGAAGCAGCAACTACATTTTTATTGATAACTAACATGGGCTAGAAGGCAGTGAGCACATTAGCAAATGTAAGCAAGCGAAGGAAAGATGACGCAGAGTGGAGATGGCTGGGAAGCCAACTCGTTATAAGCAAGCATTAATCAACATTTATAGTCAGGCTAAAATGAATGACAGACATGTGATAGGTAGGATAAGAAGTGTGCATACACATACGCTCATATAAAAAAATAGTCAAGGTCAATAAGGGAATAATTAATATGATCAAAATATGACTCATAACGTTATAGGTGAATTGGCTTGTCCAGAAACTAGAATAAGCTATGTAGGTGTAATATAGTACACGACGTTACACTACTCCCCACATAGCTCCCCCCAGAGTGTCCGGAGGAAACACTGTTATGCAAAATAAACAAGGGGGAGGAGGTGTATATGCGTTCACAAACCAAAATTAAAGTAATAGCACATTAATTTGAAAATAACACTGAAATGGCATATGGATAACGTTAATAATATGTAGAGAGAAAAAATTGTACTATATCGAATAAGTTACAGTGTCAATGGAGGGGCGAGTTTATTAAACGAAAGTGTCACACTTATGTGAAAATGTACATGAAAATTGTCAAAATGAGGACAGAAATGGAAATGTTAGCATGTGATTATGAGTAAATTAGTAAGCGTACAAAAAATTTAACATGCATTTATGTCGTCACTGTCCGGATGATAAAATAACATGTTTGTATGAGCAATTCGAAATATCGTGAAAATAGAGCAACAAATTGTTTATGGGTATGACAGCGGAATAAATCGTGGAAATAAGTAATGTAGAATATAATAGAAATTGGTCTGTAGTGCCAATTGAATATGAGAATGAAGAACAGTGAAATATGATTTTCTGATAAGTCGCATTAGAGTAAATAGAGTCGCTTAGCGATGAGTGTATTCGAATTTACATAACTGAAGTTTACGTGGGATAAGAAGTAATCCAGCCGTAGGAAGATGATTGCATCAACAGGTGGTATTCATTGCTGTACTGCAATTGATTATGATAATAAAATGCGAAATCAGCGTGCGCTAACGCTTGCATTGAGTTGTCGTTAAATATGTATTAGTAGAATGACCAGAGGAACAGGATAGTGACTGCTTAGACGAGATATGCGGAGTCGTATTCCTTTTTGGTCTAGAAGCCTAGCGTGGTTTGTGTAGTTAGAGGGATATGCGCTCAACCTCATTTGTTACGAAACCGTTTTAAGGCATGATAAAAATACCAATACATATGATTGTCGATGACAGCGAGTGAGACTGACTTGAATGTGACGAACAAGAGTGTATCTTTGAGAGACTAGCTCTAAACTCTATGTTCTGGTGTACAGTACAATGGAAATAAAATATTAATTGCAGTAATCGAATTGTGATTATCGGTGATGGATGATGCAGCATTCAGATATACATGTGAATGAATAAATAATATGAACATAATCATTACTAATCGGCTGGTAATGCGGCGTCAAATACTTGGTTTATGTATAGACATTAAAGTAGCGATCATCGTGAAACCAAAATTGCTGAAGCTCAGTTAAGGTTGTCGCGTAAAAAGTAGAAAACGACGATTGCTGAGTACCGATGAGATGAATGAACATCAGTTGTCTATCGAGAACATAAGTTTCTACTATCGGGAGTATGACTCCAAACTTATGTCTATGATAGAGTGTAATATTAAGCCGAAAATGACATAAAAAAAATTGGAACGAACTCACCCGAATCAGGAAAAATTTTCGTCATTGGATAATAAAAATAATCCAGTGAGTTTCGAATATCATAACGTGTAATGTCCATATCATTATAATTTGTTCGATTAGTGATATGACTGCGTAAATGTCATAGTTTAATGTCAATACGAACAAAAATAATAATTCCACGTTAGATGATTATATGACATTCTTGTAATAATGAGCATATGATGATTATTTGAATCATAACAGAATATGTCGTCGACGGTTCCATCTTTGGTTTGTGTTCGCTCGTTGCGGTCGCCAATTCTGTTGCGTGTTCCAAATACAGCTAACCAATATGTTGAGTGTTCGTTCGGCGAGGCATCCAATTTTGTTACGTGTTCGCATGTAGGGCTAACCAATATGTAGCCGTACGTTGAGGTTGCCAACTTTGCTTCGCGTTCGTAATTCGGGATCGCCAATAGTGTTGCGTGTTCGTACGTCGAGATTACCAATATGTAGTGTAGTGCTTCGTTAATCGATCGTCTTGATAACCGTTATTATAACAATCTGAACGGTGTATAATATCAGAAGACAAAGGGAAGCAGCAACTACATTTTTATTGATAACTAACATGGGCTAGAAGGCAGTGAGCACATTAGCAAATGTAAGCAAGCGAAGGAAAGATGACGCAGAGTGGAGATGGCTGGGAAGCCAACTCGTTATAAGCAAGCATTAATCAACATTTATAGTCAGGCTAAAATGAATGACAGACATGTGATAGGTAGGATAAGAAGTGTGCATACACATACGCTCATATAAAAAAATAGTCAAGGTCAATAAGGGAATAATTAATATGATCAAAATATGACTCATAACGTTATAGGTGAATTGGCTTGTCCAGAAACTAGAATAAGCTATGTAGGTGTAATATAGTACACGACGTTACACTACTCCCCACAATAGTTGGAACGGGCAAAAACTCATAATTGGACGTAACACTCTATCTGAACTTGAACACATCCAGTATCTCAAACGACGATAATAAGCACTTGGGATTGAAACACCAGTGAACTACTTCGAAACCTTGCAGGAGTTTGAAAAAACTATAACGTTTTTTGTGGTGATAGGTTAAAATTAGACTTCTGAGAATAAACAATCTCTTACCATAGAAAAACCCATGTGACAAAGGTCACCCATCAGGACCATAAAATGTAAATAATTATTGAGAAATCTGCACACTGAAGGTTTATAAACGCAAATAAAGCTAGGAGATAAGTCAAACTCATCGTCAGTCATGGACCACAGATGTCGTGGAAATAGTGTACACAGTACACATTTCATTACTTTGCTCATGAATTTCACAATACGTATATATATATATATCGAGCAGCTGTTTTGTCTTGAATTGTTACTCTACGTAGCCATTCTACCTACTAAAGTTACAGCATAAATATTTTGGATGCAGATAGATGGCATTGGTAATGTATGATTGTTCCAGTTTCTTCTTGACTAGATGTACATTACTTGAAGTTTCATTCACGCGAGGTGGAGAATATCTTTCCTATCTTGTTTGTGCTTTTAAGGCTTTGAAATCGGTGAGCTTTGGAGTTATGACGCTCGATATCCGAAACTGATACTGATGTGCAAACTTCGATACTCGATACTTTAATAGGCAAGCTAGTGGGAAGAATAAAAGCGTACAGGGAAGTAGTTGGGTTATAGTTATTTATATATATGAATACATATCCACTTTTTGGAAAACGAAGCCATTTCTTATTCAGTAAAATGTGATTGTTATTTGGAAGGATTCCGATTTCCACAACGTGACTTTCTCACTTGGGTGCTTTCCATTACTTCTGAAAATCTTTAACGATATTGACAATTGGAAACTTTTTTTTCAGTGAGGGCATCGTAAATACTGAAATGCATATGAGCAGTGACCAGGTTCAGTAAAAGAAAACTTAATAATTTGACGGGATTATACCACCAACATATTAACCAATTAATTATAGTAAATCACGATGTTTTTACAGGTTTATGCTTTGTAGCGCACGCCGATAAGTTGATAGATGAAAATTATTTTTGTATGCTATTCTGCATAGATAAACTAATGTCGATCAGTTCCCATAATTTTCTATAGCCAACGTTATGCACTCTTCCATTTTGTGTCATTTATTTGTAAATCCTTTCACCAGACCTCTGTAGTGAACCCCTCTATTTTAGACCCCTTTGCCTCACCACTTATTTTACTTCCTTGTAAAGTCTCCGTAAACCAGGATGAAGATCATCAGTAAGTTGACAAAAGCGTTTATCCCATCTCTGCACTGAGTTGTTTTTCACAGAGATATTTCACACCGGGTCATAGTGCATTCCGGAAACCTGAATCCAAGAAAAGGATTACTGTGACATCTTATTCCCCGTGTATTGCTTTAGTTACATCCGAAATAATCTCCTCGTGCTTTGGAACTCCTTAATTCTACGCATGGGATGCCAAATACAGTCACCACGTCTGTGATAACACAGAGGGTGAAGCCGATAGATTTGCAAATCAGAATTTTCGGCAGTCTGAAATTATTGTTAAAGGTTCTCTCAGACACTGAAGTTGAACATGACTCTTTTTATTACTATTGAAAATACCTAACGGTATGTTAATAAGACCAAACACGTGAATATGTTGAGAACTAATAATTCGTCTGGCATGAACTCATTGAGCCCTCACCGGCAGCCGCAGATATCTAATTTTCTTTGCCAGACTGGAATATTTGGACACTTCCAAGCGTACGATCTGAGTCTTCTCTTTCTGATAGACAACCCCAATAACAAATCTGATGTCCATAATCATACCGAGGATTTACCATTGCGCAGCAGTTCTAGTTGTCTCACTTAAGTTCTCTCTTCCTGTTTGCTTTAGCTGCAGCGAACAAATATTGATTTGCATGCTAACACAAGACTTGTTGAAAATTTACTGGACTAACGTAAAGATGCTTTCTGGGACATTCGAAGGTGACATCACGATTTTAAGTATCTTTCAGGTTCTTTTATCGTGTGGTATAGTTTCACATATTTCTATTGATTTTCTCCTCCTGAGTACTGCCTTCCCGAATTGTCTTACATTTTACTTTTACTCTAATAAGAAGTATGCACAATTATAGCGTTTCCACAAATAATTACAACATAACTATGAGGACGACCAGCGGAGTTGATAGTTTTTATTTAGGGGATAATAAGAAGTTGAAAGTCTCTTATTTGGGCAACAGTAAGTAGTGGATGTCGAGTCAAAGACAGACTATGATCACCACTACAATTCGTTTACGCGCCCAAAAACGACTTGGTTCCTTTGATAGCTCGTAAAACAGAAGACTTTATTAATCCAGATCAATTGTATTTATTGGCGATCTCGTGGTATCGAAATAATACCGAGTCGTGCCAAAGAGTACAGGCGAACAGGCAGTGCGTGAGCAAGTTCGAACCAAACAAGGCGGAGAGCAAAAGCAGAAGTGAAACTGATACAGTTAAACAAATACAGTAAAACAATCCCTGGTACAATTGGTTACAATAATAATAATTGTTTCCGTTATTCCAATCGTGTTCTTGTCGAGACTGGCCGGTCACTACAGGAGCCCCCCGCTAGAAAGGGTTTACACTTTCGATACGTAGCGGTTTCGTTCGTGGGACTGATCGTGAAACGTACAATTGTAGGACGAAGGCGTTGGCAGAACAGGAACTGATCGTTGATCTTCGAGTTGCCACCAAGAGTCTTTGACGTAGAACGGTACCAGAAGGAACGTACTGTATTAATTGCTTGGATTAGCATGCTACACCAGAGTGGTTTGTATCCAGAATCTGATGGTTGCGTTCGTAGAGGTCCGTACCAAAAATGCTGCAGACGTAGGACGAAACCAGATTGAGCCAAGGAACCAGATGCGACCAGGATAACCATGTTCGGGACCAAATTTATACCATACGTATTTGGAGCCAGAGAGGTCGACTGAGTGCGTTGACTAGAGCGTGGGTGATCAGGCCAGCTTTCGCCAAAGTTGACTGAAGTCGACGATACCGTAACAGCGATGGTCGGAGGCGTAGGCTCGGGGTAAACAAAAAAAATGAGAGAAAAACAGAAAAGTGTAGCATTCGTGTAGTATAGTGGTAAGGTCCTACACTGTATCCACTGCTAGTTATGAGGTTAGTCTCGAAAGCGTACGGGTAGGTGTACTCGGCGACCGGAACGTGAGACGGTAGTCTCGTTCGAACCTCGTGAGCTCGAAATCTCATCCACAGTCAAGGGCGGTGTGGTCTGCTGGTCTGGACGTGAGACGGAAGTCTCGTCCGTAGACGGGGCAGATGATACGTGCTGTTGACTGGGACGTGAGAATGAGGTCTCAGGTGCATCTAGCGTGGGATCCGAAGTAGATGTAGAGATCCCGCTAGAAGCTTTGATGGGTTTAGCATTGGGTCTCGGCTTATCAGGTAGGGCACTGTCATCGACGTGTGCTGGCTTGAGACGATCAATGCTGCCATGTCGATCAACCTTGAAGGTCTTTTCGTGACGGGAAATCACGTGAAAAGAAGCTTCGTAAGGCTGTTTGCTCAGATTGACCGTAAGTTGTCGTGTACCATAGGTGGGAATGACTGAGTCATCTGCAGCGCGTAGTCGAAGCATCGTAGCTTGAGATTTACTGTTACTGATAGGTACGACAGAAACTTGGGTGCCTGTATCCACAAGGTACCTAGCGTTAGTGTGATAATCGGGCGCGTAAAATAAACGGTCAAACTGAGGTAAAGGGCCGGTGAGTACGGCCGTATTTACTTACCGGTCCGGGGAGTTCCCGTCTTGTATGAGCAGGGAGCTCGACAATGACGGGCACCGGCCCCGAATGCACGGTGGAACCAGCACCAAATCAGACTCGCTTCCGAAACCGCCTTCTGGTGTGGCTTGGAAGATGCCCGCTTGGGACGAGTCGTTACGGCTGTTCGAGATCGTGACCTGGGTCAGGGGACGTAGGGGGCTGGCACATTTGAGCGGTCTCGGAAACTGAGACGAGTATGGATACATCTGTCCCTATCCCCATGAGCCGAAGGTCGTCTAGCGTCGAAATCCATGTTTGAATGAGAATGAGGATTGAGGACAACCTCACGAACAGCAGTTAGGTGATCCCCGGGCAATGATTCCAAAGCGTAGGCGTACTTTTGCCTTTGGTTGGTTATGCGGCGGATCTCAAATTGAGATTCCAGTGCCACGAACCAGACTTCTGGATCATGAGGGATGAAAGGAACCGATCGAAAATTAATAGCCTGTACCTCGGAGTCTATAATATTTATACTATTCTTATCGTTATCCACCATAGTAAGTTGCCAAGATATTATATATTGAAAATATCAATACGAATATATGCAACCGATGTGGATAGATACACAGACTCACCAAATTGATCTGGGTTGGAAAAATGGCCAAGTTTGAACTGTGCTCGAAGAATTGGGTTACTGGTTGTGGTTCACCAGATGTTGTGCGTGTTCCCAATACGGCTCACCAATTTGTAGTGGATGTCGAGTCGAAGACGGACTATGATCACCACTACAATTCGTTTACGCGCCCAAAAACGACTTGGTTCCTTTGATAGCTCGTAAAACAGAAGACTTTATTAATCCAGATCAATTGTATTTATTGGCGATCTCGTGGTATCGAAATAATACCGAGACGTGCCAAAGAGTACAGGCGAACAGGCAGTGCGTGAGCAAGTTCGAACCAAACAAGGCGGAGAGCAAAAGCAGAAGTGAAACTGATACAGTTAAACAAATACAGTAAAACAATCCCTGGTACAATTGGTTACAATAATAATAATTGTTTCCGTTATTCCAATCGTGTTCTTGTCGAGACTGGCCGGTCACTACAAGTGTTTTAGAAAAGCCCAATAAGATGCTGGAAAAGCAATTTCGAAGTTACTTGTACAGTGTGGACTACTCGACTTAGACAATAAAACCTAGTCTCCAACTTATTAGTCAGTGTCACACTCCTATCCAGGGTCCTAATTATAAAAAAAAACTGTTAAGCGAGATTGAAGTAGCAGTTAAGGGCGTCCTGAACTACTTGTGATGCAACCTACTAGGAACGAACAACAAGAAAACGATAAATGTATCGCGTTTTAGTCGTTCACCAAAAACAGCGACTCGGGATTTCAATGCAATTTCTGTAGTTGTTAAGTTCACTGTCGCTGTGATACTGCAGTACCAATGAATATAACAAAAGAGAGTTATAAGACGCCAATGGAAGCAACTGGGTTAATCCACATGAGTATATCCGAACGTCCATGTACAGGCTTAATTAAGTGCATGACTATAAGAGCTACAAACTTAGTTCATACATCAAAGAGATTGCCGTCTGTTTCCAGTACCCATGTACTGAATGAGTAGTAAGGGGCGCAGGTGAGAGTTGAGAAGGAAAATGGCAATAACATAGCTCCCGAAACCCTTCAAATGGGACATAATGATATCAGACGTTAGCCTGAGCTAAGAGGTGGTAATGGGGATGAATCCCATGGACGCGCTATGCAATATTGACGTTAGCTACCACGTATCACAGGTCTTTTTACCACTGACATAATTAGTAAAATCTTATAGATTAGGTAGTCACATTATGACAAATCTACAAATTTTAGGACTAGGTCTATTATTGGAGCAGTACTAATAACGAACTAAGACCATTATTCTACAGAACCACTCTGTAAGGGTTGTCACTTCCTTGCTGATATTTAGTGACAGAGTGTTGAAATCTCCAGCTAATATTATCTGATCAAATCCCGTGTGTGGTACCTTTAGTACCGCCAGTATTATCTCGTCTTTATGGTTGATAGAACGTATATGTGGCCTACAGATTCATGACTAGGAGAATGTTTAATAGCCAGGAAATCTGTGCTCTTAGGGGTTCAGATGGAGAACACTTTATGAACTTAGAGATGGTAGAGATCCCTAATGCCAACTTCATAGATCATGAGTCTGTAAGTGAGAAATACTTCTCAACTCTAGTGCTAGTTGAGGGTCTTTAAGATATTCAACTAACTCTCGGGTTAGTATTAAAAGAATAAAATCCCTGTTTTCAGGAAAGTCACCAGGACGTGACCAAATATGACTTCTAATCCTGAAACAATGCATGGAAGACATTAACACACCATAAAGACCTATTCAGGCACTCACTAAACATTGAAACAATCCTCTGTTTCTTCAAGCTTCAAAGAGTGCAATAGAAAAGATCCAATCTGTTATAGATCAGTCGCAATGCTGCCAACGCTGCTGAAAGTAATAGGACGACTTGTCAACGAACAAACTAGAGAATAAATGAACAAAAACATGTTCCGTAAAGCTTGAACAATCAATGTGTGTTAAATGTGATGAGTGGCTAATACAATTGCTGTACAACTAAGTGTTTTATTTTATGTGTTTTAATTTTAAATAACAGTGTAATACAATTCCATCGAGCGTACTTCCAACTTGAATTCATATCTATGTACACTATTGCTTGTTCACAATAACATTTTAAAACATTATTCATAGAAATCAAACATAGAAGTAAGCTGCAGATAGTCCCTTGATAATAAATATCACTAGTTCTATTCAGTAAAATTGTGAGGTCAGCTGGAAATCAACTTACACAACTACGGCAAATAGTTATTTTTAACATTAAATACGTGGAAAATAAAGTGACCATTAACTATTGGTTTTCATTTATTTTAAAGTCAATTCATTCAAATAAAGTGTTTTTTAATTCGACAAAATATTTATAAACATCAATATAATTTCCTAAAGTAAATACGCTCTTGGAACTTAATGATACTTTAGAAAACTGTCCTTTGATAGACTGTAATAAATAAATAAGTGTTAACTTTCTGTACCATGACTTAGAGTACAGTTATCCATTGGTTGACCGTACTTTTTCACATATTCGCAAGTAGAATCGAAATTGGATTGATTGAACATAATAGCTAATCACCTACACATCTTAACTTTCACGGTGAATGTCTGTTTAGCTCTGACTAATTTTGTAATCAATATCTTTTAGCCAGGTTTATCTCTCCAGTAATTCAGAACATACTTTGTCAGCTTTTCCCTCTCAAAGTTATCTTTCTGCTATTTATTGCTTTAACTTCACTGTGTTCCTAATGAAGAAGCTAGTGTTTCCTATGAATGATACAGTTTAAGTGAATTGTGGTAGTCTAATTGCGTAATTCACGTATTTTTCAATAATCTGAACTAATCATTAATTTTATAGATGAAATCATGAGGCAATTGAAGCTAGCCCACCATGGAAAACCTGGAAGAACTCGACGTCCGTTGCGTCCTATTGTGGGACTCCTCAGTAGTGCGCATCCACGATCCCGCCTCGCTAGATTCGAACCTAGGACCTATTAATCTCAGGTGTGAGCGTTTAACCTCTAAACCACTGAGCCGGAACCCAACGGTGTTAATGTATAACTCCGTTGGAAGTAACAGGCGTAAGGAAGTAATTAATACTGATTGATGTTATTATCTATTAAAATTCTCAAAACCAAACGATTCATAGGTGAGCTGCAAAACCAAATGATCATTCACAAGAATTTACAAAATTAGCATGCCCGTTATCTGAGTAAGTAATTTACTGAAACAATGAACTATTCGTAAATATTACTATTAAAAAATAAGGCAATTTCTAGTGTGGTGCTTCGTTAATCGATCGTCTCGATAACCGTTTTTACATCAATCTGAACGGTGTATAATATCAGAAGACAGAGGGAAGCGGCAACTACATATTTATTGACAAATAACATAGGCTAGAAGGCAGTAAGCACATTAGCAAATGTAAGCAAGCGAAGGAAAGATGACGCAGAGTGGAGATGGCTGGGAAGCCAACTCGTTATAAGCAAGCATTAATCAACATTTATAGTCAGACTAAAATGAATGACACACATGTGATAGGTAGGATAAGAAGGGTGCATACACATACGCTCATATAAAAAAATAGTCAAGGTCAATAAGGGAATAATTAACAAGATCAAAATATGACTCATAACGTTATAGGTGAATTGGCTTGTCCAGAAACTAGAATAAGCTATGTGGGTGTAATATAGTACACGACGTTACACTACACCCCACAAATTCAATTGCTTTGAAAAGATATTCCTGCAATATGCCCAAAGATTAATTCACAAAACAGTTCATAATTTCCTATAACTAATAAATAAATGACTGTATTGAAATGGTAACAGACAAAACCACTCAACAACAATGATTTTGAAGTGAGCTTTATACACTTAAACTACTGGTGGTTTATTAAAAGCAGATGTAAATTAAAAAATTTAAGATGATTCTTCTGGGTAGAAACAAACTATATTTATGTTCTTTCCATGAGGAACTACTTCAAAGTGGAGTACAAAATGATAGTTCCCCATAATGGTAGTTAGACTAGGTTATAAGACAGGGGTTCAACTGGAAATCAACAGTTTAGTCTGAGAAGATTGAGAAGTTAATGATTTTTCTATTACAGGTTTTGATTCATCTTACTATATGGTCTGAATAAACCTAACAGATGGTTTATTAAGTAGTTGAACTAATCGGTTTAAATCATTTTATCATTTTTTCACTATGGTTTTAGATTGATTTAGAAAAATTAATAAAACTTTCCTGCCTGGTTACATAAAAATCCTTCACTGTCACAAGCTATTTGTTGTTTTCTGATATTGCTTCTTCTCAAGAAGATATAGTATGTTGTAGATGGTGTAGCGATCATACTTATCGTCCCATAGTATGATATCACTAAAATCCTTTCTCAGCATGGTTTCAGTATACTCAGTTAAATCATATGATGAAACAGAAATAATGAGACATTTATTCAAATTTGATAGAACTAAGTTATTTTTCAGTATGAGTTTGTGTAGATTACTGAATTTCATTGAAATCATGAACAGATCTAAATTAAACCACCACTGAAAATCTGGAAACACTGGACAGCCACTTCGTCGTTGTGCAGGACTCCTCAACAGTGCGAGGCAATTACCTACCACGAGATAATGGAAGGTAGTCGCGCAATATCTTGGATTGTTTGAGGTTGGACCTAGGCTCAGCGGTTTAGTAGCTAACCGTTTGAGCGCTAAACCAAGGGGTTAGAGTCCCCCATGCATGACGTAGGTGCGCACTGCCGAGGAGTCCAACATTAGGACGAAACAGCCATTCAATGCTTCCAGGTTCTCAATTATTGTCTAACTTTGATAACTTCGTTACTTTGTTGTGAGTTCGTACGTCGAGGTTGTCAATTCTGGTCCGTGTTCGTTCAGCGAGGCATCCAATTCTGTTGAGTGTTCGCATGTCGGGATTACCAATTCTGTAGTACCATGCTTCATTAATAGTTCACTTCGATAACCGTTATTATACCAATCTTAACGGTGTATAAAATCAGAAGGCAAAGGGAAACGGCAACTACATTTTTATTGATAAATGATGCAGACCAGAAGGTTACATGCACATGAGCAAATGTTTGCGAGCAAAACATATACGACATGCATTGGAGATGGCTTGCAAGCTAACTCGAGAGTGAAGCAAAAATAATGCGTGTTGGAGATGGCGGGGAAGTCAACTCATTTTAAGCAAGCGTTAATCAACATTTATAGTCAGACAAAAATGAATGACAGACATATGATGAATAAGATACAAAGTGTGCACACATATACGCTCACATAAAAATATAGTCAAGGTTAATAAGCGAATGATTAACCAGATCAAAATATGACTCATAATGTATGGGTGAATTAGCTTGGCCAGTAGCTAGAATAAAGTATATGGGCTTAACATGTAAACTGATACTACAAATTCAATGGAACAATGTCAATCAATCCTTCGTTTAACAATTTTCGACTATCATTGTTTCTGTACATATTCAGATAAAAAGTTTGAACTTATTTCACTTACTTTCCCCGAGTAAATATTCACTTTAATTAAGTAATACTCTTATGGATGTTCAAAATATGAAATAATGATCATAGGTCGATTCCATGAAATGACAAAAGATTTCCTTTTTTAACCAGTCTAGAAACAACCATTCCCACGTTTTTCATACCACTATGAGGAATATGCGTTAAAATCAGCTGATAAAACGATCTAGCAGTTAAGTAATTAAGATGAGGTTATAGTTAGTGAGCTACAATCCTGAACGATGTGCGTTATTTCTTCGTAAGTTTCGATAGGCATGTTATAAAGTGAAATATAATGTATTGCGATAGGACTACGCGAAATTCTACCGATTGACCAAATTCAGATATCCTAGTTCGACCCCAATACTGTTTCCCAACTCCAATAAATCAGAACACAGCCGTTAAATGAGAATTGTTTATGGGGGTCAGCAGCAGAACAAAAATGGTTTACAGACAAGGCATATTTATACAGTTACGATGAATATTAACAGTACCCAATGGAAAGAAAGGACACGTAAAGGTTATAATTAGGACGACTCAAAATTGACCAATAGGGAAACGACACATGAAAGTCATAGTTAGGACACTGTAAATAATGGCCAATAGGAAATAACATGCGAATTATGTGAAGAGTCTGGAAACATACCATTTTACATTCGAGATAATTTTTGGGATATTCTTGTGAATATCCTAACACCTCCCCTTGGAGAAAATTAATAGCGACGCAATCGTGGGTTTACCTGAAATTTCTTTGGTTTTCTGCGTTTGCGTGCTGACCTCCTTCGAGGTAACGACCGAGAACTTGAAGAATTTTCTGCTTGATTAGATGACTGAGTTGCCTCCGTTGTAGGTATTGGCGGAAGTTGGAAAGTATCCAGTAATAAATCGAGTGGGATGCGTTTCGTAACTTCAATTTTTTTCTTGGCTTCTCTTGGCCTTAGTTGATTATGATGCCTGGTCCAGATTTCTTTGTTTACTCTGACCTCATACATGACCTTCCCCTGTCTTTTTGCGACTTCACCCTCTATCCATCTATCATACCCATGTCTATAGTCCCGCACATACACTTTTGCGTCAACTTCGTAAGGAATTCGGGTATTCTTCATGTGAGGACTCTGTTGGGCTACTCGCCTGGGTGTCATTGCATTATGAATTGTTCGTAGCTTCCGTCCCATAAGTACCTCCGCAGGGGATTTGAAGTTTGGCAATAAATCATGAGGAGTCGTCCGGTACGCAATTAGAAATCGTTCTATAATATCGTGTGTTGTTCCCTCCCCTCTTGCCTTAAGCATGGCACGTTTGAATGTATCGACGAAGCGTTCAGCTTGTCCATTAGATTGCTGATGGTAGGGCGGAGAACGGACATGATTGATCGAGTTTTGCAAGCAAAATTCTCGAAACTGACTGCATGTGAACTGCGAACCATTGTCTGTTACTATTGTTTCTGGCAGACCATGCTGAGCGAAGATCTGGTTAAGGAGTTGGATGGTTCGAGTTGTAGAAGATGGTGCAATCGGCAATATCTCCGACCATTTGGAGAAGGAGTCGACCAGTATCAGATATATGGTACCATCTGGAGGTCCGGCAAAATCAATGTGCACTCGCGACCAGGGTTTTTCTGACTTGGCCAGAGTACTGGTGGCAACTTAGGAGACTGTTTCGCAGCTGTCTGACAATATGGACATGTTTTGACGAAGTCGACAATTTGCTTGTCCATGTTCGGCAAGTATGCGTAACTACGAGCGATAGATTTCATACGGTTTATCCCTGGATGACCAGCGTGAAATTGGCGTAGGACCTTGGCACGCAGGGTTGTTGGAATTACTACACGGTCACCAAACATCAGATAGTCATTGACAACACAAAGAGCGCTGCGACGATTCGCTAGGTGTAGCATCTCACCACTGAACTGCTTAACTGGCCATCGGCTCTGAACATAAGTGATTGCTTCTCGAATAATCGGGTCGTTTCTGGTAGCTTCTCGAACGTTTTCAGCCGTAACAGGCATAGCTCGCACGGCATTCGCCAATAGTGTTGCACCAGAATCATCTTCCGTTGCTATTGTGGCTATGAGTGTATCCTCATCAGTTGTAGAGTGCTTGCTGATAAGTCTGGACAATGCATCCGCTTGACCAAAATCTTCAGAACGTCGATACTGGATGTCGAAGTCGTAGCTCAGTAACGCCAACGCCCAACGTTGAAGACGATTAGCAGAATGAACAGGAATGCCTTTCTTTGATCCAAAAATTGACAACAGCGGCTTATGGTCTGTGAGCAAAGTGAAACGGCGCCCGTAAATGAATTTGTGGAAACGCCGGACAGCAAAAATCAGAGCTAAGGCTTCTTTCTCGATTTGACCATAACGTTTTTCAGCGGCTGTTAGTGTTCTCGAAGCATGCATCACTGCTTTCTCTGAACCATCGGGAAAAACATGCAGTAGTACGGCACCCAGTCCATGGGTTGAAGCGTCAGCAGCAACTACAATTGGTAGTTTTGGATTGTAGTGGGTTAACAGTAGTTTGCAGCTTAACATGGCTTTAAGTTTTGAAAAAGCTGATTCACATTGCGTGGACCAATTCCAAGTAGCATGCTTTTCTAGCAGATGATTTAATGGATATCGTACCTCATGTAGTGATGGTAGAAATGCTGAATAGTAGCTAACCATTTCCAAAAATGATCGCAGTGAAGAGACATCAGTGGGAGCAGGCATTTGCTGGATTGCATGAGTATTTTGAGGATCAGGATGTCGTCCAGAAGCATCAAAGATAAACCCCAGGTATTTAACGGAGCGTAGAAAGAATTGGCATTTCTCTGAACGAAGGCGAAAACCATTATCTTGGAGGCGTTGTAGAACTAAATATGTTCTGGAATGCAATTCATCAGCAGTTGAGCCGACAATGAGGACGTCGTCAAAATACGTAGCAACACCAGGAACATCTGCCAGAATAGTATCCATAATCTGCTGGAATATCGCTGGAGCAGTCTTGATACCAAAGGGTAATCGGGTATACTGGAAAAGACCTCGGTGAGTGTTGATTGTCAGCAGTTCTCTCGATTCGCGAGCGACAGGAATTTGAAGGTAAGCATCCGCGAGATCTAGCTTAGCGAAGTAGGTACCACCATTTAAAATAGTAAACAAATCATCTGGGATCGGCAGCGGATAATGATGCTGTTGTAGCGCCGCGTTGAGTCCTGTAGAGAAGTCTGCACAGATGCGTATGGAACCATTAGACTTTTTGACAACCACAATTGGTGCAGCCCATGAAGAATAAGAAACAGGTACAAGGACACCTTCAGT
Organism: Schistosoma rodhaini; assembly: GCA_944470415.2. Taxonomy (NCBI): domain Eukaryota; kingdom Metazoa; phylum Platyhelminthes; class Trematoda; order Strigeidida; family Schistosomatidae; genus Schistosoma; species Schistosoma rodhaini. The sequence continues at coordinate 42,909,891 of OX104044.1, forward strand.
TTCCAAACGTTGCAGTTCAGCGTCGACCAGAGGTAGGGATGCATATGGGACTGGACGTTTTGGACGAAAAACTGGCGTAGCTTCTGGCTGAAGTTTCAAAACAGCTTCAGTTGTGGAACAAAGACCAAGACCAGGCTGAAAGAGTTCAATGAATCGTTTTTGGAGGTCTGCAGCATGCTGTTGTGTAGTAGCAAGAGTTTTTACTTGATTACAGATAGTGCTGATAGGTAGATTGGCAAGACCAAGTTCTTCGAACCAATCTAAACCCAGAAGATTGAGAGGGGATTTGGTGATGTAGCACGTACCATTGAAGGTTGTACCTTTGAACGAAATACAGCAGTTAAGTTCACCATGAAGTCGGAGATGACCACCACATGCACTAACGGCTGTCTGCGAAGACGGTTTGATGGGAGGTTGACCCAAGGTTCGCCAAGTATCTTTCGACAGGATAGTGATATCTGATGCAGTGTCCAACTGCAATCGAACTGGCTGACCATTGATTGAGAGGGTTAGAAATTTGCGTCGCGTGGCGGCATGAGTGTGAAAGACTGCTGCTAAACTCCTTGATGAGGGAAGCTGCTTTTTAGTATAACGACGTTGCGTCTGTGCATTTCGACGACTATTGGGTCGATGGGATTGACAAAAACTGCTTTTGTGATCAACTTTATGACAGCGATCGCACATCTGCTGTTTGAATGGACAAACTTTCACATAATGCCAGGCTCCACAGTGCCAACATGGAGAGGGGGGCTTCTTCTGAACCGGTCTGGAGTGATTAGAAAAAGAAGGAGCACTGGCTTCCGTAGGACCACAGGTCTTCGATCTCGGAGATTTGTTCTGACGTTGAACAGCGTGAACTTCGGAACCACCCTGGCCCCCAGATTGGACCAAAGTGGTGTCACGCTGCAGGTTGACAATGCGTTGATACTCGTCGGTGATTGCATTAAGTGTCAGCGTTGGATCTTGTTCAAGGCGGTTCAGCAATCGAGTTCTGATGTCGGAGAATTTGGGTGATTGAAGACTACATATGAATACGAGGGATTTGAATTGGTCGTCGGTAAGGGATTTGAGCTTGAACCGTTCGCACTCACGGTTGACAATGCCAACATGGGTTAAGAAGTCATCGGACTCGTTCATGACCAGCGATAACGCGTATTAAAAAGTGAATGATGGTCACCAAAAAGTTGACTGAGAGTTTGAACAGTGGCATCGAAGGAACGGTCTCGTGGGTTCTGCGGTAGAATGTAGTTGCAATACTTATCAAGCTCTGATGGACCAAGTTTTCGAAGGAGAAGACGCACCTTCCACGAATCATCTCTGTCAGCAAGGTCGACTTTAAAAAGATCTTCATAACGTCTGAACCAGGTATCAAATGTAATATTGGCATCAGGATCATAAAGAAACTCTGAAATACCACTAGTAATACCGTCGACTGATTGAAGGATTGTTGGTGTACATGAGACTCGAGAAGAGATCTGCGTCTGAGTAAGCATCTCCATCAGCTTCAGCTGTTGCTTGAACAATTCTTCTAATTTAACTGGATCCATAGCTAGTCAGCAACTTGTTTGCAAAATCCCCGTCGCCAAATTGTTATAAAGTGAAATATAACGTATTGCGATAGGACTACGCGAAATTCTACCGATTGACCAAATTCAGATATCCTAGTTCGACCCCAATACTGTTTCCCAACTCCAATAAATCAGAACACAGCCGTTAAATGAGAATTGTTTATGGGGGTCAGCAGCAGAACAAAAATGGTTTACAGACAAGGCATATTTATACAGTTACGATGAATATTAACAGTACCCAATGGAAAGAAAGGACACGTAAAGGTTATAATTAGGACGACTCAAAATTGACCAATAGGGAAACGACACATGAAAGTCATAGTTAGGACACTGTAAATAATGGCCAATAGGAAATAACATGCGAATTATGTGAAGAGTCTGGAAACATACCATTTTACATTCGAGATAATTTTTGGGATATTCTTGTGAATATCCTAACAAGGCATAAAACTAAGTTTTGGATATTCTTTGAGATTACCTCCAACCAAACTACTCTACTAACTATTGTCAGGTCAATGTGACTTATTATGGATTAAGAATTTCTTCACATACACATACACAAACAACCTTCATCCTATTCTAGTAGGTGGAGAACAAAAGAACTACTGAACAACTGTTGTTTAAGGTTGTCTGCTTGCAACATTCTTGTGATCTTGCTTACATGAAATTATAATAATTAGGTTCGAGAAAAATGTACTAAAAAGTGTAGAATTGAAGTTTTTGTACTTATGAGTAGTATTTTTAATGTTCTATACGTCTCGCATGACTGGATAAATATCATATAATTCGATTGAAGTTTTTAGTAAGAAGCATCCAGTGGGAAATATAATTTTTCTATTAAGTCACTTCATTGTTGGTGAAATTTAACATGAATGGAACTTTAAAATTCTCATTGGTGCTTAGTGTAGTATCCTTCAAATGGTCAAGCTGCATGTCAATACGTGTGAGGGCACATAAAAACAGAGAGCTCTGATTGTAAGAACTGAATATATGTGGTTTGTACAGTATAGAAGAGAAATGTTTTACACCGAATTCTGGTGAAACTTTGAAAAACTTTCGAGAAATTCATAAAATGCTGAGGGACGCTCATGGAAATAAAGTAATGAAGAAAGCAGCTTTTTTTAAGTTTCTCGTTTAGGTTTTTCGAAACTGTAAAGAAGAACAAAGATGTAGGTGAGTTCTGACCTCTCTTGTTGATACAGATATCGATCGTGCGTGATCCACAACCTGTGTACACGGTTCTATTAGATTAACTGAGGTTGAGAAAATAGGTGAGACATCCGAATAATTTTCACGGATGTTTCAAACAATGTGTATTGCCTTATAAACAGAGTTTTCTGAAGAATATAAAACTCGTGTACTATGAGTTACTAAGATCGAGTTCTGTGTTTTCAGTTCGCGTATTTATTGAACAGGTTGAGTAAATCCAAACCTACTAATAGTAGTATTTTTATATTATGTTTATATAATAGTTAGAGAGCTACTAAAAAATAGAGTCAGTTTGTGATTCAACAGGTCGACAATCTTTACGACCTAGTATCAGAATAGGGTTGAGATAAATGTCACCAATCTCAATAGATGATTGTAGCTCAATACTGCAAATATATTATAGTTAGTCAGGGGCCTGAAGGTTATATACATGTCACAAGATTAGAGGTTACTGGTTCGCACTCTAACTCCTCCTGTAGCTCTTCTAGAGTTACTGACGGTCCCAAGCCCGGGTAAAGGAGGAGGGTTGGGATGGGGTTGGCAACACCATCCCGTAGAAAAAATCTTGTTAAAAAAATAGCTTTGCACCCTGGTGATAAGTCTGCTGAATGAACTCTCGGTTAGATTTCCTAGACACTTCTAATAACTGCAGACTAAATTTACACAGGTCGACGTGTAAAAGCAAAGACTGATCATAAAGACTTGTTTGACTCCTAAAATAAATTTAAATGATACACTGCTTTTTTATGATTGTTTTACAGTTAGATTAACAGTCAGATTTGTATAAACTGAACTGAGTTGTATTTAGCAATAATAATTCAACCAATTACTTCATGAACACATAATTACAACATTATACAATTAGACATCTCATGATGTGGATATACGTGACACACAATTGGAAAAAAGAAGTCAATTTCATATGTCTTTCGCACTCCAACTGATTAAGCTATTACTTGGTGTATCGCCTAGTAGAGTTGTGGGCGCTCTGAATGTTAAGAAAAAGGCAGTTGTTCAGTCCTTCCTAATACTAATCCAACAATTGCCACAATCCCCTTTAATTAATTAAATTGGTTTTAATTTTATAGCATTCTATTAATTATTTAAGTCTTGCTTAGAAATTCGTTTACGCATAATCAGAATGCTCTGTTCATCATTAAAAATCAAACGAGTCAAGATATGAATTTTACAACAAAATCAGTTGGGTATTATAAAAGAAATCAACTGATTCACAAATTGAATTTCCAGTTACACCAGAGTGAATGATTAGAGAAACCAGAAATAGAGATTTCCTAATACTCATTTAAACAGATTTGTTTTAATCTTTGAGATTCTTGTCATTTGGTTCAGTATTGTTTTTATATTTCAAAATCTCACTGATTTCATTTAGAGAAACGAAAATTTAGTTTTGTGTGTATGTCCCTTTCTAATCCTCTTTTCTTTTTCTCTAGTTTGATGAGGCTGACTTGTTTGCTATTTTTTATATTCTTGATTTTAGCTGAGTTGTTTAAATTCATATGCACGTCATGCCATTCATATGTGGACTTTTTATTTGTCATCATGCTGTTATTTGTCTATCCAAGCTTATTTAACTAACACAACTAATTTCGATCACGTGTATGCAAAACTTCTTTATGCACAAGGTGTTCGCATACGTACAGATAAATTTTCCTAAAACAAATGGACGAAATCCCACCACCCAGGGTGAATCTATGCCATTCTACTAACCCTAGCCAAACAGGATAACACATGGCAGAGATATCGTAGTTCAGTCTATCCCACGATCATGATCTGATTGGTGGATTGACGTAATATTTGACTTCGGACGAAGTTCGATCAGTTTATAATCGATCAGGAAATGGATAATACTGTTCATGAAAAATATGCCAAATTGTTTTGACCATGTTTGGTTTTCTTGCTTTGACAGAGTAAAACTTATGAATATTAATAGAATTGCTATACAAATAAAAAACGCACAACTTCTACATATGGATAATCAGACTTTTTGGGATTTGATAATTCAAGCTTAAATCATAAATCTATAGCAAAGGGAAAATGTAAGTACATAGAAAATTTTCTATTATATTTGTATAATAACCGGTTATGAAGTAAATGATTCTAAGTGGAATCGTACCAACTACAAATACTAACAACTTAGGTTTAAAGGGAATTGGGGATCTAGTCCATTTCAACATCACTGGCGTCTTGATTAGCCATCATGTCTTTCTACATCTAAGACGTAATGCAAGACTCGACTAAACATAGTAACAGGTTTTGATAGAGGTTGATAACAGATTCGTAGGTAGGCTGAATTCATGTCACTATTGAAAGAATAAGAATAGATGCTTACAGTGAACTGGCAGTCGATTACGCCCTTTAACCTGTTTTTTTTCTCGAGAAGATCCTCGCTCCGCTAAGCCTTATGGCCTGAAACACAGGCGGATATTCCTGTCTTCTGCATATCACAGCTATGTTCGTAATTTCATCTTATATGTAAACCTCAGTATACTACGAAAGAGGCTTATTTATCTGTTAGTATCTGGTCTATAAATTGTAACGGGTAGGATTGGTCTACAAAGTTTCACTTGACGCTGTTGTATTACAGACTTTATTTCGCCTTATTACAGTGCCGGAGATAGTATTCCATTCACTTCATGTGATATCATTTGGCACACTTCCGTGAACCTGATTGTTTAAAGTCAAGTTACGTTCCTTAGTAGCACACATTCATCATAGCATTTCAAGATGAAAACATTTCTAACATTGAAAAATCCTCTATAAATTTAAAGAAGAATGTTTTGCATTCAGATATTTTTGATGGAGATTTTCTACTAGTTAAAAGTGATTCCCATTACATACTATATCCAGAACGTTTTGAAATTGTGAACTGTTGAATGCCGTCTCAATGGCCTCGTAGTATCGTATTCATCACAAGACTCGAATATACTTTAAGCGATCCCATGTTGGAACGCAGGTATACACCACCGAAGAATATCAGTTTGAGTCATGATAACTATTTAATACTCACTGGTTATTAACTTGCTTAAAACTGGTGTCAGTACCTAGTGAAAAATAAGTGAAATTTAAACCTAATGAGTAGCGAAATTTGATAGCTCGTACTGTTACGCTAGAGGTAATTGACTTATGCCGAATAACACTTTGGGATGTTAGTTGAGTTAGCGGTTTCTCTGCTTTAGATTTTGATTTGTCTCACTAAACAGGTTTGAATAATTTTATCAGTTATTTTGTTGCTTGACTAATAAATATAAATCATCACTTTCCAATGATAGTTATTATTTGGACACAAGTGACAAACCATTTGTTATCTGCTGATGTTGTGTCGTCTTAACGCAGGATAATTTAATGAGAGGGGAGTAACAGTCATATCTTTATGCTATACAATCTGTATTGGCTACTATACCAGTCTATTTCGTCATATCTTATAAATTACAATAAAATACACACAGTAAAACATTGATTAGAAGTTGGTGGCATAGTGCCAGTCTATATTTTTCCTAATGGTTATTGATTATAACTGTTTTTCGATACATCCTGATAAGGGGTTAAAACTTAACTTACTATCTCAATCAGAATTTTCACTTCAAATGATAAATGTTCTTGCTTTCTAAAAGGGTTCGAAATAACTTTGACTTTTAATGAAAAAAAATAATATTTTACATAGTTTGCTTCATATTATTAGTGCTAAAGGTAGCTAGTTGTTCTTCTGAACTTGTTTACCGACTACGTTTCCGTCTTTCTAAACTACAATCAAATTTTAAACAGTCGAACAGATATCGTTGTGGAATGTATTTGTTTTTATTAGATTACTTAGTGGCCGTGAAGTGAAACCTTTGATATCATATTTTCTACTAGTTGTTAGTCATAAGAAAATTATATAATTTCAGAGATGAAGTCTGATTTTCGAAAGAATTAAACTCAATCTATTTTTATTTGGGCATTCAGTTTTCAGAGCTCAATGATGAGGTAAAATGGAGGTCATTTAGTTTTTAAGACTCCTTCGCTTATGAGACTTTTGGTAATTTATTCAGCATTTAGATTTTCTAGTGTTTTTTACAATTAAAACATGATTCTTTCCTTTATGCATTGCTTCAACTTAATACAGATGCTATAAAGGGTAAGGATAAGTGTTTAACGTTTGTATGCTTTTTTTATTTCGTCATTTTCTACTTGTGACTTTGAAATGCTACATCTTTATTCACCGGATTTTTATTGAAATTAATTCATATTCAAGAGTTTAATTGTACTTAGTTTAAAAAATTACTGAAGATTAGATTCCGTTTAGTGGCATTTGGACACTACTAATAGTGATACAAATCGTGTACTCACTAATTGTTAGCCTCAATATGAATGTGAAAGTTCAGGGTCTGGTCGCATAAGGAGTTGTAGATGGTTATTACTGAGAAGTCTACAGTTTGAACGAGAAAGCTGTTAACTGCTCTCCAATTTTGATAGTTTTTTGAGTTTATATCACTCCTTATTATAAACTGATTTCGAATGTGATAACTTTGACAATTCAGTTATGCTACTAGTTAATTACTAGTAACTGAAGTTCAATAATCAAATAATTCTCTCAAAAGTGATTCCTTAAAAAATCTTGTGCGATAAATGAATTCAAGTTTGATATAATGCTTCTTTCTTAGAGACTGTTGCAAGTCTATGAACAATTGTTGCAAGGGTTGTTATCAGAACCTTAAATAGTATGATTTCTTTTAGTTCGTATACAACAATCATTGAATTTTATCTGTCAATCATGCAAAATGCATACCTTTTCGAGGCCCAAGTTATCAGGCATTTCACTCTATAAATAAGAGTGTCACAAAACATAGGTTTTGAGTATCTTAGAGATGCTCTCGATTGCATAACATCAAACCACTACAACCCTTGTGGATAAATAAATTTTCGTAACGAAACTAGCACTAATATGTAATCGTAACATCAGTAAATACGTAGTGTTTCTTTTTGAAACACAATATTTCCGCTGTCAATGTTTATGATATTTCAAATGACTTAGAGTTAGAGTCCCTCAATTCAGAGTTGAGTAAACTTTGTTTAGATTTTTAGATTTTAAATATTACCTTAATAGTGATTGTTAAATAAATATAAATAGGTAGTAGTTATATAAGAACTCTCGTCTAAATTAGAGCGAATAGTTTCACAGTATTTCAGCGCCGAGTTGATGTAAGACATTAAATAGGAATAATATATTTGTAAAATCTCAGCGAATGAATTTTAATTAAATCCAACGTTTCGCCTGGCAATCTGGTCCAAGCTTTTTCAAGGAATTATAATCAAACATCAAAATTTATATTCGATAATTTTGATGTTTGATTATAATTCCTTGAAAAAGCTTGGACCAGATTGCCAGGCGAAACGTTGGATTTAATTTTAAAAAAATCATTCGCTGTGATTTTACAAATATATTATTCCTATTTAAGGTAGTAGTTATTCCTTGATTCCTAAAAGTAATCATATAACTCCTAATTTCAACATATTTCTTTTATTGTTATGCTCACCCCCGATTTGTAAGATGCAAATTATTCTTGCTATCGTAAACAGATTCATGGGTGTGTTTTGAGATTTATGCTCTAAAATAAAAACCTTTTTACTTTTAAAATAACTTCCGATTAGATTTTCTATGTTTGAGTTATTATGTTAGTTTTGTTCAGAAGGATATTAGTTATTTGTGCAGAGAAGACTAAATGGGTGAAGAACTTGACTATCAATAATTTCGTTGAAAACTCAATCACTATTTTACTTTGTTTAGTTTTAGCTGCTTTATGGTAATCACAATAATCCCCACAACTATAGTGTAACTTAAAGGTGTGTAAACAAACCTGTCTATGATTATTTAATGATTGTGAAAATGTAGTCGTAGCCAAATGTTTGTAGCTTTCGATAACCCAGTCACTGATTGGCAGCTTCCAAATGAATTCTATGTTTTGATGGTTTGAAGAGTGGATTCATTAACCTTTACTTAATATATGTAGCAAAATACTGAGAGCAGGAAATCATATCTAAACATAGGGTGGTTTAAATATTAAAAATAATTATTATTATGGTGTTGATACCATTATTGTCATTATTATCATAATGAAATGATAAGTTTCGTGAAAAGGACCTTTATTCTTTTTCTGTTAATGTTTGGCTATTTTAAATATCTAACTTTGTGAAAACACCTAACGTAATCAGAAGTTAATAATAATCTTTGCGAATAACAATGATAATGTTGATAGATTTTTTGGAATAAAAATACCGTTTATTAATGTACATGTTGTAGTGAACAAGAACACGAGTGGGTCAATCGAATATATTTGGACACAAAATTACAGACTATCTCAATAAAAATCTGACAATCATACAGTAAACATTTAATTTGCGAAATAACAGTCTATTGTTTCGATCTTGACTGCTCCTTCTGCTAATATCAGTCCATCTCTGATTTCATTGTTCATGCATTTTCAAAACCAATTGCGTTCCGTTTCGGTTCTTTCTTTATCAATCTTCTGCTGAAATACACTCTAGGCCTGACCATCATCATATACTACTTATGTGGATATAAGTAACCCATACCACAATGTTAGACTTTATGTTTGATAAGGAGATTCTAATTTCTGAATGTGGAATCATACACTACTGTTCAAAATGGAAAATAAAAACTGTAATTTGTATTCAGAAGATAATGAGTTTAACAAAAATTATACATATACAGACTGGGGCAAGTATACTTCTCAAAATTAACAATGTAATTGTCATTAATGGTCAAGATATTATTATTCAATGTATTTAAGTTGTTATCACTAAGTATAACAACTGTTATAACTTGTGGCAGAGTGAATGCCTTGTTAACGTATGAACTTGATAAGACCGCCAATCAGAGAGCAGCGAATTATCGATTGGAACAGTGACACACGGAAACCGTACGGGCAGTCTAGAGTAATTGTCGGTCTTGCTTTTTGCCTAGCCCAGTCACTTGAGTCCAGAACAACCTCTGCGGTATGAATGATTATATTTCAAACATACTGAGTTTATATGCCAATCAAACACACCACATCGTACCATAAAATAGAAAATAACATATATGTCTCGCGCGCGAGACTGATAGGTCCTGGGTTCGAATCTAGCGAGGCGGGATCATGGATGCGCATTGCTGAGGAGTCCCACAATAGGACGAAACGGCCTTCCAGTGCTTCCAGGTTTTCCATGGTGGTCTAGCTTCGATTGACTCATGATCTTAACTACATAAAAATAACTAAAATATCCACAAAACCCCCTTCTGATATGTACAAGATTTAGCCAAATGTGGCTGTGAGTTGGGGGAACGGTAATTAGTAGACTGCATGTAATTCATGAGTGGTAAATCGTATAATAATAGTTCATAGTTCAAAATAAATCTTATAATAAAAGGGACGCGAATATGAATAGTTATCTAGCGATTATACGATAAAAAATATATGCACAGTTTTGTTCAAAGGTAAATCCCAAAGTTACGATTCATTACCTATATCAGGGCATAACAGCAACGTTCAGTAGAATAATTGAGATATGATACGACATGTGTTAATGCTATTGTTAACAGTTATTATTGGGCTATTTTGTGTATTTGTTTACTAAAGGTCCAAAATATTTGCTAGTATTTATTCATTTATTTGCGCAACAGATTTCAATTCTTTTTTAACCCATCTGTTTACCTTATAGATGCACTTCTTATCCGGACTCTATCAATATATTGTGTGATTCTAGCCAACAGCCTTTATCTAAGGCACAAATTCACTGTTTATTTACCATTTAACACTTTACACCATAAACTCAGTTTACGATTTTTACGGATAGCAATTCGAGACTTTTTATCATACCTTTGAGGCTGCCTATAATGTTGTTTCTAGAGTTACATGAGTTTTCGTCACGTTAGCGCGAAGGATTCTAATTTATTTTGGACATCCAAAATGTTGTTTCTGAGGCTTTTAACTAATGTATATTGAGAACTGATTCCCACTTGCTAAGTTAGAGTTCATTAATTAATCCCATTACAAGTCTGACTTTATCAGAGATAAATTAAAAAGGAAACCTTACAACACACTGAAAGATATTAATATACCAAACTTTTAAACCATTCAAATATCTTTCGAGGAGTGAAAATCGATCCCTGAATATGCTAATAAACCTAGCTCAAAAGAAAGAGTACTTCAGGTACATTTATATTATTTCTTCATTGTGCAAAGCGATCACTTATTAATTGAGAGTTGAGTTCTTCACTATTTCTGTAATTGTTTAGATTTCTCTCCAGCGACTTCACTTCCGTACGAGGATTATTTTAAGTTCGGTAATAATCATTACTTGTATTATTCTGCCCATCATCATACCAATATTTACCTATATTAGGACAATAATGAAAATTCCATCAGCTCCTTTCTAACGTAAGGATTCTCGTTTATTTTTGAAAAAAAGATGGTTTGGTCGGTTTGTTTTGACTTCTTGAAATAAAGAATTAACACATAAAAACTTGGCAACACTTTTCTCAGTCGAAAGAAAGAGATGAAATCATTTTATGGAATTTCAATAACTTTATGTATGAATCACAAGTAAGGAAACATTCTTCGAAAATTTTTCATCTTGTATTATTCTCATGAGTATGTTTCTCGTCTTCAATTGATGAGAAATATGCACATTATAAAGTTTCGTTTCTTATTTATCTGAAGTTAAAAGGATCCCTGCTTACGTTCACTCGATTTTTTAAGTTGAAGTTAATCTGTGTCTATTCAAGATGCACATTTGCAAATATAGTTTTCATTTCATTTCTATACCAACTATTGTAGTCCTCAGTGTTAACAACGGATATGATTCAAGCTCTTAAATATAATTATTCGGACTAAGTATCTTAGTGGAAAACGTGTTAAGATTTGGGACCATAGGTACTGGGTTCTAATCTCTGTTTGAATATAAACATTGGAATGTAGGCACATCCGATTGACGTGTCTTAAATAAGAAGGGATAAGCATAATTGGTTCTACTGTTTTACATGGTCAAATCATACTGAATATTTAAAGTCTGAACAATCTATTTAATTTTAATTTTATCTAGGGATTAACCACATTCAGTTAAAGTTACATTTATCCGAAACTACCATTTACGAAAATCAGATTAAATTGAATATGACATTCGTGTTTATTTTGCGAAATTCTAATAGTTATTCTCAGTCAACTTCAACTGTTGTCTCTTCTTTCTTTGATCACCGCTTATCTTTTCAATATGGTTCCATTTAATTCCATTGAAAATTATCAGAACTCAGCTCATTTCAAGCAGTTTCTCCGAAATATACATGAAAATAGGCACAATACAGTCATGGGTGTAGACTGCTTAAAAGTCTTACATTAAATTAAATCAACTATTCATTTCAGTTTGGTTTTCAACAATACTCCAAGTGAGATCATTCTATGACTAGTACAACTTACAAATTGAATGGATCTTCGGAAAAAATCTTTTTGAATAATAACCAGCAAAGAAAGTTTATTATTTTTGAAATTGATCAAATGTACATAATCTAGAACAGTTGGTTTTATTTATTTATTTTTCAGATTTATTGATTCACTAATCGGTTATTCAAGCGAAAAGTTGATTTTGTTTTAAAAGCTATCCACTCTATCCCCCATACATCCGCACATAAATAATATATACATTCATATATGTAGGATACTTGGATACACACATGATATTTTATACAACTTCAATCATTTTCATTCAATTATCTTGTATTTATTCACAAACTTATGAATCTACTCAGCTGATCATAGGTGAGTGATCATTGTTATCATTATTATTATTGCTATTATTATTTACTTTTTGTTTTGAACAATATAGTATTGTTTATTTTCTGTGTTTCAATGGTTTAATGAATGTTTTTACCGATTTATTTGTCATAATTCAATAAATACTTCAATATGACATCTTTAATATGATAACATTACTGTTCATGTTTCTTGTGTCAGTTGAAATGGAATTGAGTTTAAATATACATTGATAGCTCTATGATGGGAATAATGGCTTCGGCACTCAAATTTATTCATGATAACTAGTCGGTTAACTGTGAGAATGTCATGTCTGTTGTAAATATAGTATACACCTTGTTCTGGTTTAATTATTTCAAAAAACTTCTTAAGTTCATTGTTTAACACCACTGAAATACAATTTGAAAAAGAGATGATAATAAGATGTTCAATATATTCTGTTTCATTTAAGTCCCAGTATATTATTTATTAACTTATATGGAAGTCATACGTATGAGACTATTTTAATATTGATGTAGTATAGCTTGATCGTGTAAGTGTAGAGTGAGAAATGCTTAAGTGAAAATGGCATAGAGTTATTGGTAGATACGGTGGATAACTAAATACGGTTTCAGATTTTAGACGGCTAACAAGGTTAAAATATAAATTCCTCCTATGTGTACGACTGTGTTTCTCTTCTTCGTTTTAGATAATCCATGTAAGGTGAAAAAATTTAAAGATGATCAGTCTAAGGCACCGTATAGAATCAATAATCTATGTAACTTTGTTGGCCGCTCGTAAGCTACTAACTACTCTCCAACATCGAAGAAACTAACAGTTAGATAATCTAGACTGATCATTGAATTTCAGCGAGTTGAAAAGTGCAATCAGTAATCTTTTTCTGTTACACTTAAGGGACGAAATGACTCCTCTGGAAAATTTCTCCTATTTGATATTTGGAATTATATATTTAAGTTTAGTCACATACTGAATTCATAAATTTCCTAATAAACTGTAGTTTTTGTACGCACTGTATGTTAATCAGTATACATTAACGTGAATTTTGATCAAGCGATAAATATTAACAAAAAAATAAACAAACGAAGCCATTTAAAGCCTCCAAATAAACAGGTATAAGATGTCAAATAACTTACAAAAACAATTAAACTATATTATAATGCCAATTTCAACGACTCTATAAGTGACCAAGATTTTTTCTAAGTTACCTTTTTATAGTCAATGAATAAACAATACGTACAAATAAATATATCTCAATAATAGTGACAAAGTTTAAATGGTTACGAAGGTTTTACAGAGACTATGAATTCTATAAGATCTATTACCAGTTTCCCAATCTTAATGTTCGTGTAATTGGTCTACAGAAATTCATTTAATTAGGTGGGAATAATTTTCTTTCTGAATCTTGTACAAGGTCATAGAATTTTATTTTTCATCTTCGTTGTCAACCATCTCGTTTAAAATTTAGTAAACTGGATGTATGAGTACGATATAGAATATAGGATAAAGACAATGATCTGTTTTGGTTTTTTGTAGGCCATCAGAGCATCTATTAGGTAGCGGATCATTCAAATTATCTAGTTGAGAATTTGACTTAAAATATAAATTTAAAATAAAACTTATATTCTGCCAGTAAAATAACACACTTAAATGTTAAATATATAACACAAAAGTCTTATAGAGAACATTTACGCAACTATATGAAGTTGTAGCAAGCCCATTCGACTACTGTATTATTTGTGTGCTCTCTGTAATCTTAACATTTAATCCACTTTGTAAATTTAAGTGTGAGTCTGATTGAGCGCATGTGTCTGCACATCAATCCTTAATCTGTTCTCTCATTGGTTGTAAACAAAGACAATCAATAATTTATCCACAACCATTAACACTCATAAATATATATGGATTTTTACCACACACTCTCTCTCTCTCTCTCACACACACACACACTTGTTTTCCTTGTGTGCTTACTATCTGTACGCTTGCGGATTTTACCGTGCTTCAACAATAAACTATCTCTATAACTGATGTTCAGGCTTTTGAATAATCTCGAGTGAATCCGTAATTCTACTAGGAGATTTAGCCTGCAGTAAATATTCAGTTAGCGGGATATTATTTATTTATTGGAGTCAGATATAGAGGAATTAATCTTCTACAAAGTACAGACGTTTTGGTCCGTTATTCATCACCTAATGTACTCAGAGCCTAACCGTTATGTTTAACTCTTATTCCTAATGGAAAATCGATCGTAACAAAAAGCTGACAGAAAATAAAATCCATAGGTGTTCGTGGATTGCTGGTAACATGAAACAATAAAATACCAGCAATCGAACTAATCATAAAATTATTTACTGGTCGATTTCTATTGATTTTATTTGACATATTTTTTAGATGTCCATTTTAAGTCATCTAAATACACTAGATATCAGAAGGGGATTTGTGGAGATTTCAGTATATTGGTCTATCGGTTAAGGGCTCTGGCTCGTAACTGGTAGGTCCTGGGTTCAAATCTCGCGAGTGCGGGATCGTGGGTGCGCACTGCTGAGGAGTCCCATAATAGGACGAAATGGCCGTCCAGTGCTTCCAGGTTTTCGATGGTGGTCTAGCTTCAATTGACTCATGATTTCAACTTTGAAATACACTAGATATCTTTAGTTTCTATTCATAGTGTCAGTCAGTCATCTACAACTTAGGACCAGGCACATAAATGCATCGGTCCAAGTTGCCATACTTCATTAGCACAATAAGATGAACACCGGATTCATAGTAGTTAATTTAATGATGGTAATATATAAAAGAAAGATTGTATATAAGGACATAGTAGAGGAATAAAGACAGATATGAAACGATTTTAATCTAACAGTTCAATGGAAGACAAAGAGTGTATACACCTACGCTATTGTGATCGATTCAGAGCCATGTCTCTATTCATAGATGACCTCAACAATGCATATACAAATGTACATTAATAAACGCTAGGCTTATTTAACCTTTAGATAATTCTATTTTCCAAAATGAACAACTAACCACTATAATCAATTTTAAATCGTATTTGCCTCAAACTATTATTATTATTTTGAGCAGATTGAAAGTGGTGGAAAAAGACTGGGTTTTCTACCATTGTTATCAGTATGTATTTTTTTCAAAATTTAAAGTAAAATTTTACGTAAGTTTTCACCATAGACATAAATCAGCCCAAAGCTGAACCCGATATATGGTCATAAGCTGTATAGGCTTTTGAAAAATTTCAAATGAGGAGGAGAAAGGTATTTGGTGCTTCTTAGCTTTCCGTATTTTTGCAATTGGCAACAGTTTTCTTCAAACCGATAGGAATGTCAACAAGCCACTGTAGCTATGTTCTAAACACTAGTGGTTTCAAAACAATTTATATAACGAGAAACAATTTCCAGATAAGGTAACACAATTTAATTGTTTGCACGAAAATGTAGTTTTCGTGTGTGTTTCAGAAATAATCACATCTGAATATAAGGTGTAGAAATTAAACACAGATTCATGTTTTATCATGGGCAGTAAAATGAACAAAAGATGACGTGAAATTATTTATTGACTTTCTTTTCGTTAGTGTTAAAATTGTGGTAAACTAAATGTGTATTTAAACAAGGTTCGAATTTCAATATACTAGGCATGTTTCTACATTTTTATGTATCATCTAATGAAGTTAACTTTACCACCATCAAATATGACTGTAGTTTTCATCCAATGTGTAAATATTCAATAGTATAGGACTGTTATTTTATAATCATTCAATATGGTCAAACAATTATAATTTTATAAGTAAATATTATTTAACTAGAATTCAGTATCAGTTATTGTAGTGTCTGAAACAATGAAAATCAGAACTTACACATAAGGTCAGCACTGAACCAATAGTTAACATAAATATGTTTCAGGGTTGTTCTTTATTGTAAAGAAAATATTTGGTCTTACGTTATGATTTGAAGAATTATTATATATTCAAATAAAGCTATTCTAACTTGATCATTATTATTCATTCAACTGAATTTGCTACGATTCAAGATGATCAGTTGATAAAATGATAGCATGTTTCATTTTTAAAATATTATTATTATTATTATTATTATTATTATTATTATTATTATTATTATTATTATTAGTGGCTTTATTCAATATTATATTTTTAGTACAATATAGAATTCTCAGCACAAAGTGTTTCAACAGGTTTCCTTTTCTTATTCCTTGATCGATCCTTGCGATAAATGTTAAGTGGTCACCAGTCTGATGTTAGCAGTTCCGAAATCGACATCTGAATAATACATATTTCTTTTCGATGCATATATTGCCAGCAACCACGATGTCTCTGATTGGGATCTTATGTAACTTGTACAGAGAAATGGCGTAAACTTTTCACGAAGGCACCTGAATACGTTATCAGACTAATAGGCATAATGATGTATTAAAACAAACAAGGAAGCAGATAACTTGTAGAAATATCCAGATGTCAGGAACAGGTAGCCCAGATATTGAAGCAGGCCACCTTGTGTAATACTTTAATTAGCAACTACGTGGCTGGACCCTGCACTTTCAGTTTCTTTATTCATTAATGTTGCTAGCGCTTGATGTTATCTTTAAGTTTGATCAATAAATAATGTATTGTGATTATAGTACTTTGCGCCATTTGTTTCACATCTAAACCAACATCTTTAATAATTACAGAAGAAATGAGGTTAGATTCAGTAATCAGTAGGTTTTTATTTTGTTTCCAGATGCGTCATTTTTTTAGGCAGGACTTATGGATAAGTAATCATGTATATTACATTGTCAGTTTACTCGACTAACGAAAGACGATGGAATAAATGTTAATAATAAAAAAGAGTCCATGATTTATAAAGCCCAAAAAGTGCATTTATACGTCATAGTCAACAATGCCAGGATGTTTGAGATGCGTTTCTCCATCCCTAAATGAACTACAGGCGGAGTTGTCTTACAAAGTAAACAATCTAAGTAAAAAATAACGCTTTTCATAATAAAATATAGTCTTATTTAATTAGTTGAAATAGTTTACTATTCCATACATCAATTCAGGACTGGGTATGTGAAGTTTTAAATATTTTTGTTACAATTGGTTGATATTATGTTTTAATTGAAAAGCGGAACACTTGTCCTGTAGTTGAAGGAATCTCCCCTCAATCGTTTGGTTTTAGGTCCAATCTCACTTTAACCTACTTCTTTCTAGGTAGCTCTTACAAATAAAATGTGTGTCTTAAAGCTGAGTGCTGAAATCTTTAATTAGTAAATGAATTTTAAGAGATATGAAGTGAAGCTCAGCTGGAAACATCAGATTAATGGTAAGAGTTCTTACTTGAATATGCATATGTGTGTGTGGTCTTAAGTTGTAGCTGACTGAGTGACTGATACGTCATAGTCAGAAAAAAGTCAATATAAATATGCTTGTCAAACAGTGCATAAATCTTATCTGAAAGTAGAATTTTAAAACAGTTAGTTCATGAATAAAACTAACTTACGGTTGCAAACAGAAACGTCATTTTTTACAATGGATTATAATTTCTGGAAAAAGTTTAAAGCATCTGTTTTATAAGTTGAACATTGACAAGCGTTGAACGTTAGGCTTACGTTAATTAACTTGAAAATTTTTATGTGGTTGGAAAAGTGATTTTCAGACCTAAATTTGTCTACTATTCAATCTTTATTCACATAAACTAAGGAAATGAATATGCTGTCAATAAGTTGTGAATAAAAACAAAAGTCGAATCCTTGGAGTTTCCATAACTTACCATGCATTTCATTACTTATTATTAGGCAATATATTTTTATTGTTGCTTTAATGTAACTGATTTTGATGTGGAATTATTGACTCAAAAATATTTCTTAAATGACGTGATTTTATTAGGATGTTTTTAATCTGTAGGAGGTGTTTGTTGTTGATTGGTCTAACATGGGGTACCATTGAAATCCAGGGAGCATTGAACAATTACTTTGGCTTAGTATTGAACTCCTCAGCAGTATGTATCCACAGGCCTAGGTTCGTCGAGTCATGTAGTGGGCTTTAAATCACTAGGACCGCAGAGTTTATTATGAGTCATCTTTCTTGTTCATCACTCTGAATACAAAAAATTAATTTATCCGCGTTCTATTCCTCCATCTTATTTTTCTTCTTTATTCACAGGTGCTTTGATTAAGAAAGATGATGTAGCTCAAGAAATATGTTTCAAGAAAAGTATACAAGCAGCAAACAAACTATTACAGCAACACGATTCAACGAATCATCGGTTTCAATTAATACCAATAATAGAAACAATTGACGGAGATGACAGTTTCGAAGCAACGCGAAAAGGTATTGTAATCTGCTATACATAATTGATTTTAGTTTCAAAAATCATTTTTGATGGACTAGGGTACATTAACTAGTTATTCATAAATACGCTTTAACATTTTTCTATATCTATATCAAAGATAGAATTAGAAATATTTATTAATATATTCTGTTTTTCATTTCGGTTATTATATACATACCGGTTAACTGTCACAAACCATGAGATTAACCGTTTTGTGATCAGTTTGAAAGTATTTTCTATCTTTCTTAAATGTTTGTAGTTTGGTATTTTACTAAGATTACTCACAATTTTTAAAGTGTTAACATGATCCTATAGTGTATGTTTAAAATTGATCGGTGGATTAGCAACCGACTGAATGAACAGTCCTTCAGTCTTGTGACACATTCAACTTAGTGTTCAACTATCATTTGTTTATAAATAGTGATCATTTACGCCATGTAAAATGAGTTGTAAAGTGACATCAATCTGTTATAGGATAAGAGTACAATTCACTTATTTTACAAGCTGTTTAAGAGACATAGTTTCTGGAATGATGCGCAAAATATACTACAAGCTTGAAAAGTGTACCGAACATAAATGAGAATCTTCTATGTAAGTTGCTAATTCAAATTTTGTAGATAGCTTTGTTTAATAGATAGCATCATTGAAAAAAGTTCAGCTTAAAACGTTTACAGTCCTGTTCTGAATTAGTTTCCAACTTACTTACTCACTCTTACTTACTCACGCCTGTTACTCCCAATGGAGCATAGGCCGCCGACCAGCTTTCTCCAACCCACTCTGCCCTGGGCTTCCTTTTCTAGTTCTACCCAGTTCTTGTTCATTATTCTCATGTCTGTCTTAATTTCTCGGCGTAATGTGTTCTTTGGTCTTCCTCTTCTCCTTTGACCTTCAGGATTCCATGTGAGGGCTTGTCTTGTGACGCAATCAGGTGATTTCCTCAAGGTGTGCCCAATCCACTTCCAGCGCTTCTTCCTGATTTCTTCCTCTGCTGGAATCTGGTCTGTTCTCTCCCACAGTAACTTGTTACTGATAGTGTCTGGCCATCGGGTCCGAAGTATCTTGCGTAGACAACTGTTAATAAACACTTGTATCTTCTGGATAATGGCTTTCGTAGTTCTCCACGTCTCCGCCCCATACAGTAGGACTGTCTTGACATTTGTATTGAAAATTCTAACCTTGGTGTTGGTTGACAATTGTTTTGAGCTCCAGATGTTTTTCAGTTGTAAATATGCTGCTCTTGCTTTGCCGATCCGCGCCCTCACATCTGCATCTGATCCACCGTGTTCATCAATGATGCTGCCCAGATATGTAAAGGTTTCCACATCCTCCAAAGATTCTCCGTCAAGTGTAATTTGATTGGTGCATATTGTATTGTATCGGAGAGTCTTGCTTTTCTCTTTGTTTATATTGAGACCTACTGCTGCTGAGGCTGCTGCTACACTGGTCGTTTTATCCTGCATTTGTTGTTGCGTTTGTGATAGAAGAGCCAGATCATCCGCGAAGTCTAAATCATCAAGCTGCATCCTGCCTGTCCACTGTATCCCGTGATTTCCTCCAGATGTTGACGTCTTCATGATCCAGTCGATCACCAGGAGAAAGAGAAAGGGTGAGAGTAAGCAACCTTGCCTAACACCAGTCTTTGCTTTAAACGAGTCGGTGAGTTGTCCTCCGTGGATGATTTGGCAGTTTAGTCCATTATAGGAGTTCCGTATGATATTGACTATCTTCTCAGGCACGCCGTAGTGTCGAAGAAGCTTCCATAGTGTCGTCCTGTCCACGCTATCAAATGCCTTCTCGTAGTCGATGAAGTTGATGTACAGTGATGAATTCCATTCGATTGATTGTTCCACAATGATCCGCAGAGTTGCGATTTGATCTGTGCACGATCTATCCTTACGAAATCCAGCTTGTTGATCTCGAAGTTGGGCGTCCACGGAATCCTTCATCCTGTTTAACAATACTCTGTTGAAGACTTTTCCTGGTATTGAGAGAAGAGTGATGCCCCTGTAGTTGTTGCACTTGCTCAGATCGCCTTTCTTTGGTATTTTGATCAGAAGTCCTTTTTTCCAGTCTGTTGGTACTTGTTCTTCATCCCAAATCTTACTAAAGAGGATGTGTAGTATCTTGGCAGTTGCTGTTACATTTGCTTTCAGTGCCTCTGCCGGGATGTTGTCTGGTCCCGCTGCTTTGCCACTCTTGACTTGTTTAATGGCCATGCTGATCTCTTCAATTGTTGGTGGGCCAATATCGATTGGGAGGTCCGTGGGTGCTGCTTCGATGTTGGGTGGGTTCAGTGGAGCTGGTCGATTCAAGAGTTCTTTGAAGTGTTCTACCCACCTGTTTCGTTGTTCTTCAATGTCGGTGATTACTTTGCCTTCCTTGTTTTTCACTGGTCTTTATGGCTTACGGTAATTTCCAGCAAGTTTCTTTGTTGTATCATACAGTTGTCTCATGTTTCCCTCTCTTGCAGCCTTTTCCGCTGTCGTTGCTAAATCTTCCACATATTTACGTTTGTCGGTTCTGATGCTCCTCTTCACTTGCTTGTTTGCCTCTGTGTATTCGGCTTGTGCCTTGGCTTTTTCCGCTCTGGTTCGGCTGATATTGATTGCTGCCTTCTTGTTCCTCCTTGCTTCAATCTTATCCATTGTACCAACAGTGATCCATTCCTTGTGATGGTGCTTCTTTTGGCCCAGATCCTCTTGACATGTTGAAACGATTGCCTCCTTGATACCTTTACAGTTGTTCTCCATGGTAGTCCTCCCTCCATTGAGTAGATCATAAAAGGCCTGGAACCTGTTGCTGAGGGCTATGTTGAATTTGTTGAGTTTGTCAGCATCTCGAAGAAAGGCCGTATTAAACTTTTGTGATGTTGTCCGCGCCATTGTCCAGTGCTTCTTGAGTTTTAGTTTCATCTTGGCGACCAGCAAATGATGATCGGATGCTATATCAGCTCCTCTTCTGGTTCTCACATCCTCCATCGTCCTCCTGAACTTTTTGTTGATGCAGATATGGTCGATTTGATTCTGTGTAATGTGATCCGGTGAAATCCAAGTGGCTTTGTGTATGTTTTTGTGTGGGAATATGGTGCCACCTATGACCAGTTTATTGAAGGCACATAGGTTTGCAAATCTCTCACCATTTTCGTTCCTTTCTCCCAATCCATGTTGTCCCATGACGTCTTCGTATCCAGTGTTGTCCATTCCAACCTTAGCATTGATATCTCCCATCAGAATTATCAGGTCCTTGGTTGGGCACTTCTCGACGATCGACTGCAGCCTATCGTAGAATTGGTCTTTAGCATCTTCATCGTAGTCATTGGTAGGCGCATAGCATTGAATGACGTTCATTGTAATGCCCTCTCTCTTTGTTTTGAAGGAGGCTTTGATGATCCTTGGTCCATGAGATTCCCATCCAATAAGTGCATTTTGTGCTTTTCTGGACAGCATCAATGCAACTCCTTGTGTATGTGGGGCATTTTCTTCTTCATGACCGGAGTATAACAGAAGTTCTCCTGAAGACAGACGTTGTTGTCCGACCTGCGTCCAATGTGTTTCGCTGATTCCAAGAACCTCCAGGTTGTATTTTCTCATTTCTGCAGCAATTTGGAAGACTCTTCCGGTCTCCCACATTGTTCGGACATTCCATGTACCTATGAAAATTGTCGCTCTGGTTGTAAGAAGGTGCATCGGCCTCATAACTTCCGAAGGAACTCGGCTTTCATCATGAGACGTCATTATTCCTTCTACTCCCAGGGCAGAGTTTGAATGGTTTGAATGATTTTTTCTGGTTAGCGTTTTTTTAGCGAGTTGATTTTCTACGGGATGGGGTCGCTAACCCCATGCCCAACCCTCCTCCTTTACCCGGGCTTGGGACCGGCAGTAACCCCCAGAGGAGCTACAGGCGGAGTTAGTTTCCAACTGTTTTCATTTTTTTTAGATTTGTAATATTAAAGCTTATATGAGAATTAAATTCATTTGATGTTGTTTACTTGAATCTTCCCATTGTTATTTAGGACTGCAATTGATCAGTCTCTTGTTGGCATATGTGCATTCTGTGCGGGCTGCCTCAATATTGCCTGAAGTCGTAAGCTTTATAAGCTAAGATGGATAGTGGCTAGCAGTGGAATTCAGGATGCGCGTTTCATGCTACTTGGGACCGCTAGCCACTATCCATCTTTGCTTATAAAGCTTGTGACTTCAGGCAATATTGAGGCAGCCCGCACAGGATGCACATATGCCAACAAGAGACTGATCAATTGCAGTCCTAAATAACAATGGAAAGATTCAAGTTAACAATAACAAGTGAATATAAACTTCACCCCTTCGCACCAGCAAGTGGCTATCAAGACTAAGTATCTAAGTGGATAACTCGGTGTTTGAAGCGAACGGTACTAGGTTGGAGTCGCAGAATAGACATCAACTCAGGTGCAGGTACATCCAGCTGATGAGTTCCGAATAGGACGAAACGCGCGTCCTTGATTCCATTGCTAGCTACTATACATCTTTGATTATATGAGAATTGTTATAGTTAGTAAGTTTCTGAATGAGCTAACCGTTCTTATATAGAGATAGATGATAGTGTTAGTTTCATGCTCAGATAAATAAACAAGATTGATTTAAACGTAAAGCGATGTTTGTTAGCTCATAAACTTGTCTTAATTATTCAGTTTCTCAAAATTTGTTACACTGAAAATATAACTAATGACATCAACATTCAAACTATTCGCTTCTATCTATGATATTTAAAATAGAGAATTGCTCCACTACATTATTTTATTAATTATCACTACACTGATTTTTTTTCGTTGGTAATCTACAGTTTTCTACTTTTCTCTTTTATCCAGAACAAATATTTGTAGTAGGTTTCATAAGTAATCAATACTTGCATACCGACAATTTATTTCTGTGTCAGTATTTAAGTCTTAATAAATAAATAAACAGAATTATAACCGGTTGAGAAATAAGCACCAGTAGCTAGTTGTGTTTCAAATTAGTTATTCGTAACCATTAAATGGTATGAAATTATTTTCGAACATAGATAAACATCATCTAAAGAATTTTCGAAAACCAATCAAGATCACACAGCTATTCCAATTTTTTTGGAACTCATCACCAGTGTGTGCGATTCAGATATGGGACAGATATTGACGTCGATTACGTTGTCTTATCACATCACGAATTAAATGAAGTTGAAAATGTAAGACTAGTTTTAGGGTATTATGTTTGAAACAAGATTTGAAGACCCTGAATAAATTTAAGTGTAAGGTTACGTATGTTCGTTATTGAGAAGTACCAAACAAAGACGAAGCAACTGTTCACAGTTCTCTTGTTTCCAGTGGTTCTCCATCTGATTTCAGTTAATGATAAAAATTAACAAGTGAAGTATTTTTTATTTTACTGCAAAATAAATTCTTTAACTCTCTAGAAAAAATGTCTTTTAACCTGCTGAACTCATTGCCGTCAAATAGTTCTTTCATACGGTTATATTTTATAATGTTCATGGATTAGATTACAGGCTAACATGATGTATTTCTGGTCTATAGTCTAAGCAGTGGCTTAGAAAATCAAGTCAAGGACTTTAAAAGATTGATTTAAAGTATTGAATGGAATCATAGACAACTTTTTTAAAATATGTACTGAATAATCATGAGAATTCATGGTTCTAGTTAAGTTCATAGGAAACTTGATTGATTTATAGGGTAGTAAAACTGTTTTATAATGAACACAACCCTCTTCCTTTACCCGGGCTTGGGACCGGCAGTAGCCCCCGGAGGAGCTACAGGCGGAGTTACAATAAAATAAATCAGAACAATAATATGAGTATAGATTATGTTACAGGGTGACATGATTTTTGGAATCACGGAGCAATACAAAACACTAGTAGATAGCAATTTCATAAAGATTTCGGACTTCTTATGAGTTAGAACCTTGTACACCTCACATATGTTAGCAAACTCAAAGTTATCTCTGTCAGCCAGCATGAAATCTTCACATCACCCTCATGAATTTCAATGATCCACATTTATAATTCCATTCATTTTGTGATATTACATGACAAATAAATAACTCTTCATGATTTAGTATCATCCTATGACCAAATCCTTTTTCAGAATAAACTAATCTCTTCAAATCACTGAACTAAATACATTTATTATTTTAATAGGTGAATTCATGGGTCGATCTAAGTTAGACCACCATTGAAAATCTGGAAGCACTAGGTGGCCGTCTCGTACCAGTATAGGACTCGTTAAAAGTTCGAGTACTGTATGCATGATCGTGGATGCGCATTGCTGAAGAGTTCCATCCTAGGACGAAACGGCCACCAAGTGCTTCCAGATTTTCTATGGTGGTCTAGCTTAGATCGACTCTTGAATTCAACTATTAAAATTACTACAATCTCCACAAACCCCTCATTCTGATAATGACATTTATTATTGTCTGGTAATGTATTTATCTACTTTTTTCGTCCTGTTATGAAAAAATTCGTTTTTAAGTGTATCCATAGATTCATGTCTATTTCTTGCCAGTAGTAATAACTCGGATTGTCAAAGAAATAATCATTATTATTGGTTGATTGACCACAATGTTTATTAATATGGATCACAATGTTATTTATTGACGGTTCACAAACTACTTGGTCGATTAGCGCTGGCATAAATGAAGTCCCTTATAGATCGATAAGTAAAACTGTCATTTAAGATTGTTTTAATCACCAATCGATATGGAATAAGTTATATTTTGAAAACGGCAGAGATTTTAAGTAGTGAACTCTTTGTTTACTCATCGATGACCGCTAAATGGTTTAGAGTTTGGGCGAGAAGGGACAATTTCTACTATCAATACATCAATAGGGATTTTAGTAGGAAGTTGAGTTGTTAGAAATGAGTCTAACACTCAGTTAACAGATATGTTTACAGCAAACACTAAAAATACTGTGATTGATTCATACGAGGAGTCAGAATACACGGTAAACAAATTGAGTATTTTTCACCTTATCTTGAATATTTTGCTCTACCAAAGTAATCACATAACATTCTCAAAGAAATTCCTAATTTATGTATTTTATGGGGAAATTTCAAATAATTGTAACGAAGCCGAAATATCGTTTATGCTTTTATGTACTTGATCATTAATTATTTATGATCGGGCTTCGATACAAACCTGTTACATCAGTAAAGTAATAATAGGAAGGGAGGAGAGGAAAGATATTTAGGTGATTAGGAATATGACCGTTCTCCTTTTTTTAGCAGCCGTTTGACATAAGCAACGTCCTTTATGAATGTAATAGATTCTCTCAATTATCTGTAAGGTTTAAGTTATGGTCAACATGTGTGGATATAACTAGTACGGAAAATAGATTTAAGTACATATTATTTTAAAGTCCTTTTTGTCTTGTTAAAATGTTTTGAAAAAGATTTTTCAACTCGTACACATAAATAACCGTTTTATACGGAAGGGGAGATGAGGTGTGCATACAAAAGTATCTACTTGCCTATTTCCTGATTTCAGAAAGGAAACTTTGTTTGTAATTGCGATTTCTTGTGTTCTTCACTCTCATAAATGTGACTAGCCTTTTTTGATGACAAAAAGGTTAATTCTTTGCTTTTTACTTGAATGATAAAGCTAGAAAATTAGGATACTTTCTTTGAATTTCACCTTCATAATCATTTTATTTACGAAAATGGTATGTAGTTACTAAAGGAAATTTATCGTTCTGCTTCTACTACAAATAAACAAAAAAGATTTTCATTTATTGATTTCATTCATAATTTTTCTACTCTCATATGAAATTTTACTAATACAAGGAAATAACTAGGTCAACCGTACACTTGAAGTAGTTGAAAATTGGTTAGAGGTGGTAGTAGTTGTTGTAGTTGTGGTAACAGTGCCAGTGTTAGTGAAGCAGATGTAAAGCGTCAAATAATGAGAGATAAGCTTGAAAATAAAGTTATTAAATAATTACATGTAAATGCTTATGGTCCACCAGCGGAGCTGTTAATGGCTCTTCCATTACCGTTCAAAAATATTTGATTTAAGTTTTATTCACTGTTTTATTCGACTGTATGAGAAAGATTATAGTTATTTGGACATCCAAACTTAAAGTAACAATTTCGGTTTTTTTATCAAATACATTACAGCCTGTCAGTTAATTGAACGTCAAGTTATCGCCATTTATGGTCCATCTACACCGTACGCATCGTCGGCTGTACAAGCTTTATGCAATCAGTTCGGTATACCACACTTACAAATTGATTGGGGTTACCATCAAACGTCTCGCGGTTATGCATTAAATGTACATCCACATTATTTAGCATTTGGGCAAGCTTTATATGATTATGTACAGAAGGCGGAATATTGGGATACAGTAGCTGTGATTTATTCTAGAGAAGAAAGTAAGTGTGCTTGTAAACTTTGAGAGCCGGATTCATTATAAACATGTAGTTGACTAAACTTACCTTTCACAGCAACCTTTAATAATTGCTCAGTATTGAAGCGAACTTTAATTACAGTATCATCAATCTGCTTACAACTGTCATTCTACAGTTTGAAATATTTCTAAAATTTCTAGAATTTTTTCCAATGATCTAACATCTATTATTGTTTGAAAACAATGAAAGAGCTTTTCCGTGATGTAATAGAATGAACAACAAATTCATCCATTATTATTGGAATTAGCTCATAGTGACCTTTGACAATGTCTACAAATGTCATTACATCTTCTACCTCACTAGATGAAACATTCCATGTCAGTCTCGATGATTTTAAGATGACCTTATCATTGACTCATATTAGATGCTAAATCATTGGGGATAAAATCTTTAGTGGCTTTCAAGGGCCATTTTAAAAAGGATTCTTATAATAGAAAGAAAAGGATGTCTCGTGCTTTCTGGTTTTCATTCACAGTTTTACCAAAGTTGGTTTATTATGTAAATTGTCAGATTCAACAAGTTCTAAAAACATTTCGTCCCAAAAATCCCAAAGCATTCCAAACCTATATCACCCTCAATCCCATGCTAAATCGGACTGAGATCTATGTCTTGTGATGAGTACGTTACCATGTAAACACTGGATCGAAATACAGTGATTCGAAATTTCAAACTTTAGTCCATGCAAGATATAGGTAAAACGTTATTGTATACTTCTTTTCTTTGATTCTTTCAAAGTGATTGCGCTTCAATAATGTGCTTTTAGGTTTATTGAAATTCGACTATCTATTGAGAACATTCGATCAACCATTGATACTTCGTAAATGGGATGTATCTAATGATAACCAAAAATATGTAATTAAACAATTTAAAATTACTCAAACACATTTTCGTTTTATTGTGGATATACCGTTTTGGGAGATTCAAGAATTTTTAACACTTGTAAGTGACTTAAATCTCTTCTTTTTTCTTAAAAATAATTATAAATTATCAGAAGGGGGTTTTGTGGAGATTTTAATAATTTTACATAGTTGAGATCATGAGTCAGTTGAAGCTAGACCACCATGGAAAACCTGGAAGCACTGGACGACCGTTTTGTCCTATTGTGGGATTGGTTAAAGTTAGACATTAACGCCGTTAAATGCCGTCTTAGTGGTCTAGCGGTTAAACGCTCGCGCGCGAGACTGATAGGTCCTGGGTTCGGATCTCGCGAGGCAGGATTGTGAATGCGCACTGCTGAGGAGTCCCACAATAGGACGAAATGGCCTTTGAGTGCTTCCAGGTTTTCCTTAGTGGTCTACCTTCGATCGACTCATGATCTCAACTATATCTAATTATAAATTACTAATTAAATAATAATATTTTACATCTCAACAACACAAAAACGACATGATTTGAAGGTAATGTAATGAACTGATTGTATTTCGTCTCTTTTTTTCCCAATCAATCACCAACAAACAGCTTTAACTAATTAAAAATTTTAAAACTTCGTTTGTACTTGAGATTCAAACTCTGACATATAACTAGAAAAATAATTTCACTCGGGAGTTCGAATTAGGATGTGGGAAGATGGAGAAATATCTTCAAGAAAATAACTACCCTTATTTGTATCTAAACTAATATATTCAGGTGTGTAGCTAAATAAAGCTGTAAATGTTGGTAGGTTAAATAATCATTTGTGGAAAGATATGGTATCCAGTTATATTTTGATTGCGAGTAGAATAGATTGGCGTGATTTCTGTCATATATTTTTTCAGTTAATCAAGAAAAGGTGTTACCAATATGAAGGATTTCGGAGGTGATATTCCGATATAAAATTCTTATAAGTTATCTAACCATAGTAATAGTAGCAGAGTTCATACTTTCTACCCGACCTAATCCTTATAAATTTAATCAAGAACTTATCTCACAAAGGTCTGTTCACTGAGAGAAATAACGAATTGTATTTTCTGGTTGACTGAAGTGAGCACTATAAACTGTTGGGTGCTAACTCAATAGCTTGATGGTTAAGCACTCATTGGGAGGACTAAAGGTCGTGGGTTCAATGTTTGATGTTATCGTAAATCCACACTACTTAACTGTTTCCTGATAGGAAGAAATACTGGTCCAGTGTTTCTTGTTATTTAAAGATTGTCTAGCCAAATTCGTGACAGAGAAATCTGGAGAGTTTGAAATTACACAAGCATATTTTTGAGATTTCAGTTTTTATCTCTTTTATCATGATATTTTTTTTCAAATCATTTGATCCGTACAGTTCGAAAGTTTTCTCAACAATTATTCTAAAAAACATCATTTTATTTAAGTTCTTCCGTTCTAATGTAAACATGAATTCTTTGTAACGGGGTTCTTTATTTATGTGATTGAAGAAAGTCTGTTTATAATATGAAAATAAATTTCATTATTAACTGATGTCAGTTATAAAATTGTGGGAGCTGGCAGACTTGCGAGTGGTACTTTTTATTTATTTGACAGAATTAACCTAAGACACTCCAGATCTCATTACAGACACAACCGATTTGGACCAGTTTATGACTTTGGAGTAGCATTGTTGTAGCATAATTATGCAATTAGTAGCTTGCTGGAAATTCAAAAATGTTTTTCCGAAATGTCAAGCTGAATCTGTTGATCATAAATTTTCAACTCAATGATACATTAGTTTCTTGGTATTCATAAAACTAAAAACTGGAATTGGATTCTGAACGAGTAGTAGTCATTCATTATTGAAGACTCCAGAATTAGAATTAGATAAATTTTCATTACTCTGTGATTTTCAATGATTCTTCAGTTGATGTCACGTTGTCATAAAATTTATTGTATTTTCTGTTTTTTTGAATTTATTAATAAAACCATTTTTATACTATCCCTTTTAAAGGCAAATGCGTACAATATGACGTCGCAATATTACAGTTATGTATTTACTGATTGGGTAAGAATTTCTCTTTTTTTCATCTCATTGACACTTTTATTTTATTTTACTATCCTCATAAACATCTGTAATCAATTATATCAGATAGATGTTATGAACTTTATACAACAGATTTGATCATCCCACTG
The DNA here is from genome assembly GCA_944470415.2 of Schistosoma rodhaini. NCBI lineage: Eukaryota > Metazoa > Platyhelminthes > Trematoda > Strigeidida > Schistosomatidae > Schistosoma > Schistosoma rodhaini. Next base: position 42,940,282 of record OX104044.1, read on the forward strand.
AAAGATGTTTAACTGAATCCATGTTGCTTTCAGTAAATTAAGATATTCACGAGCACAAACATTGTTGTAAGCCAAGTAGCAAAGATTCTAAAAAATTTATCTTGTAGACAAAAGGTTATAGATCAAAGTTTTGCCGAACCTAACCTTACTTGAATGAAGTCGGATTCTCAGTGAAGTGGATAACTATTTTTACACGTACTACCGATGAAAGGAAACTTGAGTCCAATATCATGTCACATTGTTTACTGATAGGCTCTTAGTTTTTGTTAAATAGAATATGGTTATTTATGGAAAAATAAATCAACTTTTCATTAATTATGTAATGGCCCCCAAATGCCCTGGTACGGCCGAGAGTGGGGAGAGTCCGCTCTCCTTCTCGGAATGCTCTCACATGGCCACGCGAATATATAGCCTCTGCCAGGGAATTCCTACTCACTGCCTTCTCGTGGCGGGAGTGTTGTTTACGAAAGTGAGAGGACGAAGAGCGAATGTCCGGCGCTTTAACCGGGTTGGTGGAAATGGAGGGTTCACCTAAGGGAGTTGGAAAACCCTGATTCCAAACCAATGGTGCACATGGGCTCCAGTATCCTGATGGAACGAATGGCGAATGAACCTGCTGTTGATCACCAGCTACCATGGGACTGCATCTCCTCACGATGCTCCACTGCCTTGTGTATCAGACTTTTAGGTCAAAGGTTCGGGGTGTGGCCCCCTAAGAAAACCACCTGCTTCAGTCTGTGCACCTGGGCAGTATCACAGCCCTCACACAAATCAAATGAGATTTGTGAGGCGCATATTTATCTGGTGCTTTTTGTACCAATACTTATGTGTTTAAATAAATAAATAATAGATAATTATGTAATGACAGTTTTATGTATCAAACATTGGGTTCACTATGCAAAAAATATAAGATTATTATAATAGCTTGGCCATAAAAATTTCATTTACGTCACTGAAAGACATAGATAAAAATTTAAAAAATTTGCTGATGAGTAGTTATTTATATTTACAACTAACAAATTCGTTATCATATAGATAGAAGACATTTCAAGCTTGATTTCCATAAGTATATCGATTATCATCAATTTCAAAGGTTTATTAAGTTTGTGTTTTATTTTTTCTTAAGGATGTTCAACTGGTTGATCCGAAAGCTTTTGAATCCGTTCAAGGAGCTAATATTACAACATTCACTATTTTGCATCCTATGAATGAAGATTCAGGTTACGGTGTTGCTGCTTTACTTGATGAAATACGTGTAACTGCTTTACAAGATAAACGTTTCACACGTAGTTCAACATCACGACGTATAAGTCCTGTAAGTTATGATGTGTTTGTTTTAATTCATCAAATTATTCTAACTCATAATGATGGGGCAGAATAAGCTGTTTATGTTTTATTATATTTTAAAAATTTATATAGCGTTTGCTACAAGTTTACGTCAAACATACACTTAGTTGGTTATATTAAGTACTAAGTAAACTAGATTAGAAATGAAAACACTGTGAAGTGCATATAGTGCTTTTCGTTTCGTTTCATATTTTTCCTGGGATGGAAATTTTAGGGTTCGCAGTCAGTAAATTGTTGTACACGTGATTCAGCTATGAACTAAGCGAAGTTTTCCATTATAGGAGTGATCATTTTAATTCAGTTTTTCCTTTTAGCAAAAAAAACCGTTTGAATTCCTTCAAGGTACCAGTTTATTCCTATTTTTTAAGGAAAACATTTTGCGTTTAGACGCGTTAATTGAAGATAGAAGTCACGAGATTTGGGTATAAACTTTGTTTGATCTTTTATGTAAGGTTGAGAGCAATGTGCACGAATCGATACAAAAGTTGCCACAATTTGCTAATGATATTTTATGTAGATACTGGAAGTGTCATCCAGGAATTGGAGACTTAGTATGTGAAGTCCTGGGTTCAAGACTGACTATAAACGTCAACACTGTGATTCCGGCTTGAAGCGCCGTGTCCTGGATATCAACAACAGCTGTTGTCTAATATATAATCAACTTGTAATTGCTACCAGTATCGTTGAATTCTCTCATCGAGCATATATTTTTAAAACAACGACGGATCAAATACGGTCGAGAATATCAGCAAAGCAATAAAGTATCCATAAAGTCATAATTCATTCTTCATGAGTTTAATGAAGACCTTACTACTATATATCTGGGTAAAAATAAGCTAACATGAATAGACTTGGGTCACGAATAACATCAAGATTGAATTTTTTTCTAATTTGTTGGTGTGGATTCCTTGAATTATATGGATAAATGTTATATCCTTCGCAAAATCAAGTTGATAACATGTATACGTGAAGTGTGGTCATTAAATTGACATTTTAAAAAATACACAAATACAAGTTCACATTGACTCATGAGCTGTCATTCTACGTTGTTTTTTTTAAAGTTTTGTAGGCCTAGTGAATAAAATAAACCATGCATTTTTAATTCGTATTTCTCATATGATCTATTTTCCTAAATCCACACTGCAATGTAAGTACTTGACCATAATACATTCGGATAACTACTGCAGAAATATGTATCCATTTAAAAAACTTTATAAATTTCAACTTTTGTGAAGTAGTCAATCAATAAGTACGTAGTGTAACACGTTTTACTGATGATAAACAACTATCACATTGAACTTCCTTTAAAACGTTTAACAAGCACACTAAAATGGTGGAAAATCCTTAAAAACAACTGGTTTAATATGAAATTTTAAACGAAAATTATGAAAATCATATAAATGTGTGTTTCATAACACTTGATTTTCGTTAGGATTAAAAAGCTTATTCATTTATTATAACAAGATAGGTGATCTAGTCGACCTTATTCAAGTACAAATATGATGAATAAAGTGACAATGAATTATGAAATGGTACTGAACATCATTTATTATCCTGTGGATGATCAAATACTACACACTAAGGTAAAAGGTACAATTGCTTCATCTTTATCAAGAGAATGTAATTTATGTTACCACAGCTTAATTGATGTCTATGAAGTTTCTTTGCATATAGAGGTAAGTTGAAATTTAATGAGTTTAAACTCCAAATGTATTTTCATAATTGAATTGTTGATCGAAACGTTACTTAAACATCTTGAGGCTTTATGACAGATTTTTAAAGATTGTGAATAAGGGAATTTGTTCTTATCATTAATATCTCATAATATTATTTTTTTAGGTATAATAACAATATAACTAAAAAAGATTCTTAACTATTGTCTTTATAGACACATTCTGCACTTTTGTATGATGGTTTAAGTTTATTAGCAATGGGTGTTTTGTCATCCTCCCGGTCAACAAATATTCTACCACCAGTTGGTCTCTCATGTTCCGTTAATCGAGTGTGGAATCCAGGATTAACATTGATCAATGATATAAAAGCTGTACGTAGGTGTTTCATGATCAATACTCCTTTTGCGTTTATTTAAATAATAATAACATAAATACTATTAATGAACTTTATTACCATACTTTAATACTACATATTAATTTCACGAGCCTTTTTGTTGTTGAGAAAATAGTAACTTGTAATCCGTTTATTAAGAAGACAGGTTCAAGGACGTCATTCAGTGTGAAATCAGACTTTACCATGAATTAACATTAAATGAAAAACCAACAGAGACTAAGAAGTGTTGTGTTACGATTTATTCTTTAAGTAAAATCTACAACAAACATAACAACGGCTCCATTTGTAATTAAGCTCAGAACCTTCATCCTTCATAGTGTGCATACCATATTTAAAAAGACTGAATAGGAAGTTAATAAAATGGCGACTCACAATTCTGTAATACAATTTTCTTTATCATATAATTCATAACTGAGTTAATAAAAGAATTCGCCCATTAAATCTGAAAAACTGAAAGTAGGAATTCGAATGATCATTGAAGTATTCTTCTTTTAACAGCGATGTTTATGTTAATTCACTGAAAACTGGGTAATAATAATGTATAGCATAAAAAAATCTTTTTTTATAAATGCGATGAATAGAAGACTCTAAAAAAGTAACACACATATTATATCCTTACAAATATGCAACGGACTACGATTTTTTTCGGTCAAATAGTATTTAATAACAAATGAAGGAAAACAGCCCTCTAGAGACTAATAATTATGATTAGTCTATTTTCTTATGGTTGAGGACATAGCTATCCCATGGGATATAATGTTACATTGTTTAGTTGCCTTAAGAAGATCGAAGCGTATTGTTGATCAGCTTAATTGAATCAACAAGTTTTGACATAAGGGAAAATCAATAATACAAGTGAATGGAAAAGATTAATTTTTGTTCCTCAGCAGAGATGTACATTTGACAGAAATGATTAATGAATTTTAAAAAAATCTTTGATATATGATACGCTTTTATGTGGGTTTAATTTCCTTTTGTTGACTCAAAATGTAGCTCAAAAAGTTCTTAGTTTTCATCATACTGCATACATACAGCTTTATGTTAGTTACGAGAATACTGTGTTCTTTTGGTACTGCTATGGCATTTTATGGTTTTCTTGTAATTAGAGATCAATTTGATTAACCTTAAAGTAAATTAATGAAGATGTTTAGTCGTTTGATTATAGAAAAAAGACACTACGAAATAATCAAGGTGGGTAAATTTAGACTCCAAACTACAAGATACTGTCAGTCATTAATCAGTTCTGGTATAAATGTCGGTTCAAGCTACCACATTTTAAATGAACAAAATTATCAATTGAAAGAAACCATTAGTTCGTTTATATCATTATTAGTAGGGATATGTGTTGCATCTTTGATTGTTGGGATTGAATTTTGAAAAATGAACAATATTTGAGTGAATAATTGTTTTCACTAACTTCATCATTAGGCTCTACAGTTATAAGTCCATAATTACAAAGGCCAAAATGAGGCATGTATTAATTAGTTTGACAATGTTTTATGTTAAAATTGGTGAACGTTTGCGTCTGTTACGACATATATACTTCCAATTTGTGTTATTTGTAAATTAGAAAGGTCATAAAGCTCAAAATGATTTGCAATAGTGTCCAGTCACAGTCAGTGTAATAGTAATATAGGAAAAATGAAAATGCAAAAAAAATTGTGTGAATAAAATGCATAGTAGGAGAATTTCATCTTGTTGATTGAGATAATAATGCTAAATAGTAGTAGTAATAATAATAAGATTGTTGTGAATATAATATGTAATAAAAGGAGTGTTATCAAGGTAATTACGATAAACGAATTGGGAATGATGGATGTGAAGATTAAGTTAAAGGCGATCAAAAAAGGTGGGAGGTTTATGATATTTAGTTTAGGTATCCGGTGATCCAGTCGTAGGCCAAGGTATACATAGAGGCTGGATATACTTTTTCTGGATGCATAAGTTTGGTTTTCTGGAGTTGATCCAGATGGTTTCGGCTATGTAAAGTAATCGTAATCTAGCTCGTTGAGGTAGAGTTTTCGGAACTTGATATAAGACAGATAAAGCGTCCTTTATTTTGATATGATGTTCGCTATCTACCAAGTGAGAAAGGATGGCGCTGTTAATGGATTTAGTGACTCCTTTTCCCAACCATGCTGGTACATGTTCACGAATACGCAAGGATAAAGCCCTCTATGTAACTAGCTCCACGGGAGCAGTTGAATTGGTATACACACATGGAAGAGCTTGAATTTTGAGTTGATTGCCAATCTTAAGACCAATATTAGGATCTAGATACATTCACCCGATGAATCTTGTATAGGATGAAACCCTGATCCTGGATTTCATTGTTAAACAAGTACATTTACATGAAACCATTTATCTTTGATTTCACTCTATACTTTAAAGATCCGCGTCTAGGATAAACTACCAAGGTTTATTTCATGTATTATAACTAGTACGAAATTCATTTTAATGTTAACGGAATTAGGTCACTATATGAAACCCTTCCAGCAAATATTTTCTGAAAAATTTTAAAGATTAAAATTTTATCTAAAATACTGGTGATTATAGCATGTTTCAAATAATGTTAGTCACAAGCTTGTTGTTTGTTTGAGATATTCGGTTATGTTTAATTCCATTAAAGCCTTCCGGGCTCCTTCCTACTTTGGTTTAAGGCTGGAACTCCAACTAGTTTCACACAGTTTTTCTAAAATATCTAGGATCTAGTGTATTTGAAACACTGAATTCGAATTGTCTTACTAATCTTGATCAAACTAACAAAAATACGTAAATATACAATGGTTGTATATAGTCGTGATGTTGATGACTCATTAATCAGTAAATGAATAATTATATGGCAAATCTTACATTACTATCTTTGTTGACTCCGAAATGGTTCATTTGTTCAAGATGAATTAGTGACAAAATAAACATAGTTTGTTCGATAACGCTCCTGTCAAACAAATATTTTATATCCTAGACAACATTATTTCTCCCTTCCACATTCTTTTTCAGCTATCGGTTACATGTAACTGCGTACTAGAAACTACTCATGAAATTCATCTATTTCTAATGTATATTTGTAAAACAATTCCATTGTTATTGCAATAGAGTTCAGTCTTTATCGATAGTAAGATTACTAATCACTTGTGTCACTAAATGTAGACTGGATTAGATTAATTTCTTGTAAAAACATCTTGACAACTCATTGTGTTTACTGATTCCTAAGGTCTTAGCAAATATTCATCTAAGACACCTCATAAAAAAAATACTATTTGATTAATGTTCTTTGTCTCATTTCTCTAATATAAAATCAATCAAGGTTCATCCAACTAGTTTTCGTGGCCTTACCGGACCATTTCAATTCGATGGACATGGATGGCGTTCTAATGCTCATTTGATTATTTTGGAATTAAGTCGAAATGGTTTTCAAGAGGTATGCGAATCAATTCTTTTTCTGCCTATTCATAATTGCTAGTGAATTTGATAAACATAAATCTTACGATAAGTAATATTTATACATTAATTAAAGTTTCAGTGAGAAAATACCTACAAAAAGCAAACACTCTCATTTATATATAATCATGCTTGATTGGCATTTATGATCGTTGGCTAACTTTGACAGATTCATCACTCAGCTTATTTGTTTTCAGTTATCCTAATAGAAAATAAGCTTAGTAATAATGAGAACGCTGGTGGGCAGCGTATGCCCCTCCACGAGAGGTAACAGGCTTAAGTAAGTAAGTAGTGTTAGTGAACAGAAAGATATTATTAATATCGGTATTACTAAAATGTGTTTTATCTTTAAATAGGCGTGACTTACTGTGGTTCTGAGAATTTTTGAAAAGAATGAAATATGGTTATCTTAATATTTTTATGATGACAAGTTAATATGATCAGCTTCATATGTCTTCGGATATAAGCTTTTTCAAACGAATTATAGAATAGAGTGATAAGCCCATACATTTTTGTCTAGCTTTACTATATAAACTGTTTTTATGATCATGTGAAATGGAGCAAATAAGGCATGATTTTGTAATGTTATATGTGAACGTGATAGTACTAATAATCATAATTCATAATTTCATTGTTGCACTATGGGAACCTCATTGATGTTTGATTGTTTAGTTTTACTATAGTCAAGGCTTATGTTGAATAGGGATGTGTTGTATATATGCGAACTGACATCAGTTTCAGAATTGTCATAAATCAGGAGACAATCAACATCTCTCTTGTACTAACTTGAATCATATCAGCTGTGTGGATCTACAAACATTTACAGAATTGATTTTGGAACACTTTGGTTTTACTTTAAATACTTTCGATTTTTGCAAGTGAAATTGTCAAAAGAAATAAAGTTGATGAATGCATTCTACATGTACTTCATAATTATTCGATTTCAAGATGAATAAAATATTTAGATGCTTCACCCAAAACTGCAAGTAACACCATGCTCCATGGAAGTGAGAATGATTGTTTTTAATATCATAACTTGAAGACTTTTCTATACAGAATATGGTTGTATAAAATCAATTTATTACCGAGAATGTAAAGGTTTGTATATCCATTCTTAAATAAAAGGTGGTTTTACGGTTTCTAAAATAAACGCTAATTTTTTCTCCTAAGCCCTAAGTCTTAATTTGAATCGTTAGAGCCTCACTACTAACATCCTGTTTGTTGAGATGAATGTGGTGTGATTTCCAAATCATGTCTAGAAGTCTTAACAACGTCGAATTGTGGATATGCTTGTACTTAGTCTGAAGATGTGTTGTTGTTGTGGTGTAGTGAATGAGAACACAAGTGGGGACAATCGAATGTACTTGAATATAAAATTACAGATCATCTTGAAAATTGAAAAACAATACAGTTAATACTTCATTTGCAAAATGTCAAACAATTGTCTCAGACCTCATTGTTTTTTCGTTTCCACACCAAGCATTCTTTGTTCTCGCTCTCTTTTCTTTCATCTTCTTAAATTTCTGCTTCCATGCATTTCACTTTTGATCGGTGATACATACTACTTATATATGTTAGCATCAGTAACACACACCACAGTATCAATACAAAGTTCAGTGAGAGTGTGGAAATTTGTTGGAGAAACTGAGTAATTATACAGGATGTGTGCTTGTGTTTAAAAATGAAAATAATAGACTTCAGTTAGTAGTGCGTAAGCGTAAATTTAAAACAATCTGGTAGGTTTATAATACAAATAAACATCAAAAACACTACTGATAAGTATAATAACTTTTAGTATAACTTGTAAAATTGCTAAATTTCATTAAATTACATCAGAAACTTACTGGGCTAAAAAATGTGAAATAGTCGATTAGCAGTTCTTGTTTCACATTGTACAGCATACTTTTACTTATTATTATGCAAGTAAAAGTATCTTCAAACTAACCACAGTTTTCAGTGATTCTCTGTATTATGTATAATGTCCGTTATGTACTTATTCAATTTATTTTATATTCTAAACAGTACGGTTATTGGAACATGGACAAGGGATTGGTGGTTACAAAAAATTTCAGCCTGACTAAACAAGAATACCAATCAGAGTTGAAAGGAAAGGTCTTACGAATAACTACTCAAGAAGTAAGTATATTTCTGAAATTTATATTTTTATGAAAACAGTTGTTTATCATCTGATCAGCCAGCTTTAACGTAGTTATAATAATCATACGTTTTAAATAATTTTTAGTAATTTAATATAAAGCATATATTTTCATTTGAAGTGTATCGATGATTGTATTTGAATCCAAGTATTGATGCTCCAATGGTTGAAACATAAATTTGACGAACATCAGGTCTTCGGTTTCAAGGCTAGTGATTATTGATATATATGATAAACTTGTCAAATAAGCACTACTGTGCTATTCGCTTAAGGGATATGTGAGCCGAAAATCACTAAAGAATTTAGTTTCGAATATTTACAACAAACCAATATGCATCCATAAATCAGTAAAATAAATCAACATGTAGTAAACTGAATCCTGTTCACAGACCAACAAGATTAAAAGTATCATACTGATTACCAGATTAGAAGATTATCGGCTTGATTCCATTCGGGCCCATTAGTTCACTCTTGACGTGTCCGAAACTATGACCAAATAGCTGACCAGACATCCTAGATTTCCAGTTGTTCCCCAGGTAGTTCTAATTTGTCACAAAATCAAATGTCTTTTCATAAGGCTTTAGATAGTATTACTTGTATATCAAAAACTAGATTAAAGATAATTTTCATTTAGTATAACATTATTTTCATTGTTTCACTACTCACCTCTATTGTTGTTACTGCTCGATATGTGCTTTTATTACAATAGGAAAAACCTTATATGATGTACAAAGGCAAAACATTACCTGGCCAGCCGAAATCAACAGATCCTAAGGACTGGGAAGGATTTTGTATCAGTTTATTAAATTACATCAGTGAAGATTTACAGTTCACTTATACAATTAATTTAGTACCAGATTCAACATATGGCAATATGAAAATTGTAGATGGAGTAGAAACGTGGGATGGAATGGTACAAGAGTTACGAACTCGTGTAAGACTTTAATACATATACATATGAATACACATTGTGCATGTATCTATACTTTGAAATGATCACCACATTATTAAATGATCAGTGTACATTGAATTTTTCAAGTTTGTCTTGCTTTAATCTGTGAATTTAAAGTCAGATGTGAAACATATCGATTTGACAATTGATTTAAAGCAAATTTACACCCCATAATTACTTATTAAAGACCCAAAAAGATATATTCTTGAACTAAAACTTTGTGTCGACCTCGAAATCAGTTTTGTGTAATAGTAACTTGATTTTAAACCAATTGACAAACTTATTATTTTACACTTTATGTTTGTTAGTATCAAACGATCTAATTTATATGTTTACTAAAACAATCTGTTGCTAATTAAAGTTGAAAGAAATGAAATATTTCATTTAAATTCATCAGAGAACTTATAAATACCTTTAGGGGAGTATTACATAATTCCATCTAACAGTCCCATTGAGAGTTACCGGAATTAGTGGTCCGCGTTTTTGGCGCTACCTGAGAAATATCACACTCCATAAAATGCTAGCTATGACTTCAAGTATATCATACAACAATTAGTTACTTGGTATAAACCAATGACTTGTTTTCTAATTCTTAATTCTAGTGAAATTTTATAGGTCATGGTGTATAATGAACACTGAGTTTAGTGCCTCAACATCACTATACTTATTGTAGAACGCAGTCCAAAATGTTTAATGGTAACGTCTTTGACTAATTTAGTAGGAGAAGGGGGTTAATGAATACCGTATGAAATATTTGCTCCGTAAACATTACAAGTATTGTTTGGAGCTAAGTGGTATAAAACCGAGTTGAGGACTTTCTATGGATAGTCTTGATTTACTTAATGTTTTCACCAAGTAACTTATGTAAAATTGTTTTTTTTTTGCCATAACTACATTATCTGTAATCATTAATGCTTTCGTTTAGCGTGCAGATTTAGCTGTTGGATCATTTACAATCACATATGATCGTGAACGTGTTATTGATTTTACAACACCATTTATGTATTTGGGCATTAGTATTATTTATAAACGTCCCGAAGATAAAGAGTCACATTTATTTTCTTTCTTAACACCCTTGTCGCCACCAGTAAGTTTCAGCTGAATGTCTTTTTTTTTCAAAAAATTGCCAAGTTTAAAGATTTACATTTTGCTTATATAAACCAAATGTGTTCTTTTACGACTAAATGATAATTTAGTTAAACTTCGTTTCAATATATTTGGAAGTAAAACACACGTATTAGCTGTTTACACAAGTTATGGAAGAATTATTGCATTACTAAGAATATGTTTTGTCATAGATAAATACTGTTGGGAAATATGAACATTTAAATAGTCTGAACCCTTTAAAGAAGAATATCCTTTGAAGTTTTGGGACTAATTAGCTATTTTTAATGTCAAATTTATGTAACACAATACAGTACTATCTGTTAACTTTCACGTATCACATAAACAAAGATAGGTATTCGATAATGTCATTTTATAATGGTTGTAGTCTGTTTCAAGTATCTGAAATTATGGAATCCAATAATTGTGATTATGGTGCTTATTAACAAATCCAAAAACCTTAGCTTAAATTACCAGATACTCTTGATAGATAATCTCAAACTATAATGAAGCAGCTATTCAACCGCCATCCACTGCGCCAAAGTTATCGATGATGACGTAACTTAGATTGACTAGTGAATTCAGTTGTGAAAATGCTACAATCTAAGCAAATCACTATACTGACGATTATCAATAGTTTTCCATCTAATCTATGTACTTGAAGAAGTTTGGTTTCGCATTGTTGATTAGTATTATTGGGAATAAATCGTAGATAATAAAACATTTATTTATTTTCACTTACAAAACAAGATTTTTCTAGTGAATACTACCTTAATTTTACATTGTATTTAATAATTTAAACTAGGTATGGGGTTATATTTTAGCTGCACTTATCATGGTTAGCTTAGTGTTATTTGTTGTGGCCAGATTTAGTCCATATGAATGGAAAGTAAAACATCCGTGTATAGTGGACTCTGATGTTGTCGAAAATAATTTCAATGTATCCAATAGTCTTTGGTTTACATTTGGTTCATTAATGCAAAAAGGTTAGTGATATTGTTGATTTATTGTAAAATGAAAGTGCCATGTGAATAATTCTATATTGTTTTCAAGGAAACATTGAATAAAAGTCTTATGTGATTTAGTTAAGTATTTTGTGTTGAAAAGAATGAATAGTACGTATATGAATAGTACTTACTCAAAAATTTCTTTCACTTCTGTCTTTCTTTAATAATCAATCAACCAATTTGATTTCTCATTTACACTTCTAATGGTTACAGCTTTCAGCAATAACGTTGACTGTTTTCTGAGTTGATCAATGAGAAATAAAAGACGAACTGTTGGAAAATCGGAACGTAGTGTTGTGTCAAATGTCCTTCTCTCTATGACAACCAGTTTTAAATAAAGTTGAGCATGTGTAAAGATTAATATTTTTCAGCACAGAGTCCCATGTTCCAACCATGTTGTATCTATTTCAATTTATTTGGATAGTTGTTTTCATTAGTATTTACACGTAAAAAGAACCCTGAAACCGATTACTTAAATTAATTTCCATTATTTGAGTAGTATTAAATAAACATAGACTACCTGTTTGGGATCGGCATGATAACCATACTCATTAGTTGGAGATGTTAGGTGGCATGGCTCAGAGCAGCTCGTTTTGTTGTAGATGCATTTATTCTTTATCTGACTAGAGGTTTTTAGTCTTTGCATTCATTGATATATACCCTTAAATAAACTGTTTTTAATGTGACAGTTTACAATCAAAATACGAAGAAAAAACACTGAGAAATCATGAATTTTGCTAGTAGATGCAAGTAAACATGTAAACACTTGTAATTTTCATTCAGTCTTACCATCTATATCAACTTCTGTACTAATCAGTTGTAGGATAGCTAAAATTTAAGAAGTTTATCCTTCCTCTAAATTTCAGTAAATTTGATTCATATTGGGAGTTCTTTCCATTCGTTTTTATGTTAAGTACCAGCATAAGCAATAAGTAAACGACTTGTATTACATGATATATTAATCGTAGGCAAAGTGGTTTGATTTGTGGGTATATTGGTTGTATTATTGTCAACTTAAGTGACTTTCCCCTACACTCCTTAATCCAAAGTTATACCTTTACCATGGTTTGCGCTAAATACATATTTTTGATATCATCCCAATGAGGAGAGTTTCACTATATTGTAACTGTGAAAGGTAACGACCTTCAGACTATTGTCTATCAAATACTTTAACCTATAGAGCAATAATACTATTTTCGTAATCAGTTCACACTTTTATGACGACTAGCATAAATAATAAAATGAGCTACTATATTTTTCTAAAAGCAATCCCGGTATTTTAATTTTAGATTAAGTGCACCATGAGTATATGACATAACTTTGCCTGTAGTCATAAGCTTGATAACATTATTGTCGGTAGACATTAGTGTAAAGTAAATTATTGAGTATAAAAAACAGGGGGAGGTCAACGTTTATGGATAGCAATCATCCTAGTTTGTAAAAGCGTTTACTGATTTTATTAATTTGAAAAGGACCACGGATATATACATGAGATTCCCGAAAATAATTTTTGAATTATATATATATGTATAAGAGAATCACCTGGTCAATCCCTCAAAGTGGGAAAGTTTATAGCGTACACAGGATTTTTGTTATTGTTCTGATAGAAATGTGAACTTTGTTCGGATAAAGTGTTGTAGGAAAATGTCAACCTTTGAGGCTAGTTTTTATTTAGTAAATCGACATAATAGTCAATTATTTAAACTAAATGCACAATTAGTAGCAGTGTTTTTACAAGATTCTAAATTGGATATATTCCAGAGACATTTTCACTAGCATATTTGCATTTTATAAAGTATTACCGTCATTCCTACTCAACTTTTATTTGGTGTTAATTTTCTACTGGAACCATATTTAACGTTAATTGACTGATTTCATATCAGCTTGGTTTCATAAGCAATTACATGTATGACTATGGGTAATTTTCGGATAGGATCAAGGTCATTTAAGTTACATTGTGATTCGCAGTATATGCATTGATTGTGACCAATTGATAACTTAGTGAGTAAAGGACTAAAATCTTATGCCCTGGATTGCAGGTTCGGACCCTTTTTCATTTGCGTCGATATCGTTATTCGGGAAAAATGACCTCCCTTCACACTTTCGTGTGACTGGTTTACTTAGATATTGGTTTTCTTCATTCAATTATCAAGCATTAATATGTGAAGGAAACATGACTAGAAAATAATGTATGAAAAACACATTCTGTTTTAAAAATAAAGGTACAAAATCATTGAGATGATTTGAGAATTATACATATTCTTCTTTTTATTAATTTCAAGGCTCAGATATTTTACCTCATGCTACATCTACTCGTATTATTGCTGGCTTTTGGTGGTTTTTTACACTTATTGTCATCTCATCATATACAGCTAATTTAGCTGCTTTTCTAACAGTTGCACGTATGGTTGCTCCAATTGAAAATGCTGAAGATTTAGCTAAACAGACAAAAATTAAATATGGTTCAATACAAGGTGGTTCAACAACAGCGTTTTTTGAGGTTTGTCAACGTTATTATAATTATTTTTTTTGTAGTAAAGTCAACTGAATGGGGAATTTCAAAATTGCATATTTTGCGAAAATAAATTTGTATAACTGAATCATGATAGTATATATAAATGTAAAATATTGTTTTTTTCTGTACTTCAGAAAAGAAGATACATCCTGGAAGCTCTGTTACAAATATGATCCACTCCATATAATTAAAATGTAGAGTGCGCGTTTTCTTTATTTATTTGAAACCTGTCAGTGTGCAAATAAAAGTGAAATTAAAGCTTCTCTCCAGTGAACCTGTGCGCAAAACATGCATGCTCATAGTCAATATTATATCCTATAATCATATTTAACTTTCATTCTCGTTCTAAGTAATATTATATTCAAGGGTGAATAGAGATAACGTAAATTAAAAAGCCCGCTAAGATGAACTGGCTCAACGCATGTGGAACAATTATGTAGCTCGCTTTTATATAAAGTAGACATTGATGTTGTTCAGAACGACAATCAAAACTCCTCAAGTAAACTATCTAACCGAGAGAATTCAGTAAATTCAAAAGCATTCACTTGAGCTTCATATCTTTTCCATTACATCACTGTATTGTTTGGAAAAGTCACTTTTTAAGGATAAATATCAAGAGAATTTCCGAATAAGATTATATTTTAGGAATAAATTTAATAACAGAATCCATTAATTGCCTTAAAAATGTAGTCATTATTTTCGTTTTACATTCTGAGCGACTAAATTGGATCTTTGATGTCTATAGTAAGCACTTGACAAATATGTATAATCATAATCTAATATATCACCTAAATATTTATCAAGAAAAGTCAGGTCGAGGTACATTAATAACTTTATATTCGTAAAAATAAGCTACCAATCTTGATTCCGTAGTTTATTGAAATAAAATATGTCTAGGGTTAAAAAAAAGCCAGTTGTAAAAGGGAGTGAAAACCAAGAACGTAAAAGTTTTAGTTCGGTTTTCCTGAAAATTTGCTAATCTCTATTTTAAGATCACATAAACTTATTCATAAATTACGATATACTGGCTGAGTATTTGAGGGTAATTTATTTGTTTAACATAAAGTGAGCTGTACCAAGATTTGAAATTATTTTATTCATGTTTACAATAACAAGATTAAAATTTCATTCTGATACCTGTGTTTCATCAGTTGATGAGATTTGTCATGGAAGTAGCTATGAATCGTCATGAGTGTATTCCATGGACTGTACAAACTGTTTCACCTATTTCCATTTTTATAAATTGTGAGTAGATTGTTTTCTTTTTATTGTACACATTATCTTTTTCTATTTATGAAGTATTTCATATGTTTCAATCAATAGGAGTCAAATTTTTCCACTTATAAACGTATGTGGCAATTTATGAGTTCACAGAAAGGTCTATTAATGAATAATACAGTTGAGGCAATCAAACGTGTCAAACGAGAAGAATACGCTTTCTTACTTGAATCAACAATGAATGAATATTATACTCAACGTGACTGTGAATTAATGCAAGTTGGTGGACTCCTAGATTCCAAAGGTTATGGTATTGGCTTACCAGAAGGTGAGATTATATGATTTTTTCGTCATCGTTTATGAAGTTGAGTATCCACGTCCGAGTATAGAATTTTAAATGAAAGGCCTATTTCAATAAACTAATATCAGTGTTGGGAAAGGTTTGATCCCAAAATATAACTTGGTATTTTTATGCTATTATCTGAATTACTATTTCTACCTTTCATTTTTCTTTACTAAAATCAACTTTTGCTTTTGACTCATTAAAAAAATTCTCTTTTGTTGAGTGATTACTCATTCAGTGTGCTGATTTTCAACTATAAATTTAAAGGGATTATTTACATATCATTACTCAAATGTTGTTCTTTGGATTTCACAAGTTCGACTCATTTACCTGCTTACTCACCCTGTAAGTGAGATTGTTTATTGTTATAGAAAATAAAAACTGATGGGCGTAAAAGAAAATTAGAAATTTAGGTCACTTGATTAGCACATTTATACTTATATAAAGTCTGTTTATTCAAAACATGAGCACAACTACGTCATATCATTGTGAAACTTGTAAAATACTAATGATCTCTTTTAATAGTCATAAAAAGCACAGGAATGATTTAAGGTTCAGAAAATTGCTCACCTATTATGATGACAATGCATAGAGTTTATGAAATATTTTTTTTGCTGTACGATTACTAATTCCTCTTTTGGATACTCGCTGATGAAGAGAAATCTAGTGAAGATTTTAGCAATGGAATTAGAAATAAACCAATCTGTCTTTATGCAAACAAATAGGACGGTAAGGAAATTACGTTTGATCTCCCATAAATTTTGTAAAACGCAGTTGTTATAACATTTCTTGACATAACATGAGACAGAGAAGTGTACATTTAGTCGGTTAGTCTGAATAGTTAAGGAGTATATCTATCCATCAAAATAAACGTAGTTTATCATCAGGTATAGTATGAAAGTTACATAAAAATAATTTTAAAAAATCCTTTTGATACTATTGTTGTATGTCTTATAATTTAAAAAACTCAGATTAGTCTGCTTTAAATCTACTTTTATCGAATGTGTTAACGATTGATTATCGCGGTGTATTTACAAGTCCTCCATTGTTCTCGTCAATTGGTTGATTTGTCATTCAGTCCCTACTGTAAAAATACAAAGTTATTGACAATGTGAAAGTCACATTGTTGATTGAGTTGTACCTGTGAATTTTTCAGTCGATTCAATAAACATATATATGCAAATTGGTAGTTTACCTTCACTTATTATTGATAGTATATCGTCTAATTATTCTTTGTGCTTTTTTGTGTTATATGGTGGTCCCTCTTATCAATCTTCCACGGGTTTTTTTCAATTTAACAGGATCAAAATACAGAGATCCCATCTCTGAAACTATATTAAAATTACAGAAATCACAAGTATTAGAACAATTGAAGTTTTATTGGTGGAGAAAACATGATATTGAAAAACCATGTGATACATCACCAACGAAAAGTTCTGATGCAAATTCATTAGGTGTTGAAAAAGTCGGTGGTTGTTTTGTTATGTTACTTATCGGTATGGTTGTTTCATTGCTAGTTGGATTATTAGAATTTGTATGCAATGCATATCGTCGTGTAGCTACCAAAAAGGTTGGTTGTTAAGAAAATGTATTCGGTTGTTTTGTCTTCTGGTTAATACTTGATGGGTTTCCACATGCAATTTATCTATGTACAAAGTTTAATTCCCAGGCTGTATTTCACAGGTGCTGACTAGTTTTATTAATTTAAGACGGAACAGTATTAAGTTTTCCGTAGCTTTCTCAGACTATTTTTCATCGAATTCTTCAGATTTTGATCATTTCAAGACAGCCATGCATTGTTTCTAGTTAATTGAAAACCGGTTATATATAAATATATTTTATAGCTGAATTCGTGAGTCAATTGAAGCTAGACCACCATGGAAAACTTGGAAGCACTGGATGGCCGTTTCGTCCTATTGTGGGACTCCTAATATAAATATATGCACCATTCCCGTGAACTGATATACAAGGACCAGATCATTAGCCAAAAGGCGTTTTTATACTCTAATAAAACAACGTGCTTATACATAATATATATAATGCAAAGAAAGTGATTACACATAAACTATTGGAGGATATTGGTTTCTGTGTGCCAATCGTTGGTCGGTGGACTAAGATATGACTTTAACGTTTAATTCTTCCTCATCAAATTAGTCTTCCTTGCTTCAGTAACTGCTATTCATTGTAGTCGTACCATCTCAAAAAGCACTACTGTAAACAGCGCTCTATTGTTATGTGCTTTTAATTTTAACTTGATTATTTCTTTTACTAAATTATTCTATTTTCGGTATAATTTTTAATATTCACTTTATCCTATGCTTATTTATTCTGCATGTTATTGCATTCTTTAAACGTTAAACAGCATAGTTTACATGAAGAAATTGCTCGAGATTTTCGTTTCTCAATGGCGTGTTCCAGCGTACGTAGTCAAGCAGCTGAAGATGCGATGCGACTACCACCACCACCGTCACTTAATTGTTTGTCCAGTGGTGAAGGCGAACAGAAAAAATCATTCTCAGCTTCATTAGCGTATGCACCTTGTTTACCAGCACCAGTTCCAGTGCCTGTAATGAATGAAAACCACATAGACAAAGAAGTTTTACAGTCATTAAATCAATCACTGTCATCTCGAGGAATGTTAACAGAGTCTAAGCCTACTCCAGTGGTGGGGGATAGTGGAAAAAAAGCTACACCATCTATGTCATATACGCGAGCACAGGATTATAATTGTCGTACGTGCCTATTGTTTCCAATTTCACTTACATAAAGTGGTTAATTTTTCGATTGGTTTAAATGGCTTTCGTAGATATAATACACAATTTTGGGGTTATTTATTATCATTAACTAAAATGATTCCTAAAAATATGGAAAACTATGAAGCGCGGAATAACAGTTTCGTGTTATCTTGGAAATGCTCAGTATCACTCACGGCATTGTGTCTGGCATAATACCAACCATTGGCCGCTTCGGTTTTTACTTGAAGGAAACCTAAACTTCCGATTTTGATGTAACAGAAAATTCAAATAAGAATTAAGCGCGTCTCAATTTATTCCTAGTTTTCTAATCGATTTACTATCCTGATGAAAATTACTTTCAAACTATTATGAGTACTTAGATAATGCACCCGAACAAGGTTATTACTCACTTGTTCATGTCATAATCAGTTTACCTACCTGTAACAAAGTATGAGTTGGAGGTGGTTTGCCCGGTCTTACGTAACACAACTTCCTATGTAGTCTGTATCTTCTCTTTCCGTTTAACTGAGCCGATCAATAGTTTACGAATGTGCACAGCATCCTAATCGGACTGCAGTTTATAAGATATACTGGAAATGCCTTTTGGTAGTTCAAGTTATATTTCCCCAGCTACATATTCTAATCTATTCATCTAATTGAATCCATTATTTTTATCATCAGACAAACTATATTTTGGTCCTTATTTTTCAGAAACTATAGAGTTTCCCAAAGTCTACTCTGATTCGCGTCTTGTAGAACAGAATACTCTGGATGACATTGAAACAAGTCATGATTTAACGATTCAGCCTCAACGTGACCGAACGCATCTTCCTTATTTTAGTCCTGATGATTCGGAATATCCTCAACGTCAACATATTATACATTCTTCTCATTTAAGTGAACAAATAGATTCATTTGACAGAGAACCAGTTATAGAAGAATGGCGTATTGGCCCAGCTCCAATATTAGCATGTACATCACCAAATGTAGTTTTTCGTCTTGGGCACGCAACAATTCAAAATGGTTCAGCAGAGCAAGAATCAAGAACATCAGATAACTGGTCAGGACCTGGAAAAGCACATACTGGTAGTCAGCATGATGTACAACTTAAGAAAGTTTCATGTTAAATGTAGGAAATATTACTATACGTATCAGTATATTACAAAACGATAAACCATACACTTGTAACTTCCCAACTTTTTATTCGACTCACTAATTTATTCGCATAAAGTATAAAATGTGAAAATGAATTATAGATAGGAAAACATTCAGCTTTAGTCAATAATTCTTGAACATTGAATTTTGTCTCTATAAATTCTATTTGCTACAATCAAATAATTCAAATGCCGTTGAATTAGTGTTAAGTGTTAAGATAAATGATTATAACAAACGTATTATTTATTAGTATACTCATTGTTCAATATTACTTTGTTCCATTGCTATGAATAAATTAAATGGTTTACAAATAAACTCAACATATATATATATATATATATATATCGGTTAGTAATAATGGCAATCTTGCTTTTCATTCATCTTTTTTATAATAATAAATAACAAAGATGGTTGTAATCACGATAAAACTAATTATAGTTTTGTTAGTTCTAGTAGTTTTCTCTTTGACAAAAAACTGGTACTGGTAAAAACAGTAACAAAATTGTCATTACACACTGAACAATCTCTTCCTTTTGAAATGATACACAGTAACTCAGTAATTAAATAAATAATATGCCCAGTTTGTTAAAAGTTGATATGGTTGATGTAAAATTTTCGTAAAACAAATGCAAGTTTTTATTTTATTTTACATCTATTGTTATTTTTAGTTTAATGTTTCCAAATGGTTCTGTACAACAGTTATTATTTAAAAGGTGATGAATCATACAGTACTTTCCAGTTCTACATAAGAATCGTTTCGTAAATGTTCTGAAATTCAAACACTTAGGTTTTGCGGTTTATTTGTTTTTGTTGTGACACTTTGTAATAAACCAATAGTTAGGTTTTGTTGAATTCATTTATGTCACATTATCGGGATCTTATCATCGAATGTCTTAAATAAGAATATGTTTTTCTCGTGTTAAACTTAATTGACCTCATAAACCAAACTGGAATTTGAACTAGGGATTGTAACTACCTAAAAGAACACCCCAATGGCTGTACAAGTAAAAAAACGTGACATCAGGGTTGAACATTTGTTTGGTAAACACGAATACTTAAATAACTGGAGAACTTATTTCAGTAACACATGTATTTCGCTTGATTAAATACAAATTATGCGTAGCTGCTAGTAGTAGGTCGTTATCGATTTGTAAATTTTAGGAATAAGACCGTAATGTTTGCTCTGTTATGTAAATAAATGGGGTCAGGAGATTTATTCAATTGGATTTTATTATGTCCGAACAGAGATGACTCAGACTAATTTTGGGAAAAGATTTAAAACTGAAAATATTTCGGAGAAATATATGAAATAGTAAGTGTGGGATAATACATACTGCTTTAAATACAGTTAGTAGTTGTGTGCATTTTAGGACAACTTTCAATATTGGTCTCTTTCATCCACCTATTCGATAGAGAAACAATGAATATAAAAAGGATGAAAGGCTGATTTCTCACGATTAATAATATCAGTAATGAGTAAATGGTGTTAGAATTTTTGTGGTTATGAACTTACCAGTAAATGTTTTTAGGATAAATGAAGGAAATTATTTAGTATATATAGACGAGGATAAACAAAACAATACTGAGGTTGGCTTTAAAAAATAACACGAATTACACGTGTTTAGTGAATCGCAGATATATTGTCAAAACAGATTTCATGCAGATAACGTAGGTTCCTAGTTATTTTAGGGACATCAACAATATTCTACTACAACAGAGTATAATGGTTTCGCTAGACAATATTGATAACAACATAATTTTATAAAGACCTCAACTCCAAATATCTGGGAGCCAAGGGTATTATTTTTGATAGCCTGCAAACTGGTCAGTAGGGCATGCGAAAAACTCTAGACATAATTACACAATGATCATGTTGGTGCTTACTTAATTATGGATGTTACCCTTCGTCAAGGTGCATAGGCCAACCATCCGGATTCTCAAACCAGCTCTGTCCTAGGAAATCCTTTCAAGTTGCCATTCATCCTTTTCATGTCTGCCTCCAATTCTCGACACAATGTGTTCCTTGGTCTTCCTCTTTTTCTTTACCCGTCAGCATTCCAAGTTGGGGCTTGCCTCGTGGTGCAGCTTGGTGATTTCCACAATGTATGTACTATCCACCTCCACCGACTTTTCTTAATTCTCTCTTCAGCTGAAAGTTGGTTTGTTCTCTCCCACAGTAGTCTGTTGCTGATGGTATCTGATAGACGGACATTGGGTATCATGTGTAGGTAATTGTTCATAAATGACGGTGGTTCTCAAAGTTTCAGCTTCGTACACTAGAACTGTCTCGACGTTCGTATTGAAGATTCTGACATTGGTGTTGACTGACAGTTGTTTTGAGTTGCATACGTTCTCCAAGTGTAGGAATGCTGCCCTTACTTTGCCAATCCTTGCATTTACGTCTGCATCAGATCCTCCTTGTTCGTCGATGATGATGATCACGTACGTGGAAATTTCCACATCTTCCAGAGCTTCTCCGGATGATGTTGACGATCTTTTCAGGTGTACCATAGTATCGAAGAATGTTACATGATGTTCCCCTATCCACATTGTCAAACGCCTTCTCATAGTCGAGGAAGTTGATGTATAATGACGAATTCCACTCAATTGAATGTTCAACAATGATACGTAGTGTCGCTGTTTGGTTTGTGCACAACCGATACTTACAGAATCCAGCCTGTTGATCTTGAAGCTTGGTTTCTATTGTACCTTTCGTCCGGTTCATCAACACTCTGTTGAAAACTTTTATTGGTACCGAAAGTAATGTGATGCCTCTGTAGTTTTCACATTTGTTCAGATCTCCTTTCTTCGGTATCTTGATGAGATATCCTTCTTTCTAGTTTGTCAGTGCCACTTGTTCTTCGTACCAAAATCTTCCTAAATCGAACGTGGAGTATGAATGAAGTTACCTGTATGTGTGACTTCAGTGTTTCAAGTGGTATGTTGTCAGGTGCTGCTGCTTTCTCATTGTTGATTTGTCCGATGACCATTCTGATTTCTTCGATCGTTGGTGGATTGTTATCTATGGGAAGGTCTGTAGGTGCTGCTACCTTTAAATCCTGAGTTTATCAGTATCTCAAAAGAATTTGTATCAAACTTTTGGAATGCTGTTTCTCCAGTTGCTCAGTGCTTCTTTAGCTTAAGTCTTACCTTGCCAGCAACCAGGTGGTGTTCTGATGTCGTCGTCGACGACGTAAATATGATCACAATTGGTTCTCTGCAGTGTAATACAGTGGGACTCATCTTGCTTTGTGTATGCCTTTGTTGGGGAATATTTTGCCGCCTATTCCCGTTCCTTTCTCCCAGTCTATGCCGTCGCATGATATCTTCATACCCAATGTCTGTTCTGACTACGACTTTTAGATCTCCTGGGCACTTCTTTACGATCGACTGCAGCTTCTCATAAAACTGCCACAGCCATGTTATGTTTATGCTGCTTGGACTTAGTGCTCTCGGTTAATAATTTATCATCACCATCTTTGTATCACTGGTTTGGAAGCTAAGTTAGCAAATCAACTCAGTCAACCAGCCACAACGTAGAACTTACGTACGTACATCAGTTCGAGTTTCCATACCACATAAGCGCAGAGATGCAGTTGTCGATTCAAATCCCATAGTGGTAGAAGTAGTAAGAGTATAAACAGTAATCGCAAAGATTAGGGTTTGAAGATGTTATTCAAGGAGTATAATCCAGTGAAATAAATTTGGAAAGGAAAAAAGAGACATGAAGAATTAAGAAGATTAGAATTTGGCAAAACATGAGTGGATGCACCTTCACCATTGCAAACGATTGTGAGCCATGTCATTCAAGGTCTCTAACCATCAATTGCTATCATCTTGCTCAAGGTGTTCCACTCATCTGTTTCTCTGTTCTTGAATATCATTGATTGGCTTGTCTTCTTTATCCATGACCGTTTTCTCTGGTTTACTGTATTTCCCTGCTAGTTTCTTCGTTGTGTCACATAGTTGTCTCATACTTTCTCTCTTGAAGCTTTTCCCACTGTTGTTGTTAGGTCTTCTTCGTATTTCTGCTTGTCAGCTCCAATGCTCCTCTTCACTCGCTTGTTTGATTCTGCCTATTCGGTTTGTGCTTTGAATTACTTTGTTCTTGTTCAACTGTTGTTAATTGCTGTCTTCTTGTTCTTCCTTTCTTGAGTCTTGTCCAGGGTTTCGAAAGAGATCCATTCCTTATGATGATGCTTCTTTCGGTCCAGCCCCTCCAAACATGTTGAAGTTAGTGTTTCTGTGATCCCTTTTAAACTGCCCTCCATAGTAGTTTCTTCTTCTGTCAATAGATCTCGTTAGAGTTGGAACCTGTTGTTGATAGCTATCTTAGATTGGTTGAGTTTGTTAGTATCTCGAAGGAAGGTTATGTTGAACTTTTGTAATATTGTTTCTCCAGTCGTCCATTGCTTCTTTAGTTTCAGTTTTTACTTGGCAGCCACCATGTGATGTGAAGCTATATCAACTCCTCCCTTGGTCCACACGTCCTCCATTGACCTCCTGAATTTTTTGGTGAAGCAAATATGATTGATCTGGTTCTCTGTAGTGTGATATTGTGCCGCCTATAAACGTTTCGTTGAATGCACATAAATTTGCAAACCTATCACCATCCTCGTTTCTGTTCTCCCAGTTCATGTTGTCCCATGATATTTTTATATTCGGTGTTAATCATTCCAGCTCTGGCGTTTATCTCTCTCATCAGGATGGTCAGGTGCTCTCTATGATCGATTGCAGCCTCTCATAGGACTGATCTTTATCGTTGTCGTTGATGTCATTAGTGGGTGCATAACATTGGATAACATTCATTGTGACTCCCTCCTTCTTTGTTTTGAAGGATACTTTGACGATTGTAGATCCGTGAGATTCCCATCCTATAAGTGCTTTTCGAGATTCCTTGGATAGCATCAGAGCAATTCCCTGAGTGTGCGGAGCTTTTTCTTCTTCGTCACCAGAGTACGGCAACATCTCTCCCGAAGTTAATTTTTTCTGTCCAGCTTGAGTTCAATGTGTTTCAGTGATCCCGAGTACTGCCAATTTGTATCTTTGCATTTCTGTAGCTATTTTGATTTGTCATCCTGGTGTTCCACATGGTCCGAACACTCCATGTACCTACATTAATTGTTGCTGTGGTTGCTAGAAGGGGCTTTAACCTTGTGACTTCCGAAGAATATCGGTTTCCACCATGAGGCGTCATAATTTTCCTGAATGAAGATCGTCCATCTCCTAAGGAAGAGTTTAAATGGTCTTATTTGTTTATTCTGTTTAACGTTTTCTCTTGAATGTTTGTTTGCTAATAATATATATATAGTAATATCTTTATTGTCTATATCTAAAAACAACAGATATACTGCTCCATTAAGAAAAATTATGTTGGGTGTGCTCATAAACAAGAAATAGTGTTCTGAAGACTTGGTTTCCGTACAATGAGACTACCATACTGTGTCATGTTGTCTGGATGTGCGAAAAAAGTCAACGTCCTCAAATTTTGATCTGTTTTTGGTAATTCTGTTTCTCCATAACAATTTCAACTCCATTACACCACTCACTCTAATAATGAGACACTCCCCTCAGTGCCTGGTTTGGAGCACGGGTGGGCTGCCTCTCCTTCTGATGGTACCTCACAAAACCTAGTGGCAGGCGGTGGGTCGGTGAACCGAACATCAGAGGAAACTGTCATCCGATCTGGTTTTATTTAGTTGTAGTGCCCAGTTACCACGTCATCCTGAGGTTGTCTTAAGTTACGTAATACAAACGTGGTGTGAGATCGGGTGAGGACAATTTCAAAAGGGCTTTGCCAGGGCTGTTGGAATTTACTACAACTCCCTAACATTTTCATGGGGCGGCGTCACCAAACGCGATCCCTAACTGTGCACATCGGTCCTTGCATCTGACGAACGTACATGGATCTTTGGTGTCCGCGGTATGCATCAGCTAAGCTGTTATGGAGAATACGTATGTACGGTGCATGCTCCTGTTCTTCGCAGGGCAGCAAGGGCGACTATACGTCCACCGGTAAGCATAATTCTTGTCAAACAGTAAAACAGCAGGTGATAATCCTGTGAATCCATGTACTGATAAGCTAAAAGGGGGATATCATCCCATAACTCAGGTGACGATCTGCCGAGAAACGACTGTAAGATGGCTTTAATAGTTCTGTTTGTTCTTTCCACGAGGCCGTCAACTTCTGGGTGATACAAAGCAGTGTGTGTCTTGCTGATTGTTGTTGGAGCGTTTGTAAATGACGGTATTCAATAAGTTAATGAAGTCCGTCAGCGACAGCATAATGAAATGCATCCTCAAAAGCAAATGTATTGCTGATATGATAATTTCCTTACGTCTTGATGATCCTTTAGTGAAAATCTTTTGCAAGAACTATTGCGACAATTTCAAGTAAATGCTATTTTTAATATGACGGTACGATCAATGAAATATCGTTTAATTATAAACGTGTTATATACATTGCATGAGCGTTTGGCTGAGAAATGCAGTTCCATAAAGGTTACCTGAAAGAAAGATTATAGTAGTGAATTTGCGCAAAAGCCGATCATTTTTGAAACTACAATACTGATGTCGTTCACGTTACTGACTAACACCATAGTACCAATAAAAAGAAACCTGACGACATCTTATGCTGATAAAAAGGTTTTGAATGACCCAACAGAGCTAAGGATAAAACGTAAACATCGGGAAATCGCCCAATCAACACACTTTTCAAGGGACTGTAATTGATGGTAGTGGTCGCCCCATATTCAATGCGCGTGTAAAGATTAGTGTTTGCTAAATTATGGATACTTGTGCAAACATAAATTACGATCTTATCACGCAGAGCAGCATGGCAAAGTAAAGACTTAACTGTCTATTTGTTCTCAGGACGTTTGTATCAAGTAACAACAAAATAAACGTCGTAGTTATGCCTCCAATCATCAATGAACAGTTACCGAAAACTCATTGCCACTCAAAGTGCACTTATAACTGAAGTTGGATGCTGGAATGTTGAGATAACTAGTACTTATGCTTTCTATGGCATCTTTGTACTTTACCCCACGGCTTATTCGAGTTCGAAATAAAATACTTTCCGTTGTGTTGATATGCTGCGGCTTGTTCTAAATGAAATATTCTGGTAGTTCTCAGTCAGCGCATTGATTCGATTAATTCTAATTATCACATTGATATACTTTACTGCTTTCTCAGACATTTGTTTTGACTTCAAAAATCCTGTCCTCCTTGTGCCGAAACTTCTACACCAGAGTCCTTTACAATAAAAGGCAAATACGAAAAATTGTAGAAATATTTGTTTTGGATATCTATTTAACGTTACAGTTCACTCATTTCCTAGTGAAGTGGTGGTGATTTATAAAAGTAGTCGTCCAGAAGCTCAAATTCAAGGGACATCTGGTTAGTAATCACACTTCTGATAGCTTGATAAGTCCAGGAGCATTCGGTCGTCCTTTTTTAATGCGGGTATTCATGGGATACAGAATAAAAGCTGGAGACGCAAACATTTATCTTAAGAATATGGAAGATGAGATAGAAAGCAATAAGCTGGGAAATTTTCCTGTAGTAGTGATACTTTAATAAGTATTAAGTGCACTAATCATTTCTACCAAATTGATAAAGAGTCTCAGAATTGTAGATTTGCTATGATGTGACTAGCTTTTTCTATAAAACTAAGGAGTAGACAGCTCTGTAAGTCTTTGGTGATACTGACTTCATTAGTCCAATAAAGTAATCAGGTTAACATCGATATCAAAGACTTGAAGAAATATTGGCTTGTTGAATTAGTTTGCCGCAACAAGGCTCGTCAGAAACACGTTCATTTTAAATATCCAGACAGTCTTACAGGCTTAAAATCTTATTTAGGAATATTGTATTTTTGTTTAACTTTACTACTACGCATAGGCCGACTGTTGTCATAGTATGAGAAAGAGACCTCTTTTTAAAGTGTAAAGATGGCGGATGTAGCAGTTTATAATAATGTACCCGAACAAACAGAAAACGTATACAGTAACACGTCAACCATTGGATTCAGTTCGTTGAAATGCACACCACAGGAGTGGATGTCATATCAAAACGAAAGGTATTTTCAAGCAACCAATGACTGCGAACAAACAGAACAAGTGAATGATTCTACTAAATCGGTAAGTTACTCTTTATCATTCATCAATTTATGTTTAGATTATCAGGGGCACTGATGCCAAAACGAGGAAGCTACAGGCTGATTCGACAAAGCGACTGAAAGAAAGGCTTCATGATACCCTTTTCTGGAAGCAGGCACTAGAAAGAGAAATTATTGATGTCATTCAGGAAACCTCTTTTTTGATCAAAGAAAAGGATAGATTGCAGAATTTTCTTTTGGAAACTGATCTTCCGTTGCAAATAGCAACTGAGAACCTGAATACACGAGAATGTAGAAGGGCTATAGATAAAGTTGCTGACCCTGTAGAATCAGAGTTGTATGTTGTAAGTTACTTAAAAACTTTTGTAAAGTTGAAAAATGTTTATCCTTTTGTTCAAAATACCTCCCGAAAAACTTAAATATTTTTCGAATGTTTCTTTTCAAGTGTTGGATCCAACTCGAAGATGTATTGCATAGACAATGATTCAAAATTTTTCATGTACAGATATTGAACAGTATTTTTTAAAGTTAGCTAATTACATGATTTCATATACGTGGCTGTGCTTGTCGCTTCGTTGTTTATTCAGAAAACATGAAATAATGCATGATTTGTTTGGCGGAATATGGTTAGAAAAAGTGTCTAACATAATCATTCAGTAATATTGATTCTAAAGGAAGTAGAGTCTCTTTTTAAGATAACCGATATTGATACCATAAACGTCTCTTGTAGTGAGTTGTGTACCTAGTAAATACTCGCAAAACAGTCTCGACCCGTTATTTTTGTGAACGGTCACATACACAAAATCCGAATCTCGTCCTTTACAATATTTTTGACTGAAACTTTGAAGTGATTTGTTTATTTGTGAAAGACTTCCAGCTGTTCAATGCCTTTTGAATAGTTGCCATCCTATTTTACTATAATAGTCCATTCTTAAGTACGGATACTTTATTAATTGGTCTTAACGAGCTCAACCCTAAGTAAACATATGACACTTAAGGTTGTAGGAAATGAAAACAGAACTTTTAAAGATTACTTAATTGTTTATTACACAATGCAAGATTTAAGATAACTAAAGTTTTGGAAAATATTCAGAAGGTTTTTAATCATAAAATTGTAGTAGGAGATGTCTTCATATATATTATTTGGAGTTGTAGAGTATAGTTTTTCGAATCATATACGAGATTTAATAAGAGTACACCACTACCAAACATTTCCAGCTTTACTCAGTTACTCATACTTGGTAAGGCGTTATTGTTTAGAGTTACACTTTCTTTAAAGTAACTTATTAGACAGTAACACTCAAGAGTCTTTGGATACCTCATGGGATTTCAAGGTTCTGTGAATATTACTAAGAATGACTGAGAATATTACTTGGTAAGTCACTACTGAACAAAAAGGAGAAACGAGGTCATAGAGAATCCAACCGGTTATAAATATTCACTTAGACAATAGAAAAGAAAATTCGGTTTAAGTCTGTCAGCAAGGTGATGGTGAGTTAAATCCAGAAACACTTGCTAACATAAGAAAGTAAGTTTCGAACAGTTTTTTATTACACTCAATAAACTGTCTTTAAGATTACTAGAGGATTTTATAAGCAGGTGATTTATATTTTACTGTTAGCATTCAATTATTTTAGGTAATCAGCGCAATATGTCTTCACAATATATTGGGTAATTGGGGATAGTTTACAAATAACTCAAGCCCTTGCCGTTTTATCTCGTCCGTTGAATTACTCTTTCCCTAATCATTTCTTCTTTTGTAGTTTTAAACTTTTCATTCAAGTTATATTATCTAACAATTATAGGTAAATTTTACTGTTCTGCATAGCTTCATTAAACTATTTTGTATTTTTTTGTTAAACAACGATGCTGTGGCTGAATATTTCTGTTTCTCCTATAAAATGTTTGGCATAACGAAACTATGGGATACTTTAAAGGAAGTTGAACTCATACAAAACGTTCAGAAATTGATTAAAAATGCTGTCGAACAAGCTCATAAACAGATTTGGTAGGCTTATTGTCGTAAAATTACGCATTTTAGTTTTAATTGCAAGAGATTTTATTTTGGGATGAGTGAAAGTTACATCGTTTCCTTTTATTTGAATTATTTTAAATATATTATGACGAAAATTGAACTAAAGCAATAATTTCCAGTCGTGTTTGTTGCTATCTGCTGAAACACGAATTTATAAAATTTAGTGAATCAACTTCAGACCACTTACCAGCTAACTGACAAGTGATGAATTTATTCATATCAAAATGAGATCTCACAATTTGTTGGGGTATTGATCTGAAAAGCGCATGTAATAGCACTTTTTATGTCCACATTCTGTTTTTGGTATCTGACAGTCAACTTAACTGTTATTTGCTTGTCATTTCATCTACGCTGATTCGCATGTTGCTACAAACGTCTTGATACGACGAAGTCGTAGGGTCCCGCCTTGAACCTCCTGGTAACAATTAGCGCAGGATAGAAACAAGCAATAACGCTAGCAAACAATGTACTGAACCTTAGCTGAATATAAAACTTCCAAACTGACCATTTAGAGCCAAAATGGCTTACTAAAGTTGTATGGAAATATAGACGCTGAGATTCACTGAAATCCTTAAAGTAATGGTGTGTTTTAATTAGTAATATTAGTAACAATTGTTTATGTCTGTTAGGCTATATATTTTGACAAGTTATTTACATGTTTTTATCGTTCTATTTACGGTTAGATTCAGGAAATTTTCGAAACAAAACGTCAGATGTTCCAACTTATTTCATTTTCAAAAAGTTTAAAAAAATATAGGATGAATTTCTAACGATGATGATTACATATATATATATATATATATATATATATATATCCATTCTTAATTCTTTCAACTAGTTTTGGACTTGAGACGTTTTTCATTGTATAATACTTACGCTAAGTCAGGTATTGTAAAGTGTTTACAAAGTGCGCCATCCGTATAAATTTTAATACAGTTGCGTCGCTTTCCGTCTGGTGGTAATGAATTTTGAAGATAATCTGGCTGTTTACCTATCATCTCACGAGGTGAGTAGCGTTGTGTCGTGAAAAGTTGAAATCTTTCTTCTAAAATCACTTTGTTAAGTAACCCAGCTTATAGACGTAAAACGTGAAGCGACACAAATGTATATCAGCAAAACATTACTACGGAATTTGCATGACTGGGAGTGATTATCCATAAGATGTTAACCTACTTAGGTTTTAAACCAAACGGAAACTAAATTTTGCGTAGTGGAGGTATTTGATTTATTTTTCAAGAATTCGATTCAAGCATTTTTTTATTTTCAATGTGAAATAGTTTTTGAAATTTCCATCTAGTATTTATGCTGAAGACTTGTTAATTTAAATGTGCTGATTTAAGAGCTTCCTTTGATCTATATTTTAGGATAGATGTCAATAGTTGTGAGTTATTCTCGAAGAATAGACTACGAGCAATAACCATGAAGTAAACACATTAAAAAACGTTTTAGTTGTCAAACAGCTAGTTATGTAACACAAAGACGTGCAAAACAGATACATCTTAAAATTCAATTACCCAAAAGACCTGAAAGTTGTGATGATATAATTTGCTCGATCCAAATTAATACATGGTGACTTAAGTTTGTCTCGAATTCGTGTGGAAGTGTAACTGATTTACATTTTTAGAAAAAAAATTGACTGACCATTACATAGTTATAAATAATTTGAATAGTTTTGTACAAAACTTTAACTTCAAGTTAATGAGGGTTTTTGTAATTCCATTTCCATGCACTTGCTTCTAGTCAGAATCGTGCAGTCAAAGAAGCATTAGAAATTAATTGGAGCGATAAGAAAGAAGCTGAAGAAATTGATTCTAAAGCTGGAAATTTAAAAAATTGTTCTACAAATAAACAGTTTTATGCTGGAGTTGCATTATATCAAGTAAGTTAAAAATAACTTTGCAGAGACATATACATAAACGAACTTTGGATGATCTAACTGATCAGCGTATAAATATTAGGAGATTACCAAATGATTTCTCTAGATTTACGTGTTTTGTCACTTCAGGAAAATATGTCAACTGTTGAAAGTTGGGCAAAGGATGCGAATGAAGTGATTACACGTGCAGAAGCAGAACGTCTTGCTAGCATTGATTTGCGTTCGTTGATATCTAATTTAATTGTTGATACGTCGCGTGACATGAGGCAGCAGTTTGATCGTGTTAATGCTGCTTTCCAAGATAATTTGAATCAACTAATGGCAGCTAAAACAACTTTGGAGGAAAATTTGAAAAATGTAAGTCTCTTTCCTAAAATTCTAATGATGATCACTTTTCATTGATTATTTATATCAGAAGGGGGTTTTGTGGAGGTTTTAGAAATTCTATATAGTTTAAATCATGAGTCAATTGAAGCTAGACCACCAGTGCTCCCAGGTTTTCCATGGTGGTCTAGATTCAATTAACTCATGACTTCAACTATATAACATTATCTATATGTTTAATATTTTGCAATAATTTTCCTAGATTACTATGTCTCATTTAAGTTAAATGAGTACTGTAGTTGATACTTTGGAGGAAAGGCTGCATTGTATTTATTTTCAATCAACGTCTTCTTCGGCACAAAAGAGTTACTTGATTATTAAAAAAATAAGTTTTTGTCGATCAGATTAAATTGTTTAAAGGTAAGAATCAGTGTACCCACTTCTTTGATAGCTTAGTGTAATGAAAAAATTAACCAGCTGATAGAATGGTATAGACTCACAACGCAAGTACAAAATTTTATCAAGCAGAAGTCGAATCGTGAGCTCAAACTTTCATCTTATTAATCACTATCAAAGTATATTTCTTCTGCTGTTTATAATATTTGTAATTGATTCAAATATGGATTTACACATCTCTTATTGCTAATATTGTTAGAAAAACAACAGTGCATTGAAAAAAAATTTAAAATTGTTGCGTGTATACTTAAATGGATGATGCTCATCCAATAATATGACTTGTGTTTCGAAATAATCTCCATCCATTTTGTTTGACAAGACCAGCTTAGAGTGACATTTGTGGTTCCTAGTTTTTACTAAACAATCAGTGAAGTTTAAGGATAGTTTCCATCATATAACATCACAAACCAAAGGACTGTTAAAATCCAAAACGCAGTGGACAATTCTCACATTATAGTTTGAAGTTTCTTAACAGTACACTTCTATGACCCTGTTCAAGACTGAACTAAGGACCTTTTGATTGTAAGGCAAGCAAAAACCACTATTACCACTTAGAATCCAATGGCTTATATTTCTGAATAAGTTTTTTTAGTTGGTTGTCTAACACGACTATCATCGAATGCCATTCGTTATTATTGTCTAAACATTAATATAATTTGAAGTTACTAGCAACAATTTCTTATTGGAACCATGAGAATCTACTTAAAGTTCATAGATTAGTAACCAAATAACACCTTTACAGAATCGAATTTGAAGCCTTCATTTTTATAGGTCAGCCATATCAGGAATTTAACAACCATCATTGGTGGTGTTAGGTAATCTTCAGACTACTTCACAAATGGACTAATAATAGGAATATGAACTGTTTGATTCTGATTCAGTGATTGAAGCGTTTTGTCCTTGCAACAAAATCTAAACTTCAGAATAGGGCGTTTTGCGTAGATTGTTGACGAACTGCAAATTATAACTTAAGAATTCTTCATTAAATATTAGTTCTTAACATTTCCTTTAGTTTATTTCATCATGTTAGTAAAATTATTATCGAACAGAACTTGTGTTTGTGAACGATCAACATGGGAGCATTTACAAAACCCACATATATTGGACGATGTTCAAGTTTATTGTAGTAACTACTCACACTCCAAAAATCACTTTATAAAAAAGTCACTCAATGTAAACTTAGATAATTACAGATTATTCAAGAAGAAACCTCCCTATAGAATGAGTGACCGCATGTTCACCAATGACTTTATTTCGTCTAAATTATCTTATACTAACTTTGGTAGGTATTACATAAAATTTCAATGTTGGAGCATAATTTGAATGAATTGAGAGAGGCTATCCGAGCTAAAGATGATCCTTTAATGAATGCTCAAACAAGATTGCATCTACGTACATTTAGACCTAATATGGAACTATGCAAGGACCCAGCATCTGTAAGGTATGTTTCGATTAAAATAATGTATTATTGTGAACAGATGTTTCCCAAGAACATTGAAATTTTTTTTACTTACTTACTTACTTTCGCCTGTTACTCCCAATGGAGCATAGGCCACCGACCAGCATTCTCCAACCCACTCTGTCCTGAGCCTTATGTACGTATAAAAGAAATGTTGCTCTGGTTGTAAGAAGGCGCATCGGCCTCATGACTTCCGAATGAACTCGGCTTTCATCATGAGACGTCATAATTATTCCTTCTACTCCCGGGGCAGAGTTTAAATGATTTGAATGATTTTTTCTGGTTAGCGTTTTTTTAGCGAGTTGATTTTCTACGGGATGGGGTCGCTAACCCCATGCACAACCCTCCTCCTTTACCCGGGCTTGGAACCGGCAGTAACCCCCAGAGAAACTACAGGCGGAGCTATTGAAATTTTTAGTATATAATAATTTTTTGTTACGTGCATTGAAAATTACTTTTTTTAAAACTTTTTTGACTGAGAACAAATTGCATTGATTATTCCACTAAAATAATACTGGTTTTTATTTTAAGAATCATTATCCTAAAATTTGATTTAACTTGGTTGAAAGGCGGGAAGCTCGCTGTTTAGAATAACAGTTTCAATCTTCTATTTTAAAAGTTTAGATACTTCATTATATTTAAAGACCTACATATACATATAAATCATTGTTTCAGTTGTATTAAAGTTCACTGTATGTATTTCTGTATAGAAACTGTAAGGAATCAAACTGCCTTCACTGACATATCTACTTTACATTTGAAATAAAGGCTTACTCTTTGGATCCTTTATTCCAAATGTGTTCAGATAAATGTTGACCATTTAAAATTCAAAAAGGAATTTACAGTGTGACTATATGACAACTGCTGTTTGACCGTTATTCATGGTTCATCCTACTTTTATAGTATGAGACTTGAAAGGAGACTATATTGACGCCGATAAACATTTATATGAAGATGTGATTCTATTTGTAACTAATAACTACTGGTCAAATATATTTACCAAGTTGAAATGTGGTCGCTAGTCCAAGTGAATTTATACTGAAACTCACCTTGTTTGACAATTGCAGAAACTTAGATGAACAATTCGAACCAGGTTTTCCGTTAGATAATAAACAAAGCACGGCCAACAACAAAAATCTTACATGATATTGTGAAGTAATAACTGACTAAATGACGACATCTTACTTTCATCAATTATTTACTACCCATATAGCTTAATGGTAATGTCACCGACCATTGGAAGGTCTGGATTTGAATCTTGTAGGTACTGTAAGGTTATTTAATCACCCTTGGAAACGTTAGAATATGTTATAGATGTTTAGTAGATGATGAGAAGACATTCAAAACACTTCGAGACCATTATTTTCATAAAATGTCGCTTTGTTCCATTTTAAGAAGACTGAATGATGGAGTAGCAACAAATTAAACAAATATGATGGGCTCTGTATAATTATTTTAAACAACTCCATATTGCAGTACAATGGAGTCAATAGGGATATCATATTATATCTCAACTAAATGAAATTAAAAGATTATTCATCGGCTAGAATGGCTTTTGAACTTCGTCTACTAATCTTTTTTGATTCTTTGCTTTTCCGACAATCTTTTTGTAGCTTAGTTGAAGAAGTTAGTATATTAGGTCAATCTTTGGATGAATTATTGCATCAATATTCAACAGTGGAGAACAAGCTTAAAGATTTACATGATACACAAATGACACTTGAAAAAGAAATTGAATTAAAAACCGAAACTATCCATTTGAACCAAGTTGGGTGTATACCCAAAAGAACATATTATCCATCAGCTGTGCGTCTCCAAGGTTATTAATTCTATGAGATTATTTTGAGACAAAAACAATGCAGATTTAGAATTATGTGTTTCGTTTAAAATTACTGTTCAATGGAGAGTAGGTGTTCTGAAAGAGTGACAAAAGTACTTCTTTATTACGATATTTCAGTTATGTGACATATTCATGCATTATTGTTACATCATTTTCTCGAATAATTATTTTACTTTGGTAGTAAATAAACATTACCTATTCATCTGTTGTTTCTGACTGATTTTTATCGAGTTCTTAAAAGTTTTTTGAAAAGGCTATTACTGCTTCATGTAGCATCCGTTTTAAACTGCAAAAGTGAATGTCACGAGATACTAATTTCGTTATAAGGTGTTCG
Organism: Schistosoma rodhaini; assembly: GCA_944470415.2. Lineage (NCBI taxonomy): Eukaryota > Metazoa > Platyhelminthes > Trematoda > Strigeidida > Schistosomatidae > Schistosoma > Schistosoma rodhaini. The sequence continues at coordinate 42,976,764 of OX104044.1, forward strand.
TTTATTTAGTTTATTGATGTAATCATTTTCTAACAAATTCTGGTAAAACGGTATATATCTCCATGAAAATTAGATCACAATCTAATTTCTCACTAATTTATTTATTAATGACTCAATAACAACAAGAAATTTATTGGTTAAGTGAAGCATATCACATTTTTTCCAACCTAAATTTATTTCAACAAATGAAATAGAATGCAAAACGCAAGTCAAATCGTCATTTAAACGTACACTAAGTTTCAAGTTGATATATATTCACAATTGTCTTTGAAGGGTAACTTTAATTCTCTTTGTAGTTTATGTTCAAAAGAAAACAATAATGCTTGCAGTAAATGAAATTACTATTCTCTGAAGACTGTGATTGGGAATACTGCTCTAAACAAACAAAAGAATAACAATATGAAGGCTATCCACTTCTTTAAAAGAACATAATAACAATCATAAGATTCAGTGCTTTATTTCTCTCAGATCCGTTGCAATATGTTTTATTTGGATTCATTTTCACATTTATGATGGTTATTAGTTCGCGAGTTTTACTCATGGAGATCTAAATTAAAGGAGTCTATAGGATTAAAAAATCTCAATTGCTAGTTCAGTGATAATTACCATCACTGGAAACAATCTACTTTTAAGTGCGGTAAAAAACACTAATTAGTGTCATAGAAGGCATTTTCCAAGTTGATTAATCAGTTCTTTACTAATTCGAGAGTTGTATTCTACTAACGCAAAGGAATGTGGTTAACTAATTTTTGTACATTTTCGAATTTCACACTCCTAATTTGGTCTAGAATGACTTTTACGGAAGATAACCCAGGCTCGTATCCACGAAAGTTGATTAAACTGTATTCGTTATTCTGTTACAAACTAAAACTTTAAATATAGTCTTGGAAATCGGCTATAGCTTAAATTTTGTTAAATAAGGAAAAACCTCGTTTAGATGTCTTATAGTATTTTTTAGTGGCAAATGCTCCTTGCGTAACATATGACTTCCTTATTCTTGAGCCTGTAAGCTAGTTAACATACATTTCAAAATTTATTTGTTTCTAAAGAACTGAATAAAGTTTAGGCGGCACTCAGATTGTTATTAACTCCAAATATGTGTTCGTAAGGAACAGTAAGAAAGTCGAGTATACCACAAAGACAATCTCTAGAAATTAATCATTTCAAGTAAATCATAGTCACACATTTTAGTGTGTTCGTTATTTTTCGTATTATCAGAATACTCCGAAAAGTCATCTATTTTAGCTTATTATGTTAATAAACCATAAAGTCATCCCCGTATGCAGGTAAAACAGTGCACTTTATTGTTATACAAAGTGAAATATAATACAGTCAGATATATTTCTGTGATTAGCGGTGTAGATGAAAAAAATCAGTGTTGATCAGAAAGCCGTTAATGAACGTCTTACTTCTAACTGCAGATTACTAATGGGCAGAGTGAATTATCTTCAAGTTCTACAAAGTCTAAAAGTGTGTCATAGTTATAGTGTAATTACGATTTAAAGACCCCAGTCAGATGGTTTTTTTGACGATAGTTTGGTATTATTACATCACTACAATGTTTATTATCGGTATAATTCAGGCAATACGTAAAGTGTTTTGGTGATGGTGTAGTAAAGATTGTAAATCAAAACTAATGTTGATCAGACCATACATCTTTTAAATTCTCAAATTACACTGTAAAGCCAGTCACTGGGTCGTAACCAAATCATCCGTCCGTCGAGTCACTGAGTGACGAACAGTTCGCCAATCCTCATCAAGGTCAAAGACAACCAACTCACATCAGTTAATTGCACGTTATGGACTGGTTTATGCAGCAGTGGTCACACTCTGTTCCTTGTACCTACTCTTACTAAAACATTTCTGCATGAAAGACTCTGTGATGCACTTCTTCTGGCCCATTCGTTTCTGTTAGTGAGTTTAAGGCGTTCTGTATTATTCAATTCAGTAGTTATGCTTCATCAATATGTAACAATCTCAATTCATGCACTTGTAGCTTTCTTTCAGTTCCATGTTACTGGAATCTAGTTAAATTCTCTACTTTTTCACCCATAAATAACATAGTAATGAACGTGATCTGCGTAAAACGTATAACAAACTTAAAGAGACTGCTCATTTTAACCGGATAAATAATAGTTAAACGTAGCATCTACTCAGAAGAAAATATTATAGAGCTTATAATCTTTTTTTATACGGCAGACTGAGGTCTGCCAACGAGTGATTTTTTGAAAAAATTTGAAATTCTACTTAATTGATTGTTGAACTAGTGAAACAACGTTTGTTATGAAATGAATTATTATCATTTTTGTTATAAAGAAATGTATTTGGTGGATTATTAATATGCTAATAAAACTTAGCTATTTTGGTCTGAATATTTCTGTTTCCCTGTTATCTGATAATCACTTTCGAATTTAACTAATATTCGTGTTTCATTAAAACTAGAGCTAAAAATCCAGATTCACCGTTCGTTAAAGGTTTGATATTGCGTTTATCAATCCTCCAAGTATAAAGAACAATTGCCTCTCAAAGTTTACTAAAACTGGTGTTTGAAAATGTCTGAAGCTGTTTATGAAGTGGTTATGCATCGCTTATAAAAATAATGGTAGAAAATACAGAAATTCAATTACCAAGGTTTAGAACCTCCTATCTCATACACACGGACAAATACAGACGAATACAGACAAATACAGACTGAAAATGTAGCAGCAGCTTCTGCATCGATAGGCCTCAACATACACAAAGGAAAAGCAAGATCTTCAAATACTACATGCATAACACCAACCTAGTCACATTTGATGGCAAAACTCTGGAAGATGTAGAAACATTCACGTGCCTGAAAGCATTATCGATGGACAGGGATAATCTGATGAAGACGTAAAGGCGAGGATTGGCAAAGCAAATACAGCATTCATACAGTTGAAGAACATATGGAACTCAAAACAACTGTCAATTAACTTCAAAGTGAGAATCTACAATACGAACGTCGAGATAGTCTTAATCTACGAAGCTGAGACGTGGAGAACTACTGCATCCATCGTCAAGAAGGTACAAGTATTTATAAACAGTTGTCTACGCAAGATACTCAACATTCACTGTCTGAATACTATCTGTAACAGCTTTTTGTAGGAGAGGACAAACCAGCTTCCTGCTGAAGAGGAAATTAGGAAAAGATATTGGAAGTGGGTTGGACATACATTGAGGAAATCACCGAATTGCATCACGAGGCAATCCCTAACTTGGAATCCGGAAGGGAAGCGGTAAAGAGGAAGGTCAAAGAACACATTACGTCGGGAAATAGAAGCAGATATGAAAAGGATGAATGACAACTGGAAAGGATTGCCCAGGACAGGGTTGGATGGAGAATACTGGTGTGCGGCCTATGCTCCTCCACGAGGAGTAACAGACGTAAGTAAGTAAGTAAGGTTTAGAATCTTCCCACCTTGCAGTAAACCAGTAAATCATTTCTAAATCCCATGTAGCCATGTTTGAATTATGTTCAGGGTTGATGCGGTAGCAACAAGACATATTCTCTATTTATACAAAATGAACTCACTTTAGTGTGCAAAGTGCTAAACGTGATACTGTGCAGCCAATTACGTTCTGAACATCACCAACCTGTTGTTATATTAAGTATTAGAGCTTGATGATTTAAAATAATATGAAATACTCCACTAGTTGTCTCGAAAGGAAGTACTTATTAAGGCTGTAAAAGTATTCTAAAAGTTCTCATTTTTGGGTTTTTAGTAGTAGAGGGAAAGGTAATCGATAGCATTCATGCCCATAGAGTGTGTCATAAACCATTCCATATGCGATGATGCTGTCACTTACGTATGAAGGTTTGATGCTTTACAGCATCTCGACTGTAGCTTATATGGGATGGAAGAAACTAAATATTAGCTGTTTCCATGGAAAATGAATATCTATTTGATTGTTATAGTGGAGTTATACTCTCACAATTTGAACATTGCCACACGAAATTCAGAAGCACTTCAGTAGTAAGAAAATGATTTTAGTAGCACTTTAAATAATTGAGTAACTCTGATTGATCACAATGAAGTCGCAACCCTAGGAATGCTTAAATGTTCTAGAGACGCGCATTAACAAGTTTGGATGAAAAATAATTAAAGGATAGTTTTTACAATGAAAACACGTTCTAAAGTTAAAAGTCATAAATCAAAATTACGTACGCAATTTTTAGGCAGTAACGATCAAATTTCCATTATTTTGAATAGAAGGTATGCAAGGTGAATGTGCTCATATGTCTATTCGTATTTGAGTATATATCTCCAGAGGTGTTAAGCAACACTGACAAAATTTGAAATAAAAGTCACAGATTTTTCAATGTAACAGCTACTGAAGAGTGTCGTGTTGTTTAGAAAACGGTGATACATTGTTCTTCACGTCCCATAATTGACAAAATTCATGGATTGAATGGTTATAACTTTTATTACCTTTTTCAGTCAGCTAATGAATTACAAGGATGGAGAGCAGGTTCAAGCTAAAAGAAAAGGGGCTGAGGTATGAAGTACGGTAAATGTTTATATTTTCAATTAAATAACAAATAATGCTAAGTGTTTACACACCTGCATAACTTCGTCATTATTACCACTTTTTATTCATCACCAAGTTATAGCCCTTTAGTCAGAGGGTAAGTACCCGGCATTGAATATAGTAGATTGCCTCCATATGATAACTAAACCAACTTAGTGCCAAAAACATGGGCCCAAAAAATGGCAAGCATGGTGGAATAACTTAGATATCATTGTATGGTTGTTTAAACCAAGAAAAGACCAGGTAAATGTGTTCCGCCTTTCACAAATGAGTGAAATGAAATGATCGCCATCATCTTCGCTTTTCCCTGGTCATCCACTCTGTGATACTTAGATTCACTGGACTCATATTAAACGACTCTGATTAGACTTTACATGTAGTGAACGAAAACACAGGTGGGGAACAGCTAATTTTTTATTTAATACAAAGTTACAGAATATCTTCTTGAGATGTGAGAACCATACCTTAAATTCCTGATTTGTAAATCGTCTAAATAGTCTCTGACATTCTGTTTGATTCTTCCAACTGACAGTTCATTTCTATTTTCATTTATGTGTTCTTCAACTCGATGTTCCTAGCCTCCTGTGAACAGCCAGTTAACTTTTGAATGATGTTGTTGTAGATGTTGACGAGTCGCGATTGACTGTGATCACCACTACAATAAGTTCTCATCTTTGCATGACAAAATAATGTTTTATAGCCAAGTTTAAAATAAGATGGTTTTCTAACTTTTGGTGGACCTGATTTGTTAAAAAGAAAAAACGGAACATTGTTGACTATATTTTGAGCACCATGTTCCAAAAATTGTTATGACAGAACAAAAAAGAAATGTATGATGAATGGATCATAATGTTACAAATATATCGGTAATTTAGTTTTTTGCTATGTCATATCGTATGTTTGTTGTGACGAAGAAGTATGTTTGGATGAATCAGTCATCTTTTACCAGTCTTATTGTGGACTATTCCATCTAATTTCTGTTATCGTTTACAGCGAGAAATCTCACAGTATCTTACTTTCCTTCAGTAAGATAGGTCTATCCGAACACAAACACATTAAAATAGTTATGTAAATTGATTTTAATTCGTATGATCGAAAATGGCATTATTCTGTTTTACGGAAAGAAAAGAACTCATAGTGACGCTGTAGTTGTAAATAGTCCCCCAAAATCAATAGCTTTCTAAGTGTTCGACATTGGATGCTGACCACGTTGTTTAAGTGGACTTGTTTAACTGAAGGCTTTCGGTCATGCATCCGTTCCAGATCACGTTTCGAACCAGCGTGGGACACAGCTCCTACGTTCACTGGCAAGCTTAGAGTAAACGCTTCGCGAAATATTGATAACGTATCAAATATATTTTTCCTACCTCTTCGCATCTGACTTCTGATTTCATTTTGTTGGGGAAAGCTTCGTACATAGAAGGTGCCACTGGTAGCAGGTTGTAAAATCAGAATACTAGTCGTATCTTGAACGCCGTGATGGTCTTAATGTGGTACGAAATCTTTGATTCGTTGCATGTAAGAATGAAAGATATAATTGGTAGGTGTAACTATATAATTGTGTGTTTAATTTGAGGCTTGTATATTTAACTAATGACGGCCATTAATTTTCAGAACTACTAGCTCGTGTAATGGTCAAAGCTATAGCCTCAAAGTTTTCAATGAGGAGACAGTATACTTTATGGGGGTTCCTCTTGGAATCTCATTCTATTTTGAACCTTTGTTTTTGTAGACCAATTTCTACTAAATCCCTTACAACTAATAGCAGGAGCTTGTACTCCAAATGCATATTGAATGTGGATGTCTGTCTACATTCGCCTACAGGTCCTCTTCAACGGACGGTTTCCATCCTTTTGAGTTGAATAAAAATAATATAACTGCTTAACCGAGGTGAATTTCAATAAAAGTCTCTCCAATAGATGACCTTCTGATTTGTCTCTTTCCAAATATATGGCCAAGCTTTTCTACTCTTATTTTGTCTTTGGCGAATATATATTGTTATGTCAGTGATGTGACTTAATAAGTAGAATTTACTATGTTATAGTGCATTTAGAATACAGTTTCACCACCTGATTTTTTGTAATTACGCTACTAAATGATCACTCGGTGCTGACAACCTATGACTTTTATTAGGCTGAGTAAGTTACTCAACTTTCGGTCGTAAGTCTGCTACGACATAAATGTATTCATTCTGGGGTCTGATGTTATTTCACAGACACTTTTCACAAAACAAAGGCGAAAAGCCAAATCGGAATCAGTTTATTGATTAACTATATTATGATCAACTTAGATTTATCGGAGAAAGTGACTCAGCTGCAATTTATTGAAGGTATGGAAAATGTTCTAGTTTAACTGAGCTGATAGTATGAAGGTCAAATACGTGCAAAAATAAACCGCGTGGTATGTTATACACTTTTGTTCTCGCTGGTAGTTCGTTTTGACACATGGGAAATTCTCATGCCACTAGAAAATGCATTTCCGAAGAGAGTATGTTTTGTTCAAGATGTAAAACTGACTCTTAGTTGCTGAATATCTTGAGACAGCAAAGCGTAACTACTTAGAAAACTATGAACATCCTGTCAAAGTAAAGAGACAAAATATGATGTAATTGTCGAAGAAACCAGCATCTTTAGATGAATTTAAGCAACTGAGAACTTTGGGTACGGGATCTTTTGGTCGAGTTATGCTTGTACAGCACAAAAAGACATCCAACTTTTTCGCCTTGAAAATCCTTGACAAAGCAAAAGTATCGGTTGCTTCCTCAATAATTTTTTCCACGGAAATAGATAATAAAACTTAAACAAGTTCAACACACGCTAAATGAGAAGAGAATTTTACAAGCTGTCGACTTTCCTTTCTTGATTCGGCTGGAATATAGTTTCAAGGTTTGTATTTTATCTATAAAACTAATAAATAGAATGAGGTTTACTTGTTTTTAGGACTGGAATACGTCTCCGGAGGTGAAATGTTTTCTTATCTGAGAAGAAAGGGAAGATTTAGGTAGATTTTGTTCTTAACATTTCTTTGACTGCAGTGAGTCTGCAGCGCGTTTTTACTCAAGCCAGGTCATATTAGCTCTTGAATACTTGCACTATCTTGACTTAATATATCGAGATCTGAAACCGGAAAATATACTTTTGGACCCAGTTGGATACATAAAGGTGAGAAAACTCTATTTTATGACTTTTAAATTTTTTTGATTTTATTTGATTATCTTTTTGTTATTTTCTGCAAGATAGCTGAAAACGTTAGAATTATTCTGCTGGTTCTAGTGACCTAAGCAATTTTATATCCTCAAATGAAAATATCACAAAAGATAATACTAAAAACCTTTACACGATGATTGGTCGAAATCAATGACATTTTGTCAAAATAAATAAACCGGAAATTTTCCCGTTGTCAATAACTGAGTTTTGTGGAAATGTGTTATGGTTACACTTCATCTTTAAGCATAAAAAGCCGTATTTTATATCAGAAGCCTCATTTTTATTTGGCATAAGCACACATAAGTGAGTAGCAGGTCTTTTAATTTAAATTATGACCTGCTTTTACACAGCTTTCAACATATATTTATTCCTATGTACGAGAAAGAGGAAACGTGAAACATTTGCCTAAGCTCATCTTCAGTGTCCTATAAGCAGAACAAAAACCTGATATATGTATAACGTAGCAAAATCAAATTGTGATCGCTATGTTAGCAAAACGTTAGATTCCATAATAGTGAACGATAGGTAATCACAAAGAATTTAAAAAACGCTGGAACTTGATCGGTCAGTTTTTGGATGGATTTCTACTTTTTGACACTAGTATGACCAATGAATAAAAACAGCATTCAAAGTAACTCATCAATCAACTAATTCACATGTGGTAGAAAATTATCCTTTGGTTTTGGATAGATGATGCAAATAGTCAAAATATGTCTACCAGGTTAAACAAAGAGTGACATTTTACTTGTTTAGGAGTTGATTTTGACTTCGATTAAAGATGGTATTTGGAAGTTACTGAACTCTTCCAATAAACAGAATGGCTTAGCACGCTGTTTGGTGGACACATATGGAAGTATGTTGAAAGTTTTTGATTAGATTTAATTTCAACGTAAGTGAATTAGTATTCATTGAATCTCCTTGAGTCAGTGGCTTGATACTCGAAAGACTTTAACGGATAAACAGGACACTTTTGCATGACATACAAAGAAGAACATATATTTTTTGAAGAATTCGTAGTTTACTGGACTCAAGGCGTTTATGTTTCATTGTAAGAGCTGGTTAGTTATTGTTCGTATCTTTTTAGCATTACATACAGATTAAACTATTACTCCGTTTTCAAACAAGGTTTTACAGTCGGCACGTGTGTATATGTTCTTAATGATAATATTTCGCACTAGTTTGTCTGACGATAAATATAACGTAATTTTTTATTACCTAAGGCACGCATGTGTAGAAAATACTGTGTCTAGAATAAAAATCACGTCTAAATCACACACGGAAAGTTATTAATTTTCATCAAGAAAGCATTGACTAATAGGGTTTAAACTTTAATAGGATCTATACCGAGGGAAGCGGTTTTGAAGTAGGAAACTTAAAACCTAGCCACAAGATCTTAATGTTCCGACAAATGTTTAATTTATGGTTCAAAATTGCCTCCTATATTTGTCTGTAACGGTTATATGTATACAATTCCATTAATCTTTCTATTGTTTTGTAAATTCAGGATTAATGTACTCATGAAGCTAATATGTAACATATTCAAAGTCTGGCATTCCAAACGGAACCTGATTGGGTTTCGGGAGGTAAAAGGCGACTGACATGGAGTGCAAAATTTAGTCCTCAGTAGTTTAGATATAAGACCAAGGCTTAACTGTAATCTCAGGTGAAGTGTTATTTTTCTCTAATTATAACGTGCCCTCTAAAGATTCAAACCCTTAACAAACAGGTCAAATGATATAAAATTTCTAAGGTTGGTTCCAACTTTCTATGGTAGATCGCTAATTGTATGCAGAATGTTCATAGGGGATTCGAAACTCCCTAGTGCACTAAAAAATTGGCCAGACGAATTGATAAACTTAAAAATCCTTGATGACTGAAGTGGCTTGAGCATATATTAAGTATTGTGAATCACCTCTCCTCAGCTAAAGATTTTGGATGGTTCGGAATTAGGTTTAAAGAAACGTAACAAAAACCAAACAATGATAGTTCATCAGTTTATCATGTCAATGACTATTTAGTTGAAGACATTTGACTGATTCAAACCGCCTGTTTGGGGTTTCAGTAAGCAATTTAACAAAGGTCAACGATATTTTATGACATTGGAAGGAATAGGTCGTAGTCAAGCAGATTCAGCTTGTCTTTGTTTATTGATAGATATTAAACTAAAAAAAATAGTTCAAATTTTCTCATCTTCTCTTTCGTAATTCACATCCCTTATGCATAATCCTTCCTTTTGACTAAGATTGATATTGCCTTTATTGCTTCGACATCCTTTTTCGTTATTTCATGACATTACGCCAACGTGATGTAACAACTTGGACCTGTATATTTCTATGTGAGGCTCCATTTTCCCAATAGTCGGCTGGCTGACTTGATTATCTCAATAAAACTAATACTCTAATATATCATGAACTAAAAAGATTGATTCTATCTGCATAAAACTCAAAACCAATCTTTAAAAAAATGTACTTGCAGAAGTTATCTAGGACTTTACCTATTAGGAATATCGAAACAGATCAATGCGTCTTGTTTCCTAGTTAGCTTGGAATATTATTTTATGAATGTAACACAGTATATTTTAGGGTGAGGATTAACCAAACGAGAAACTTTCAAAAAGCGTACAGAATTTGTGTTTTGCTATGAAATACGTCAAAAATAGAACATACGAATTTACTACTCTCCAAACATATGTGTTTTTACTACAAAGCGAGATAAGTGAAACCATTGCTACTCAGCCTTTAACTAACTGGACATTCCTTTTTATTTGCTTAAGTTTTGTAACCCGATTGTTACATTGGGTCTGTTCTAAAATATCAAATAGTTGGAAAAACGTATATTGTGTTCTCGTTGAAAATAAAAAAAATTGGGTGGATGCTTAGTGTTTTATTATATTTCGACGAAAAAACTCTCATTTTATATGGCTTTACACCCAAAATTATTGTTTGATAAATATGGTTACATGATAAAGGTATTCAATATTTAGAAATCTAAAGAAAGAAATGTCTAGCTATAAAATGCTAGATTTAAACTCTTGTAAGCACGAACTGGTTAATACCCAACAAAACAACAAGGTGAGTTCTTTCAATACATTTTTTAATTATTAGTGATATTTTATGGTTTGATATATCATAAATTTCATGCAATTTAAACTTCCTAAGAATCGTAGACGTGCTTATAAAACAGTTCCTAGGTTTTAAAGCTTATATGCTTTTCATGAGTACCAAAAACGTACGTTTTTAGCTTTACAAATAACAAGCTTAATGCTCAACAAAACTTAGAAATAAATATTGGTTGTTAGTGCTTAACCTGCTAAAAACGTGGTTTTCCACTTTACAGTACTAAAAGCCAGGAAGTTCATAAATAAGGAGTAGTTTTATAGATTTTGTCTCTGAAAATAACGAGAAAATATATTCGTACTGTGTCAAGTGTGTGCTCTGAGGTTTTAATTTCTCATGCTTAGCAAAGTGCTACAACTAAAATGGAGAACTAAGAGTCGACTGTTGATATTTTATTACCCAAACGTTCATGGCTTTTTAGTCATAGATTCTTGACCAATATTTAAAATGTGTGATTAGTTAGATTATGAAAACGATTATTAATTCACCAAACAGCCCTATTTTGCCTCTATAAAAAAAAGATAGAGCTCTCAATGATGAAACTAACGATAATTTTTGGCTCATAGTTAAGGTACGCAAGCAGTGCATGGAGCCTTTAGTATCCCACTCATGTTGTAGAAGTAATCGTGTATTCACTTAACTGAGTCAAAATCATGTCTAAGCATAATCCACTTTCTATGATCAATGAAACTGCGTCAGTAATTGTTAACTGAGGTGATATAATATGCATTTCTACTTGACTATATTGCGTTACGAAAACTCGCTAGATAGACAGATGGTCGGCTTAACAAAACGTAGTTATACTGGGCTACATGCATACCCGAAACAGAATTTATGGACGAAGTGAAAAATCGCTAAGCAATAGCATCCGCGCTTTGTTATAAAAACAGAACTCTGGTTAAAATAGAACTACTACCAAATGAATAGGAAATACAATTAAAACCAAACGATTTATGGTAACGTGGGTAAAAGTTAATCTTCTGCACTAGGATTTTTATCGCTCTTTGTTAACGGGAGACCATAGTAACTATGTGAGAACACATCTGGGACTCAGATTCGGGAGACTAAGTCTTTTGGATTAGCCGTATCCTACCAGATACACTCATGGAATCCCTTGGTTCGGTTACTCTTACCTTAGAGTATGGACTAAAAAACTTAATTTCCTTGCTCTTTAGTTTTACTGTGTACTAGGTTTTAATGTAGCCACACATCTGTAATACTTTGAAGACTCCTGAGATAAAATAACTCTTTAATTACAGAGAATAAGATATGAGAAATCTCTTATTATATTGGCTTTTTCGTAAATAACTCGATATCTTGCCAGTAAAACAGTTACTTTAAATTGAGAAGTGGTTAACTAACTTTCTAATATGTCTCCTGAATTTTTACTATAAATCAAAGCATCAAAGACAATGTAAACTCTGGAAAAATTTAAGTTTCTAAAGTGTTCAAACGATTCATATTTTTTTTAAAACCAAGTATCTCTTGAGGTTTATTCCGAAGCCCATTTTGCATTTATATAAACCCAAAAATCTCTACCCTGACAAAAAGTCCGTTCATCATAAAATAAGTGAAGTCAACGGTTTTGAGCTACTAATAAATGGTGAACATGCTAGTAATTTTTATACACAAATTTTCGTAACACATGTGATACATCTTACAAAACGCGTCATTATCCATACTGATAATGCCCTCTTAAGTTCACATTCGGATCTGTTCTGAACAATTGATTTAAATTTATGCATCAGCGAGTTCATTTTTTCGTTGTTTGTCAATGGTGTACGGCTGAGCATCGCTAACCATGGCTATGTGTTCATAAAGAAAATCAATTGCAGTTACTACATACTAAGTTGTTTGTGAACAGATGAATGTCTTAGTGGTTGTCGAAGTCGTGTTATGAAGTACTTATTAATTCATGTACTATCATTGTGATATCTATGAATAAATGAATCGTTTAAAGAATGTGAATCTAAAAGACTATGATTTGTTGTTAAAGCAAGTTGAAGTTCCCCATATGAGCACGAAAATGTACTCTGTTAACATGTGACTACATACCCCCAAATGTTTACTTTTGGGTCTTTTATGCACGTTATCTAGGAAGCTTGATTGAGACATATCTTGAAACGTACATTCATTCAAAACCATTTAGTTTCTAATAAGCTGTTATATTTCCCCAAACTTTAGGGTTACATTAAAATTTGTACAGCAACGGTATTGTTTATACAAAACGATCACTTAATGTAAGTTCTGGTGTTGTATTGGTCAACAAATGTAGTTTGGTCATTTGAATAAACAATGAAATACTAGTTCAGAAACTGGAAGTCCAAAGTTGAATACAGTACATGATATTTAACACTCTCTTCTGAGCTTCATCTAAAACACTGCTGAAAGTCATTCCTATTCCAGAAGTTAAATCTATGTTAGTTGATGCATACAAAATACAGTCAGAATCTAAACAAAGCCTAACTTCAAGATAAGTAGTAAAATTCTCTAGTAGTACCAATAAATAAATAGATTTTAATCTAATGGCGAATATGAACTTTTCAATAATCGAAAGGCGTTCTGTGAACAAGCAGTTCCCACGGCTTTTCTCGCTGTTATATGAGCGCCATTAAAATATGTTCTTGGTGTAATTGGGTAAGTGGGTGATTCACCAGCATATTTCTTGTACTTACCGATTTCATGAGTAGTGAAATAAAGTTAATAAATAAATTAAAACCTATAAGTTTAACAGAAATATCGAAATATGTTATTCTCAGCTGTTTGAGAATAATATTGGCCGAATGTTTGTTATGTGAAAAAATGAATGGTAACAGGATTTTGGATAAACGGGTCTAATAACTACTGTTTAGAATATTTTTTGGTGAAAGAAAATAAGAATTAGGCCAGGATGCACCATCCAATCCTAAGTAAAATATTTTTATTTGTGTGATATGTGTAAGTTCAATAGTCTTTGAAAGTATCACGTTATTTCATCCTGGACTGATAGATAATCTAAAAGATAGTGTTGTTATTTTACTTAATACATTAAATCAAGCATAATATATGATGAAACTGTCCTGAATAAAGTCAAAATGAATGCATTGTGTAATAGATTAATTAGCGAATCTTTTTTACAGTTTATTAACACTTAATCGGATCCCAAACTTGCTTAAATCTCATCACATGTCAAGTAATCTTTATTCCATCTACTTGAATAAATAATTTGATTAGGCAAAAAGATCTGACAGCTATTGTAATTTCTTCAGACATCTGATAATTATTTAAGTGATAACTTTAGTAGTCTAAATTTCCGTATCACTAGAAAGAAGTGAAAGCAATGCGTATTAAGTGTAAGTCATTTTGAATAAATTATTGAGTTATAGAGAAGTTAGCTATATATTAGGCGTACCTGCCCATCTTATATATATATATATATATATATATATATATATATATATATATATTGGCAGTTGACAGGGAAGTTCAAACCTCAAGAGTAATACTATCAAATATCAAAAATTGATAAAATCCTTATTTGAATAGACTGTACAATAAATCAAAATAATCTTTGCAGTTTTTCTATGAAAGCTGAAGTATTTACGACTTTATTTTAGGTATAAAAGTTCTTATAGTGCATTTAATGTCCATTCACTATTGATATGACTTTGAAGCACACAATTCACTATTCCTCAAAACGATAGTAAGATTTTATGTGGTCACTAAAGGAATATTCCGCAGATACTGTAATTTCAGTATTGTTATATTTATTATTTTACAAAAGTATAAATGCTAATTTCGAAAGATCACAAGTGAATTAAATTGAGATTGCTTTATCTATTCATTAGTTATGAAACAACTCGAACACCGTTCATAAAACAAAAATCAGCTTCAAAAATAATCTTCAGCTATCCTGAAATCAAATGTCTCTTTACATGTGTTACTGACTCAATAATTGATAAGCTTACAAATTCTGATAATTATTGTAATAGAATATCTATTAATGAAGTGCTTTAATAAACATTAAGCTGATTAAAACGAGGCTAATAATAATTACAAGCGGTTACGTCACGCATACATTATTAAAGTACTTATCAAATACTATTCTTAAGTTAAATAGATGTGGTTGTCCAACATCTGAAACATATTCGACCATTTATACATTGAAAGATAAATTCACTAACTCATTTCGTGCTTCATGTGGTTTCTGTACCTTATCTTTCACAAATATTATTTTTTTCTTAACTGTCGTTGTTATTATTTAACTTCTCGATAATTTTAAATAATCACAGTTATAATTTTATTTAGCATAATATTATTAATTCACTGCCTTCGGTTTACATCGCGATCACGTGGCCGTTAGTTTTTTTATTTTTTCTCATTGAAATACAGTTATGTGCTATGCTTTTTTATTGGTTTATGCACTGCATATATTTATTTTATTTATTATGGAGAGAAATGAAAGTGTGTTAAGCAAATTGGAACCATCAGGTACACGAAATTTAGGATCAATTTTTTCATTTCAATGATATATCTATATACTATCTTATTTTACTGTTCAGTCTTCCCATTTTCTAAATGAATTATATTGGCGTATCTAGCTAGAGACTGAAAAAAACTATTTTTACGCCTATTTTAAACAGGTAATTTCTATGTGACATTCCCATGGATTTCGCTCATCAAATGTACAGTACCTAACAATGAGGGGCCGTTTATAGGTTTTGATAGTGATTACGTTTTTAAGTTTGTTACATTATTCAGGTTTACGTATGAAGGTGATAAATCCTGATCATAATAGATCGTTGTCACCAGCTAAAAAAAGTATTCATAAACTTATTTTCAAATTAACACTGATGTTCATCTAACTGACAGAATTGTCTTTAATCAAATTATGTTTTGGGTGCTGATAGAACTTTTTGAGTCAAGTTAAAAACATCATTCTTTTGTAATCAATAGTAGTTACACTAGTAATATTTCGGTTTTTTAGTTTTCGATTTTCTCATATAAACTAGTGTTGTTAGGATACGTGTGATTAACTAGGTCACTGGGCAAGAGTTTAAAATTATACCTTGTAAGTATTCAGTTATTTTGATTACAAGTAATGTATAATAAAAGATCAACCATGGTTTGTTTAGGTGGACTCATTTGTAATAAAACTGCAATATATGTTGATATAAGTATATATGCTATCTCTTCTGGAAGATTATATATATATATACTTATAATCTGTTTACAACATGCAACATGTAAATGAAAATACCTTGACATCTCTCTGCTAAACAACGGCGACTCGTAAGTACTTATAATCAGTGACTGAACCATTACCATTAAAAAACAAGAATTTTGTACATAATTTGAATTCGGTCAGCACCTAGACTTTCAAAGCATTGATTCTATATTTTGATAGATAGTACTGTTTAGCAACGATCATTTTAATGAATATATTTGATCTTTCAATAGCCTTTTGTATCACCCCAATAAAAAATAATGATGATGGTAAAAGTAGACGGTTTCGTATGTATATCAGTACCATCGGCCATATTCACTTAAGTTGTTTGAAGTTAATTTAGTGGTACGTAGTAGTAGTAAATATCGAACTAGATGTAATACAGCTAGAAGCTTTATCTCTGGGGCCTAAATTCTGTGATAGTAGACATAGAATCGACCAATTAGTTACTGATGTACAATAAATGGATTTGTCGAAAAAATCATTTTGTAATATGTCATTCGTGTATTTTTGCATATTAATTACAAGTTGAAACTCTTAGAAACAAAAATATAAACGTACAACGACTTCTTAGAAGAGATTCCAAAACACCAATCATATACATGTTACAGCTTTTATATATAAAATTAGTTAATTTAAATATTTTATCAATTGACCGAAATGTTTGTGAATGATTCGAAATTTTGAAACTCATGTAAATGATATTAGTTGTGCTCTTAAAACGAGATTCATAAACTCATTTTAAGATCGTTTGTTTGTCCGTTTTTGGGTTTTTTTACCTTATTTGAAAAATAATGAGTGTAATAATACAATCAAATATATTGCATAATGTGCTTTTAATCACAAAATGACCCTGAATAAAATGAATCGCATGATATAAATAGCATAGATTCTTAAAGTCAAAGCGAGAAAACACATATTTTATTTGACGATTCATTACGTTAAACGTTTATGCTATACACGAAATAGGTCATGCATGGTTAGATGAAAGCAAGCACAGTTCGCAAGTAAGACGAAATTGTATGAAAATAAAAGTGGCAATAGAACTTATTTATCAAACCAAATCATTTACTAGAAATGTATGTGCAATGTTAACAAATTGATTCATGTTCATAGTCATCTGAAATGGTATTTAAGTGTATGAATGATTTTAAACGTTAACTAAAAATCAAACATATTTTTGAGTAGTATACTGTATTTTTAATGAGACATTTTTTTAAGCGAGTACAAATTTGCAAGTAACAACTAATACTTCATAGTCTTCAAGGATATTTCTACATTACCCTTTAAAACATGTGTGTCTATCACTTACTAGTTAAAAACCAAACTATTTTGTGCATATATATATATATATATATATATATATATATATATATATATCAAGTGGGATTCCTCTGTTGCTAAGGCACTGAAATAACGACATAACTTCAGTCCCATACGATTCTATAAAAATTTATTTCAGAATCTAACGAAATTATGAAGACTACTAGACTACTAGACTACTAGATTTCAACCCGAAACAGCTAGTATTTACATTATATAATCACGTTAAAATATGAAAACATATTTGTACCTTACAAGTCCATTACAAATAATGACCATAAAAACTTATGTGACATTCGATGCTATCACAATAGTAATTATTTGTCTCTCTGACCCAACGTTGGCATCAGGACAAGAAATCTAATCTGATGCACATCAGCACCAATCAAGCAGCTGCAGAGAGATACGAGAATTTCAGTTATTTAAATCTTTCCACCAAGATTAAATCTAAAACCATGCTTTTGAATTAATGTTCATTTTAGTTATAAATAACTGTGATACACAGAAAGCCCGATTACTACTTGGCAAAATATTAACCTAAGACGCAATCCTTTATTTACACGAGTGCGAAAATTCTTTCTTTTAGCGCTTTTCTACTATAGCTGCACCTAGAACAATCTACTTCTAATTTTAAATAATAGTGAATTTATTTCCGTTGGAATTAATAATGTACTGATAGCAGTTTTTATAAGTATCCTCAGAAAATGGTGATAAAAATGACTAACAGCTGATAATTTATCACGTTTCGATTGCAGTTTTGAGTGAAATACTTTCAAAATTCTAATCTCTAAACAGATATTTCGTTTGAGTTGGCAGATTATTTAGTTTGTCAGTTTGATTTTATTTAAGCTCTTACAGTAACTTTGAATTCTTTAAAATGATTGGTGATTCAAGTTATCTTCAATTGTCATCGCCATTGTTTCGAAACTTGAAAAGGGAAAATTTCACTGTTTTAAACATTTGAATTACGTTCCAGTGAATAACTACGACATTTGACTGAAATCTGTCCCACAGAAATTATTGATATACATTGTTTTGATTGATTACTCCAAGTATTATTTCAGAACTCTGATTTCGGTCTGAAAAACCATTTAACTAATGAACAGTAATTAAGAATTATTTTGACCTTTAGTGATATATCATTTCGTAAACTATTAAAAATCAAATTATAATTCATATTCCCAGCTGAGTGTTTGCCTACTTCAATTTCAAAGATCTAAGTTGACCTCAATGAATCTCATTTTTTAGTAGCATAGTTTTTATGATTTACTTACACACTCTCAAGATGAAACTAGAGTCAATTTTATTTCTTCAAATCGCCGGAAAAGAATATCATTCAAGATATATATAGTTTTTACTTCACTTTTGTATCACTTGGTTGGTTAACGTATTTACGTTTCTGAAACATGTTACCAATCGCGTTTATATTATCCTAAAAGGAATATAGGTGTAGTCTCTTTGGTAACAAACTGAAGATCTTCTACGTAGTAGGGTTACCAAGTAGTAACGTTGTGGTGTGGTCTACTTATATCCATATAAGTAGTATATGGTGTTGGTCAGACATAGAATGTATTTTGGCAGAAGACCGATGAGGGAAGAACTGAAACGAAGCGCAATCGGTAGGAAAATGCACGAACAGAAGAACGCACAGAAGAAACAGTGGAGATCGGGACTATTGGTTGTTAATTTGCAAATTGACTGCCCATTGTATGGTTTTCAGAATTTACTGACATTGTCTATAATTTTTGCTTAAATACATTCGATTGTCCCCAGTCGTGTTCTGTTCACTACAACGTACCTAAAACTAAAAATACGGAAGATTCTAATCTTATCGGTGACATGATCACTTTTAGAATGTGCTGTCTGCAGTTTGTTTTTTGAAAAGAATAAGCGAAACTTTCTGTTGTCAGATTTCAATTCTTAATTCTAAAACAATCTTTATAATGAATGAAGTCTGTTGGAAATGCAATAACGACTAGCAATCTATTAAATCATCTTGCTGTGCTTTGCATGTTGCTACTTTCTGCATAAGCCCTTTATTCATATGAAATAATCGGATAATAATCTTGTGCTTTATCTAATTAACTGTTTATTTGTAATAATTTATGTACATGCTTTGTTAATCCACATATAACAAACACTCCCAAATCATCATGTGTTCAGTTAGTTTGTTTTGATCAGGTCAATTGATTAATTTTCTGTCAGTGATTACATCAGTATGTGCGACTGTGTAGTTAATCAAAATAGTATTGATTATTCGCTTTTAAAAAACTTAATTTTTTTTAATATTTGAACTTTGTATTTCAAGTTTAGGTCAGATGATTTAAGGAAAGCGTACTGACATTAATTATTGATGATACCATCTACCACAGTATTCTTAATTAAAATATTAGATACAGTTATGGTGGGAATAGTAATAAGATTAACCAAAATACGAGCGATTTCATGGAGGATAATTAAATTTAGCGGCGCGATAACATTAAGTGAAAATAGAGTAAAGAACAGGGCAAAAGTGTTAAGTTAACTTTTTTAAAATAC
Source organism: Schistosoma rodhaini (assembly GCA_944470415.2). Taxonomy (NCBI): domain Eukaryota; kingdom Metazoa; phylum Platyhelminthes; class Trematoda; order Strigeidida; family Schistosomatidae; genus Schistosoma; species Schistosoma rodhaini. Next base: position 42,996,704 of record OX104044.1, read on the forward strand.
TTAATGTCACTATAACAACATAATCAATTAACATACCCAAATATATTTTGTCAAATTCAATTGTTGGTACTTTTGACTTGAAAGATATCTATATATGGCATGTCTAATTATTCACGTGCAACTACTATTATTCAGATGTACACGTTATTTTACTACAGTTAATATTGGCTGTCAGAATGAGACTCTTATCCAAAACAGTATCATTTTTATTCTACTCCTTGGTTAATGCACTATGGATTATGTTGTGTGGCTGTCATAATGCCTATTCTCAGTGCTGATTAAATAATTAAAATAAATTATGTAATTAAGCCACTATTCTGTGGCATGATACAGTCATGTACTCTCTTCAGTGTAGTGATCAAAGACAGGTACTAGTGAAATTCGGTTGCTGTATGCTTGTTTTCTAGCGTTCATCAACAAGAAAGATGTGTTACTTAAATTAAAGTTTTTATACTTGTTGAGATTCTAAGCTTTTAAATTGGTAAAATATATTTGTCATAGGCTACTAAGGAAGACGCGAAAAATGTACACACTACGGAAGACCAATTTTCTTAAAAGTTTATATTTAGTCCCGTAATTAGGAGCGTGAAATCAAACTGTGTTTCTCAATGTGTTAGAGTATCTGTTTCGGAAAAACTGTTGATCTATTAACCGAAATCCTGTATTAAGCTATTTTATTTTAATCCATGAAATAATTTGTTGATCAAGCTGACTACAAAACTAAGGTTGAGTTTTATTTTCCATAAATGTTTATTATGGTAACGAACTAAAAAGAATAATGCTGAGGTTAATGAATACTATTTGATTTGCAATACTGATGATACCATACATTTAATATAAAAATCAGTCACCTAATTATCTTATTTAATTCGCGATCAAGCGACAAAGTTATCCTCGGATATTATGAAGGACCCTTCAGCTAGTCTGTTAGAGCAAAAATGGATAGTGGCTAACAATGGAATTTAGGACGCGCGTTTCGTCCTATTTGCGACTCGTCAGCTGGATGTACCTGCATCTCAGAATTGATGTTTACTCTGGAACTCGAACCCAGTACCTTTCGCTCCAAACGTCATCGCTTGTGAATTAAGGCAATATCGGGGCAATACGCACGGTATGCACATATACCAATAAGAGACTGACCAGATGCAGAGCTAAGCATCAATGGGAAGATTCAAACAAATAATACTACTTGAATTTAACCTGTTACAGGTTTCAATTTCAAAAATCCTGATATATGAGATAATGACATGGTGGTATGTGCTTTTACAATGTTACTTAACTTGTATTTGTACTAAATAACAATTTTAAGCCTCCAGTAATCATTTATTCTAGGAGAAAATCACCTTTCAGAATCTAAGTAGAACATACATAAACCTTCATATTCCATGCAACTGAAATAAAATTATGTGCAGAATAGTTCCCTAGGGATCGTAAAGAACGACTGGAGTATCTGATAAAATTAAGGCACAAGATATAATACCAAATAAAATTAAACATCTTAAATATTGTCAAACCCGAAAAATAGTTAAAAATATTCTGTAACAATAGAAAATTCCATTTTAATTAGAAATTGCCCGTATGTTCTAAATGCCTAATAACTTTCTCGAGTGACAATAAAACATGAATATTTTCGTTCATTTAAGGTCCCGTTTTGGTTAGAATCCAAGACATGGAGTGGAAACCAAAACACTAGTTATATTTTGAAAATTCCATATTCTATTTCATTCACATTCAGTGTAAAAATATTTGCTTTCATATTATTCATATATTAGATCGATGATAAACTGTTGATCGAAAAATGATTGAATGATAAAGAAACCATTATTTTGTCATTTATTTCTCATGATAGATAGATATAAAGATTATAATTGTAGAGGGAAACTATGAAATCGTTTGTCTTTGAGTATTCTCTATCTATACGCGGTGTAAAATAATGGTTGTCTAACTTAGGTCGCTTAATGGTATTAACAACGTAAAGGTATCAGTCAGTAAAAGAAAGTAAAAGTTGTTTGTCTTAAGTTATATGATGCGCGAAATAATTATTCATCATAAACTGGTTATTTTAAACTATCCAAAATTCCTCGAGGTAAATGACTGCATAATACAGAAAAGCGTGCATGAAGATGTCATATTATGAACAGAAAAGTGTAGTTTACACTAATTTTCATTTACGGCTTTTTATTGGAATAATTACCGTCTGTTTAAGTGGTTTTATTTCGTTCTTTGCCCAACGTAATATCTTTTTAAAATGTTCCCTTAATGTGATATCACATTAAATGCATTTGAAAAGCAAACTAAATATATTTTAATGTATTTGGAGGTTTAATCATTTGCACCTGTTTTCTTACATCACTTGCTGCAATCAGAAATAATTTATTAAGAAAACATTTTTTACTAATGTTTGTTATCAGTGTTGTAGCCAGGTGTTTCCACTCCATGGAAAGTCATGATAGAATAGTTTGAAATATTGATAACTGTATAACTGGTGAGATATAGAAAGGTGACCATGACATTTAGACTATGTTCTGATGCATATTAAATACATTTTGATAGAAATAAATAAAATGGCTTTAAATATAGTGCTTTCTTCTCACGTATTTCATGTACTTACTAAAAAAATTTATTCTATCTAGAGTTTTTCAAACGTGCGAGATAAATAGAGCCTGTATAGCACTAAATGAATGCTTGAGGATTTTTTATTTACCATAGTTGAGATAATCTGTTTATTTTACCAAAAGAAATAGTATGAATCAAATAAGGTTTTTGAAATAAATTATTTTCAAAAGACTTTGAACCAAATTACTGATTGGAAAAGTATAGTTACTAATTAGTATTGTCAGTTTTTTATTTTGTTTCTTGAAAATGATTTAGTGATAATAATTACCCTTTCTGATAAATATCTGTCAAAATGAACAAGTTTCTTCAGTATATTTCTGTATTTTCAAATATCTCAGGGTGTATAATAATGAGTTGCTAAGTTATGACATGTATCTAAGTGAAAATTCACCTATAACAACTGAAATTAAAATATTTGTCATACATATGAACTGAGTAAGCTAGATACCACCAAATGGAATCATTCTTCAACTTAATTATGAAGAATCCATTGCTGTGAGAAACATTTATTTTTGAATGACGAGATAATTAACTAAAAGTATCATTGTTAAGTTATAACTATGCTGAAATGTGAGTGTGAAAATTAAGAAGACGTTGACTTTTATTCATGATTGTTCATGGGTCTGTTTCCACCTTTTTAATCACATTATTAAATATAGTCGACAGCCTCAGACAGAAATTAAGTATAACTGCAGAATATGTCTTCAGAATCCATGAGTCTACATTCAATATAATGGTTGGAAAAATCTGCTACATTGTATCAGTGACGTTCCACATTCTGTGCCTCATATTAAACCATTTGAAGAATAGATGAAAGTATTTTCGGTCTTGACAAATAATTCATCGCGAGAGAAACTAAACAATTGTTGAGGTCAGATTCCAGATTTCTAAGGTATTTCTGTGATGAGCACTCATAAACTACACTTACGTAAAAAAGTGGGGGAAGAATACAGAAATGGATTACCATTTTTTCGACTTTACAACGTGTAAAAAGTAAATCCATTCACATGTGTATCTATAAATCAACCTTTCATTGTTTTAATTTATTTTTTTCTGAAACATTAGAGTGTATGATTAAGTCTTAAAGTGTATTAATTATATTCTTATGCTTTATCTCTTACAAGAGCAAATCATTTGATTTTAGCTAATCTGACAGTGATAAAGAAATTTTTATAAATAACAGCATGCAGCAAACATTTTCAGCAGTTTCAAAATATAGCTTTCCTCTTTATTATTTCGTTATTTTCTAGTCTCTCTTGTGCAAAAAAAGTTAAAGTTAGTTTCAAAGTGCATTAAAAAACATACATGTCGTTAAAAAATTGTACTTGCGGTTTTTCGAAATGCTTCGTATATATAAAAAAATTCGAGTCTCAATATCATGTAAATCCAGATGTTTTGACATTACTTGTCACTTAACGCTGCATCAACTTTCGATTATTTTACAAAGAGAGACTTGGATTATGCAAAAACGTTAGTTTAACTAGAATTATTGGTTTAATTAACAAGAATGTAAAAAGTAGTATGGTTCGTTTCAAGATTCGATTCAATATCAGCTATTCAAAAGTGATGAAGCTCTCAACAAAATATTTGCTGTTGATGTTTGTATGTTTGTCTAAAATTTGCTTAATTTGCAATTATAATCAAATCACTTTGATTGAACACGTGTGTATAGGCATTAATTAAAAATTGTTCTTACTTTCACCACAACTAGTTTCGAACGTTTAGCCGGGAAACAATGAGGTGACATTATTGTAGGGGACAGCTGCTAAAATCTGAACATAAATTATAGTTGAGACTAGAATTTCCATTTTAAACTCAATTACAGTTTACAATTAAATTAATTGCATTACTTCTTCCGTGAGTATTTAAAAATGAATGATGATATTAAAACTGTTTTACTCTTGTTTCGTAATTTGACGAAATTATTTTTTACAGAGTGAATTAATTTAAACCATAATTAGTGACGCTAACAGTGCTTTCTAGAGATACGTTTAACAACTGGAATACGTATTATTCATACAAACTGATTAGAATGTAAGATTTTCTATAAGTAAGAACTTTATTTTGGCAGTATTGAGTTAAATAATAAAAATAGTGTTCTAATGAAATAAAATGTTTAGAAATAGGTATATTTGACAAAAATAAAATTTTGCTATTTCTAGCTAATGGTAAACGATATTCCTCTAGCTTAGATAAGATTATTTACATAAAGAAAGAAAACAGAAATTTGCTTTAATTTTCCATGAAGGCTCCTACTGTTGAATGCGATTGTCGTTCTTTTACCAAAGAATATTTATTGGATTATTTGTTTAAGAACTGTTAGCTTTCTATCTATTCAATAATTTACGTATATAAACAATAAATATTTTAGTACGTTAGCTATGTATTTCCGAGAACACTCCTTATCATCTTTATTTTTACAGATTGCTGACTTTGGCTTTGTTAAACACGTGAAATATCGAACATACACACTGTGTGGTACTCCTGAATATTTAGCTCCAGAAATTATTCAAAGTAAAGTAAGTGGTAATGTTTTAAATATTTGATTTTGTAAAATGCTAAACTAAATTTGATATAAAATATCATCATAGCATGCTTATGGTAATTAATTATGAAGGCTATTGTTCATTTAAATCTCATTTATCAAAAACTCGATAACTACTAGTTTTAATTATAGAGTTTTCAAACAACTTCTTATTGGAATATTTAATGAGCGAATGTCAATTCCTTTTATAGAAACTAAGATTCTTCACACCATACATCGAATTACTTATCACTTTATTCTCGTGATATTTCGAATAAATCTGGATAGACAAACCATGTTTGTCTTTTATTTACACCAGGGATCTGGAAACATCTCAATCATACTCAATATTTTTAACCTACACTTATCAATTTTATAATTATAATTAACCTAAAATTTCATTTTAAAGTAAATGCATATTTATTTACAATCTTAAGAGAGTATTAATTTACTTGCTCAGTATTTTCTATATCACTTTATCATTTACTTACATTAAAAAACAATCAGAAGTCTTTGGTAAATCGAAATGCCTTCTTCCTTTGATCAATATACAGAGACATATTTTTTTATTATAAGATTTCGTCTACAAAAACATATCGTTTCGATTAGAGAGTGAATGATTGTCTGTTTTCACTTGAGAACTAGATTATCATAAATCATTAAAAATGGATAAACTACAAGTCATTTAATTCTGTTAAGTTAAAAGGTAAATTGCGATCACTGAGTTACTCTAGTTTCCGTAGTTCTTTGACATTTATTTCATTTACATAGTTTATGACTCCAAAGCATCAAATAAAATGTTGAAAAGCAGACTATTAGGAACATTGGTATGAAATTTCATTATTCTCTAAGGAATTATACATAATTAATAGACTGACTTTGATATTTTATGTAACTGCATTATAAGTAAAATGATAAGGAGATATATCCGCCTGATTTTTGAAAGATTTAATTTGTTTTATTTACTTGCCCAAGAATTTCATAATTAAAACAAGATCTCCTTGATAAATCTCATGCACATAAACAATGTTGCAAGTATGAAGTGTTTTTTTTTCATTAAGGCATTTGATCTTCGTTTTTTATCTATAAGCAACAATATTTTGTGATAAATATGAATCATTCGTAAATTACCAAATTTAAGTTTAGAATGTTAACTGTGTTAGTAATATTTGAGTTTCTAATCATTTAATGGTAATTAATATTGACTATAGTAATGGTTTATTCATGTATGGTTTGTTTTTTTGTGAATAACGTTTATTGAAAATATTAAAGTAAATAATATTGTAAATACTGTCATATATCCCTGTTGAAGTTTTCAATGAAAAGACTCGGAGAATTCATTTGTAATGCATGACAGTTATGTTTTCATTTAAACTATTTTTGGGTAGCTGGAAGTGTAATATTCAGCAACTGATAGTTAAACAGTACTGTTTTCCTATATTACTTAAATGACAGTTAAGACACCTAGATATTATCAATTTGTCCTCTTCAGTGCATACTACCACTAGATTTGAAAGTTACTAAGCGTTTGCTAGAGATTTCTGTAGATATCGATGTGGATGTAAAACATCAAAATAAAACCAGATACATTTTTTGCGTCTGGTGTATCCCGTTTTCAAAAGATAAACAGATGATTACTTATAAGGTTTTAGCTCAATAGTGAGATTTTGACTTCAACGATTGATAAACCAATAAAATAGCTCCGCCGTAATATTATCGTCCTCTTTAATGGGCGTAAGTGTAGTACAAATACATACCCTCCATTTATATAAAATGTTCAGAGGTGTATAGAACAGAACTAAAAGTATATTTTCGTAATTGTAAACATTTGTCATTTGTCGGTGCAACCGTCACAGCACTCGAAACGAGCAAACGAAATGCAATGTACGTTCAAGTAACTGAGTCACGTTTATTACTTAAGTAACTACTTATCTACCGAAAAAAGCACAGATCAAAAAAACACTTAATGATGACGGTTTATTACTTTCAATACAGATAAATACAAAAAAGATCTAGGTAAATTATATACCTGTGCATTAACATATAAATTTGTATCCTCTTGGAGACTGAAGTAATGGTGAGATAATCGTAACCGTGACATTACAGTTATATCGCATTGCCTGCCACGAACTATTAAACAAGTTTTAGGATTTTTTCCACTAGTTAAACCAATATTTTAAACATAAGGTTAGTCCACTCTGAGACTAGGATCTCGAGTACCATTCAAAAGTATAAAGCCTTTCGTAAATAGATTGCAAATAGGATTTAAATGTTTCAATATTAGTAAGAATACCACTCCCACCGTTTAGTTATGATTGTTTCAGTCAAAAACCCTAAATTAGTCATTTTTTGTACTTAATGCTATTTAACATATCACTATGAATTCCTCGTCACCACACACCCATCAAATCAAGGAAAAATATTCGCCTTGAAATAATCAAGTATAGTCTTCCCAGATGCCTGATAAGGTTTGAAAAAAGTCTAAAACATCTGCAGATGTGTGAAATAACAGGGTCGTTTTAATGAATGAAGTGATATTTGAAGCCAAGTCGTTAATAGTAATCTGTATCCGGGTGCCTGGAGGATTTTAAAAGTTTGATAAATTAAGACATTAAATAGGAATAATATATTTGTAAAATCTCAGCGAATGAATTTAAAGTAAATTCAACGTTTCGCCTGGCAATCTGGTCCAAGCTTTTTCAAGGAATTATAATCAAACATCAAAATTATCGAATATAAATAGGTACATGGTTCTTCGTTTCATTGTACACTGAATAGTTCATCCAATGAACTTCAAAAATGTTTAAACTAGGTATATGTATTAGTGTGTAAGAGATTTGTGATGTGAAATGATAAGTGTTAAGATAACATATTATATATATGCGTAAGTAGTGAGAGCAGCATTTACATTCACACAATATATTGTCTCTTATCGGTGAATTTATAAGGAAAACATACAATTTGTAATATATGATATGAATCATATCTGTCACAGCATGTATAAAATGAAGATAAATGAACGAAATAAAAATGAAACAGTGAATTCTAAGAGGAAGAATGTAATTGGAAACTGAATGTATGTGTCATTTTTAATGTTCCAATAATTGTTCAAGGAATTTCGATAAGACAACTGATTAGGATCATTGAATGTAAATGTTGTCACTCAAATAATACGAGATAGATAAAACGGAAAGGAGTTCAGGTTTTTATTTATTAATGATTAGCTGCCATGGTACAACTAATTGTATTCCATCCCTTCTGTTAATATTGTTTGGATGTTTGGTTGTCTTTCTTTGTAAGAGTTGAATGAATGGATTCTTGTGCCATCGAAATCAATTGTATGACTCGATTCTATCGAGTGTAATGCTATCGCTGAGTTTTTCTCAAGTTTCCTTACATCATCTGAGGACTTAGGAATGTGCTTTAAGCATTGTTTGTGTTCCTTCACCCTCGCACTCAGTTGCCTTGATGTTTCACCTACATACGTTGCATTACAGTCACTACAACTGATTTCATAGACACGATTCTGTTGTTCTTGTTTATGTATTGGATCTTTAGTTCTTACTAGTTTTGATCTTAGAGTATTGTTTGTTCGGAAAAATACTCTTATATTTTTAATATTTAAGATTCTTCTAATGTCTTCTGAAATACCTTTCCGATATGATATCACCACTGTGTTAATCCATTCGTATTTCTTTAATCCTTTTTTTATTGATAATGCCGTTTTATCATTCTTTCTTAACTATTCCTATAATAAAATCCTTCGGATAATTGTTCATCATTAACACAGTGGTGATCCCAATTGACTAACGATCCCAATTATATAAAATCATTTATTTGTTTGATTATGATGATCGAATCAAAATCATTAGACTTATTTTATATTCGTAAAAACTTCGACTTTACGAAAAGGTTATTACATAAATGGTAGTAACGATTCACAAAATATGACACCTGGATAACAAACAAAAATAATTAAAAGGAATTTAAATACAATATATATTTATCTTAACTGATTGCTTGTCAGTAGTTCACGGAAATTATCGATACAGGGGAAAAGGTCCGAAAAATTCAGTATTACAGTGTTCGACAACAAAGAATCTATACCAGTATTTAGGTGAGTGGTTCACAGTTTTGTTAGTGTTGGATTCACTGAGCTGCATGGTTTGATTAGGAAGCTTTCGTTGTCATCTTGGATGGAAGTATCAGCGATTATCCAGAAACCGAAAGTGAATAAACGTCAGAGTCAGTTGATTGAATGAGGAATTACAAACTATCATACAGTTACCATAGGTATTTTTATTATTTTGACAAATAAAATGGTTGGTTTTTCGTTTATTCGACATATTCAAACTAGAGGGGGTTTTGTGGAGAATTTAGTATTTTCACAGTTGAAATCATGAATCAACTGAAGCTAGACCACCATGGAAAACCTGGAAGCACTGGACGGCCGTTTCGTCCTATTATGGGACTCCTCAGCAGTGCGCATCCACGATCCCGCACTCGGGAGATTCAAACCCAGGACCTACCAGTTTCCAGCCGAAGCCCTTCACCGATAGACCACTGAGTCGTCATCCAACGGTGTTAATGTCTAACTTCAACCAATTCACGATTTTGAGCGACCGTTCACCAATTGCCTTCAGTGAGCTGATATCTCTACAACAGACCTGACAGAACTCCACTGGCCACTGCTTCTCACTAGAACTCAAGGAAATATCTCTTGAAGTCAGTCACCAGTGAGCATATGATTATAGATCAGAGGGGGTTTTGTGGAGAATTTAGTATTTTCACAGTTGAAATCATGAGTCAATTAAAGCTAGACCACCTACCTAGCCTGTCGTATGCCCTGATGGTGTTCTCGTGACTTTCGGGTTGCCTGATCTGCCAAGGCGGATGGGACAGTGCATGACAGTATTGTTGTGTGCTAGGTTCAAAGAAAATTGTTTGCTATATGCATGCAAGTCCGCCCCGTTATTGTTCATATTTAAATCAAACTTACCATCCGCTTAGCACCTATTTGCTTGCAAATTTAAACAGTGAAGAGGCGAAGCAAAATATGTAGTTAAATAGTTTCTGTTTTTATACACATGGTAAAACAGAAATATAATTTATTTGATATTTTGTAAATTTCAAATGCATGTATAAGAAAAAGAAAGACTAAAAAACATAGGTGACAGAACCTAAGATTCGTAGATATGGTCTGTAACCGAACGTCTAATAAACACAAAGTGGGATTGATGAAAACGGGTGATTATTTTTGGTACAGTGATAATAAGAATTCAAATGATAGTATCTCGTAATAGTTTCTTCTGTCATAGGTATCATATCCTCCTTGATCCATATACGGTTCGCTACACAAATTTTCTCAGCTTTCTGCACTGCTAAACATCAATTATCAGAAAGGGGTTTTGTGAAGATTTTAGTAACTTTATAGTTGAAATCATGAGTCAACTGAAGCTAGACCACCATAAAAAACCTGGAAGCACTCGGTGGCCATTTCGTCCTATTGTGGGACTTCTCAGCAGTGCGCATCCACGATTTTGCCTAGCGGGATTCGAACCCAGGAGCTACCAGTCTCGCGCGCAAACGCTTAACCAATAGACCACTGAGCCAGTATCCAACGGTGTTAGTGTCTAACTTAAATAATAATTATTCAGATTATCCATTTCCAATGTAAACTATTATAAAGTATTGTTTTTCTATCATTAGTAACCGTATTGTGAACAGACTAATTTTCACACTAACTAGTATGCTTTTCTTCTTTCAACTGAATTTGATCGTGTATTTTCAATAGTTAGAAATTAAACTACTTGTGGGCTTCTCGAAAACAGACACCATCGTTGTTACAACACTTAAATTATAATCGTTCACGTTTCATCAGTAGATCTGCATAGTCTATTCGTTTCTCGTGTTTCCTTTGGTTAAGTGTGAGGTAAAGGTGTACTTATGCACTTAATTTCACAAAACCAAATGTTAAAAGTACTTTTTCAGTTAAATAGTCCTAGCAATAATTTCTTTACAAATACATACCATTCTCACACTGGTTATGTATTAGAACCTTTCTATATTCTCATTTTCTTCATGATAACAACAACAAGAAAAAGAAGATTGGATGCTCTTCTGACTTTCTTTTGTAAAAGATAATATGTTTTCAATCAGTTGACTTTTGTCATAATTCTTAGGACCAACAATTTAATGTATTTTGGTTTACTGTAATGCATGCAAAATGTTTAACTGGTTTTTTATTTATATTAGCTCTTGACAACCAACTAATGGATTCTGTACAATGTTACAGTTTATTAGCTTTCTTCGTGTCATTTATCAGAGAATGCTTAGTAATTCATTAGAGGTTATATTTGTGTCAATATTTTTCCGGACATGTATGCGAAGTTCATGTACGGTAATCATAGTAAGTAGTTGCTGATGAAGCGCCTCAATTAAGTTATCTAATAACAACAACTTCGATCAATACACCCAACAGCAGACGTAATCATAGTGTTATACTTCTTATCTGACGTTATTCGTGTTATAATCCTATAGCAGATAGAGATAAATTCTAAATATACAAAATAGACCTTTAAAAATATAGAAATATAATTTGTTCATGTAAAAATTCCAAGGATACTGACAATGAATATGTACACGTCAGATTATTTTTATGTGCTATAAATTTGTCGTGAAATCTAATTATCTGAACCTTTTTTTTCTACAACACATTCTGTGAATTGCTTTCAAGAAATTCAATTATGTTTACCTATACAATAAACATAGATTCCTTATTTCGATTGTTGCCTGTGTTTTAGTGTAGTTGTTTTCTAATATTTTTAATGTGTGAATTTTAGTCTTCTCAAAAAAATAAAAACAAAACAATTTTATACTTCGATAAAGACTTCACAAAATTAGTTTCATAAACAAAAAAAAAGAAAATATATCTATAAGAAGAAAAGCAAATTGTATATACCAATTATAAGTGAAAACAAGAACCAATGATTAATGTATGGACTAGTTAAAAGAAATATTTTGTTAAAAGTTGTATTGTATCAAGACGGAAAAAATAGTACGTAGCTACACATTCTATGCGTGAAGTGATTTTATCTTCAACATTGACAAGATTATTTTTGAAGCTTTAAATATATTGTTAATACAACGCTTCTAATTTGATTTCATATTTCCAAGATTATATTAAGAGTCAGTATATTGGTGAACATAAATAGTTCTTTTTTTAACAAACTTAGTTACCAGCATATTATTTCGAAAATTTGAATTTCATACGTAGCTTCATTAACTATATTGAATAAATCATCTCAAAATGAAATGTTTAAAAATAAATTACATTTACTTAACAAGGAAAATCGGTGTTTGTTAATTAATATTTATCATATTACCGTTTACAGTGTGCAACGCCGGTTAACATTAAATTCATGAATTCGCATATCATTTTTAAGTAAAAACTGCACATCTAGATAGAACGGGGTGATTTTATCAAATTTTATAACATCGCTATTTTAGTGGCTTTTAGAAATTACTAAATATAACTCTCCAAGTAGATTTAACATTAATGTATATGATATTGTCATACGTTTTAGGTTTCTGACTGTTTTTGTGGAATATTGGACTTTTTTGTAAAAGTGTTTCGGAATCTTATGGTTGGTTCTAAGAATTCTATTCACTCCACCTCTTTTTTGATATGGTTACCTTCAGCAAAATTGCTCGAGATCGCAATTAAGTTACATTCATTTTACTTAGCTTTAGATAGTGGCTACCAATGGTATCAAGAACCCGTGTTTCGTTCTGTTTGAGACTGGTTGCTTTTCCAAACGTGTTGATGTTCAAAGCGGGTCTCGTACACAGTCTTTCGTTTTCAACATTGAACCCTTTATTTGCTTAAAATGCACATATCCTTAAAGAGGCTGATCAATTGCAGCTTTTAACGGCAACTGTAAGATTTAGAACAAACTTTACGTGATAAGTCAAAAGTCATTCCGTCGGACAAGGCGAAAGATTTAAACATATTAGAAGAATTAATATGAGGTTTACAGTCGCTTTTTAACGTTGTTCGATAACAAAAGAAATAATATGGTCTTTCTTTTGACTAGTGAAAATATTTCGCTAATGAATGATAAGCTGCTAGTCTAAATTCTATCATAAGTGACGATGAAAATAAAGAAATTAAAGCTAATCACTAACAAATGCAAAACAGTGACAAACTAGATTTGACACAATTTTAATTTCATTTACATCATATGACGTTAATGATGAGTAAAATTTGTAAAAAAAGTTTATTGTAAGTTTTATATTCATTTACTGTTCATGTTTTTTTGCTTCTAATTACTTTTGTCTTCTTCATAGTTAAAAACATGAACAGAATTTTTTTATTAATTAGTACCGTATGTTTTGCCTTTGGTAAACTAAAAGTCATAAATTGTTTATGAATAGATACTTTGGAGATTTACAATATATCATGAATCGGTGGACTAGTAAACAGCAAATAATCAACAGAAGTCTTTACTTCCTAATGATTAGTTTATTCCTGTGACTATATCTAATACAAGATTTCCTAAAAAACAGCCTCAACTTCGACTAAAAAGGCCCGAAATTAAAAGACGTTAGTAGTCTATGGGCTTATGCATTACATAATCTCGAAAAACGCTAGTTTTCGGACTTAAGATTTGAAGCTAATTGATACTGTAACTTCATTTATTTTACCATATTGTAATAATATTATTAGTGTTTCAACTAAACATATTGAAAACATGATTCTGAAATGTTATCAATGATGACTATATTAGTGGTCGAGTCAACTAATCTTCAAGATATTTGTATCAATAATGTTTACAAATATGCTATTATTCATAGTCATTGGTGAATTGACTGAATTTATAAAACAACCTGAATTGGTATTATAGATAATTACTCCAAACTGTATAAGAGTTACAAAATAATTATTTAAGAAACAAATATTAACTGTATATCGTCACACACATGAAAACAATTAAAAGTTTTAATTCATTTGTTTTTGTTGTTTAAATCTTCCCATTTATGAGGATTACTTGATGGAGTTTGAAGCGAATGTTTCTGGGTTCGATTCATGGGTTGAATGTCAACTCAGAAAAGCAGGTGCGCTTTGCCGATGAGTCTCAAACGGGACGAAATGGCGTCCTGGATCCCACCGCTAGCCATCATCCATCTATACTGATAACTATCCTTTTCATTTGTTCATCGTTGATATGGGGTGAAAGATTAAAAACTAACAACTCGTAAAAAAATTTTGTGTTATGACATTTATTTCATCCCACTGATACGTTTCAATATTGTAAATTGCAAACGAGTAATACTCAATTCTCAGTCATGTCCTCGCTAAATCGTACAATGTCATTTCTTTTTCGGTTATATAAAAAATAATTATGACTATACAGTGGTGTAATTCAAAACTTCTCAATATATCTAACAATTCACATGAACAACAGATCATATCACATTGAAAATGTTGTTTGATAAGTTAAACAGTTTATATTCAAAATATTGATAAACTGTCAACTATATTTACAAGATATACGTCGATGTTTTCTGTTGTATGAATTCATAGTTAATATTCAATACTCAGTCTGTTACATAATATTCGTATCGCCTTTCGTGTTTCTGTTATTCGTTTTTCTGTAGTTAGTTTGATTTACTTAAAATTGTAGTAGCCTATAGACAGAACTTTTATTATACTGATTTTCAGCATTTAAATGATAACCTACTTATATAATGATTCCCCTTAGCTATTATCAGAAAAGTTACTTTAATTCCATCTACCCTATTTTAATTAGGTTTCAACTGACATGTGATAGATTGCCTACATTATACATTAGGTAATTAAACAGTGAAAGACTAGTTAGTGCTAAAGGCATTGAAACCCATTTCCTAATTCTCTGGTGAGATTTGCTTATGAGATGTCTTAACTTACTTTTCAGACTACCCTTATCTGATCAGCATAGTGTTAACATATAAAATCATCACAACTTTGTTTGAATTTTTTTTAGGAAATATTACTCTTGTGATACAGGACATTTCAAGTGGACACAGTCTACTGAATTGGGAATTATGGCTTAGTTAACTATTTTTCTAATTTTCCTAAATACATATTTATTACATCACAAATATATTGTAAATATAAATAAAGTTTAGAAGGGGATTTGTGGAGATTTCAGTATTTTTCAAAGTTGGTTCGTGGATGCGCACTGCTGAGGAGTCCCATAGTAGGACGAAACGGCCGTCCAGTGCTTCCAGGTTTTCCATGGTGGTCTAGCTTCAATTGACTCATGATTTCAACTTTGATAAATAAATTCAACTTAGTATCGTTTGTTTGAATCTTCCCATCGATTTGTTAGGACTGCAACTGGTCAGTCTCTAATTGGCATATGTGCATATTCTGCGTATTGCCTCGATATACCTTAATTCACAAGCATGGTTAGCAGAGATGGATAGTGGCTAGCAGTGGAATCCAGGACGCGCGTTTCGTCCTATTTGGGACTCGTCAGCTGGATGTACCTGCATCTCAGAGTTGATGTTCACTCTGGGATTCGAACCCAGTACCCTCGCTTCAAACGCCATCGCGTTATCCACTCGGCCACTGAGTCCTGATAGCCACTTGCTTGTGCCATGGGGTGAAATTTAAATTCAACTTAGTATTGTTTGTTTGAATCAGTACTCAGTGGCCGAGTGGATAACGCGATGGCGTTTGAAGCGAGGGTACTGGGTTCGAATCCCAGAGTGAACATCAACTCTGAGATGCAGGTACATCCAGCTGACGAGACCCAAATAGGACGAAACGCGCGTTCTGGATTCCACTGCTAGCCACTATCCATCTCTGCTAACCATGTTTGATAAATAAAGTTTGTTTGTGATGGGTTTTTTTGTGAACAGCTTGTTGAATGCAGTTAATATATAAATCCGCTTAACTTGCTCAGTCAGTCAAGGTCAGCTGTTCTGGTGCTATTCATGTTTCGATCATTTGGTCTATTTGCTTGTCGTATTTACAATTACAGTTTATTCATTTTACTTATCGTCTAACGATAATGACAAGTATAGTAATCCTAAACTCTATGAGAACAACATCGACATCATTTTTTGGATTAGACGATTTATGGATTTCTATTATTCAAGACATTTCATTAAAATGGACTGATAACATTCAAGTGTTCATAATATCATGCTTAAATGTTCGTAAAAAACTCAAAGATCCTAAGAAATTCACATTTTCTTTGATCAACAATTCAGTTTTTATAGTTACTAGGTTCGGAATGTTTGCTCAATAAATTTTAATGCAATACGAAATAACTATAATTTTATTCATATTATTATTTATAGGGTTATACAAAAGCTGTCGACTGGTGGGCAGCTGGTGTATTAATATATGAAATGGTCGCTGGTCATCCACCATTCTTTGCAGATGAACCGATAGAAATTTATGAACGTATTGTTATCGGGAAAGTAAGTGGATGAATGAATTTATTTAATCATTTTTTTAAACATCTGTTGTACTCATTTTTTTAGACTTTATATCGCTATAAATAATTCACAGAACAAATTTTTAGGCAATGTTTACCTATTGAATGAGAAGTAGTATTGCAATAATAATGTTTCAAAGAGCACTGTCTTAAAAAAGTCATCCATCAAAAGTTCATACAGGTTATAATTTTAATCTTCGAAGATTTTAAAAGAGATAAACCTTAAATAATTTATCATTTTATGTTGTTTAGGCATCATTCAGTAAACATTCCTATTGGAGAATTGAGCATTATTGTTATGGACTGGAACATAATTGTTAATCAAATTTTGAAGAAAATTAGGTTACTTCTATTTTATCAAACTACTTAATAGGTGTTTCACATTATTATGACTGTTATAAGCAAAATTGTTTGAACAAATGTTATTTTAACGAAATTGTTAATGTTTATTTATCAAACTTTTATTTATGTTATAAATTTATAAAATAAACATATCTATCAGCTGAATAATAAAATCTACGTTTATAGCACTGTAGCAATATCAGAAGGGGTTTTGTGGAGACTTTAGTAATTGTATATAGTTGAGATCATGAGTCGATTGAAGCTGGACCACTATGGAAAATCTGGAAGCACTGAACGTCCGTTTCGTCATATTGTGAGACTCCTCAGCAGTGCGCATCCACGATCTCGTCTCACGAGATTCGAACCCAGGACCTATCAGTCTCGCGCGCGAGCACTTAATTGATAGATCACTGAGCCGGCATCCAACGGTGTTAATGTCTAACTTCAACCAATCCACGAGACTGAGCAACCATTCACCAATGTCCTCAGTGACTTGATATCTCCCAACAGACCTGGTTGTACTCCACTAGTTACTGCTTCTCACTAGAACTTCAGGAAATACCTCATGGAGCCAGTCACTAGTGATTATTAAACTTTCAGTCATTATGTCTTCACAATAAACGAAGCTTCACATGTTTACATTACTAGTAAATAACCCATTACATCCTCAGTACCTTGAGTTGGTTAATTAGATTCTGGAAACATCATTTCATTACAAGGTAATTTGACAGACAAAAATGAATTAATAATATAAATTTTTAAATGAACCAACTGTTCTGTAAAATGAAATTTCATCAGGCGACACAAACGTTTTTTGAACTTTTGCTCAATGTAGTTTATTTCATCCTAATAATTTTAAGTTTGTTAACCAAAATGTATACAATAAAAAATAAAAACACAGAACGTCTTCAGGAAAACTAAGGCATAGTAGTATATATATACAGTTATTTCAGCTTGGATAAAACTATTGTTATTGAAGACTAATTTAATTAGTTTTTTTATTTTTTTCCTTTAAAAGAGAATTCACCACATGTAACGTTTGTAATGTACTGAAGTTGATATACTTTTAAAACTAAAATTAAGGTATTTTATTCCAGATATAATCTCTATTTAATGACATATGTTCACATAAGTTTCATTTGCCGTACATCGTACTAAAATTGCATAACAGTGACTTACCTTTAGCATAATTAAAGATGTTTGGTACGAATTATCTTAAACCATTTGTTTGCAACAACAACTACTAATGCGTACGCTCAGTAACGATACATCACTATCTCTCATACCTAAAGAATGACCTAAAAGCGAGTATACAAACATTAACTTGGTAAATATGATGTATTGAACGAAGTCATGGCACTTGGATCTTTATTATTCCCAAATATGGATTTAAATGGCAGCATTTATGTTATCCCAGTACTTTACAAAATCATGTCCAGTGAACTTACAGATTTCACCATTTAGATGAGAGATACAGGTTACATGAAAAGAAAAATGTTGAAACACACGAGAAGGATTTTTTGGTTAAGAGTTGAATACGGAGAGTTGTGTAGTGTTTCAGATTAGAATAAAAGCATGAAATAAGTGTGTCTGTAGCATTACCACTAAATCATTCGAAGAGGAAATCAAATGATTATCATTTATGAATTTCATTCATAAATACACATGTCAATAGTTTCTGAGTACACCTAACGTACAATTTTCTCCGATTCCACTATTGTTTTCAAATTCTTTCATTAACCTTCTGTCTGTCTTCTTAATTTGACTCTTTCAGTAACTGTTGGCCTATCGTATATTTTTATTTATCACCTAGGAATGCTATTACTGTAATTTCTGATAAAATATATAAATTGTGATGATTATTTTGAAACTTTCGATCTATCTGGTTACAAAAGTTTAGGGAAAGTGTTTATTCATGATAGAGTTTGTACGCAGTTAAGTATCTTTGTTAAAGTTACATGAAGATCAGTAAGAAAAACCCCGTAACGATCATCATTATTAGCTGGAAAATTTAAAAGAAATTTTACAGGAAATCTGAGGTTAAGATTCTGAAGGCATATTTCTTTCCTCATTGATGACCACTTAATACGTTATTAGGATATTACTGAACTCACTAGAGGGACTCTATAGAGGCAAATATATTATACTTCTTGACATAGAGCCCCCTCCTCAAATAAAAGAATTATCCAAGTTTTTCTGTTGAAGTGAGATATATTCGTCAAAGCTTTTATGGGCGTAAACTTTTGTTTAATTGTTCTTATGTAATTATCAGCAGATGCAAAAAGAATGACAGTTCAACGCAGGAAGTCTTCTCGACGATGTTCTTTACAGAAGCTCTACAACCGTATTTATAGTTTTTTTCCTACAAAGTAAGCTATAATAAAATGAGAGCATGTTGAGTTATTGACAAAGCTATCAAAACAAACTTGATGACAAAGTGAATAAAATAAGTCAGACATCTATGGACAATGGCCTTCCTTTCAAGTTCACTGCCGATACTCAAACGAAAAATTGAGTGGAAATAACTCCTACTATTATTTGGAAGACATCATATACTAACATTGTTTACAAGGGGAATACGCAGCTGAAATCTTGAAAATACGATAATCGAGTCGTCTGATAAGAATATTTTTTTATCCGAGCTACGAATTATATTTTTCGGTAGGTAACTGATTTGAAGATTTGTCAAGGATAAACCCCTGCGTCGAGCCACCTCAATTAGTACCTGCTGGTTTATTTACTCTCGCGAATCATGTTATGTTGCCCGCACACTTTTTGTAGACATATCTGAGCACTATTCCTCTTGGCTTTCTAAAGGCAATTGCATATCAGCTATTAGTTCTATTATTGAATGATTGATCGATTCTGGTCATTTGTCTCCACATGAATTATCATCTACAACTAGCCAGCCTCAAAGGAACTGAGAAGTTGAATGAAAAACGTATCTGCGGTAGAGGTTTTGATAAAACATCAAATTAGGCCTGTTCTATCAAGATTATAACCCTCTCTTCCAATTTTGTAAGTTGTTTATAGCAAATAATTATTTCTTCCTTATATTCAGCATGTGTACATTTATCTCTTGACTCTCCCTTTCTTATGTTATTTTCACTTTACTATCTTTAACTATCCCTTGGCTTTTATAAATAATTCGATACGGGAAATGATCGATTATTTCGTCATAACTCAACAAATTTTTTTATATTATAGATTGCTGTTTGTGAGATATTTATGTATTCGATTGTAAATATTTCGCAAATATTATCATCTAAAAGAAAATATCCTCCTCAAAACTATTCTTTTCTTGCTTAAGACACAAAAATATGACAGATCATAGGAAACTCACATAGTGTCTAATTAATAAGGCAATAAAAGATAAGTTAGGTTTAATCTTTAAGTAAAGTAACTCACATCGCAAAACTATATGCATGTGCTGAATGAATCCCAAAACCATAATTATGCTAATAGTATACAAAATTAACTGGAATCAGGATTGGCTATGGGCTGAACTGTCTATCAAATAATATCTAAAATAACTAATAAGCGCAAAATAGTAAAAATATGAATTTTAATAGCCTAAATGTCCATGTTCATCTTAGTAGATTACTGTAAATCAGTGAAATGAAGAGACTAAATTATGAAAATTCCATTTATTAATATTTAGCCATCGTCATTCCTGAAGCGCATTATAGAAAGATGAAAGTTTAAATTCTTGATAAAATATATTTTCAATGTCTAAAATGAGGTTAAAAATAAAATACACCAAAGCATCCAGTAATCATTTCACTTAAAAGCCTGAGAACAGTAAATTGGAAAGTTAAATTATTATAAATTAAAGTTAACTAGATTTTGTTTGATTTTCATTAAACTTTTCCGTTTTTCAATAGTTGAATTCATGAGTCAATTAAAGCTAGACCACCGTGCAAAACCTAGTCTAGCTTTAATTGATTCATGAATTCAACTATTTAATTATTATAATCTCCAAAAAACCATAAACAGTATTCAAATGTTTACCGTCTTTATGTGTTGGACGTTAATTAAAAGCAAGCTTGTACAAAATCAACGAAAAACGAAGATTATCTCTGCTTTTCACAGACAAATAAATTACTTTAAAGTTTTATGGGTTCTAAAACCAACTACAAATAATGACAGTCAAATTATTAGTACTAGACTTGAACAAAAACCTAGAACGTCTTAAGATATTTCTGACAAAATAATTGAGCACCAATATCATTAACAATTGTTTAGAATAATGATTGATGTGGTTTCTTCAGTTCATGGAATAATTTATGTCGGTAGTATCGGTAATTTCCATGTAAGTCATAAAATTATCGCTTCTTAAAAATGACCTTATCAGGTTTTGTACCATCACAGCGATGTGTGGAAAACCTAAACTATTTTATATGTCAATCAACGTAACTAATGAGACTCTAAGTAAATAATTTCACATCCCCTAATAAGCTATTCTTAAGCTGATTTTAAAAAATCAATGACACTTTTTAAAAAAATTAGTTGTAGTTAGGAGTTATTGATATTACATCAGGTAATCACAGCTTTTCTTTATTCAATAGCTTATACCCTAACTCTATTTTCTAGTATTTGTCTCAAAACTGCCAAACTACAATCAGAATACTTGATCATTTTTTCTGTTTGTGAAAAGTTTATATTCACAATACCAAACCTATTTTGAAAAGGAGGTATCTACTCACTCCATTTCATCAATAACTGAAGCCCTGAATTGTTGACAAGGGCTGAGTATCACAAATTTTAAATTCATAACTTCTGACTAATTGCCTACAGCCATCGAACAGTTAGATGTAAAATCCCTTGATTAATATGTGAATTAAGCAAAGATTTATATGCATTCATCAGATATACTGGGTTTTAAGTGAAACTTTCTTTAGACTTATTTTTCATAGACTTTTATTACACAACAGCCTCATAGCTCCACAATAGGAATTACACATGTTTCCTACCTAACTAAACTATATTGTGATGTTCACTTTTTTATTTAATGTCTTTGGAAAAGTTTTATCCGGTAATCTAACAGAACAATGAAATTGGCATTATAAATGAAACCTTAATGGTCATTTGAAATCGTTTATTCTGATTTTTACTACATAAGTGAAGACTTAGATTTCTTAATTCTTTGCGTGATCAAATAATAAACGTATGCGGTTATTCTTAACAAGTCGCTGAATTCGTGTTTTGTATTCTTATAAACTGAACACAATAGATTAAAATACTTGATTACGAAGACGCTTCTGGCATACGTTTGTTTGTTTATCCAACAACGTATTAACTATTTGACAGGCAAAATATTTACCAGTCAAGCGTATAACACGAATCGATGGGATTCTCATGAACGAAGAAAATGAAAGTGATTCTTTACTTAATACAAGTAGGTTGAATGGGTTAAAAACACGTAAACTGCAACCAAGCACAAAATGTTTCAGGCTAGAATATCTAAAATAAAATAATTATTTGGTTTTCAATTCTAACTTAAGTAAATTTCTCATTATTTGGACTAATAATTCAATTGTCAAGTAACCGTTTATGACAATGCATCTATCAACAAGTGGAAACTTAATGCTTTCAATCGATATATTATTTATCGGAAGGGGCTTTGTGGAGATTTAGTATTTTCATAGTTGAAAGCGTGAGTCAATTGAAGCTAGACCACCAGGGAAACCTGGATACATTATTTGCTTGTCAAAAAATCACCAAAGGAAAATAGAAAAACCACAAAGAAATATTAAACAAACATTATTACTTAAGTTGTTGACCTACTTTTTTACTTAGTTATTATGCAGCATACATGTAATAAAGCATCACTTAGTACAGAGTTTTGATTCCTGTTATATCTGATGACGATTTTCTCCATTACTTCCCTTAAATCGATGTTAATAAAATGTGATGCTTAGTAAATCCATTCATGAATTATTGTCAACTTCCTGAATTAATTCACATAGATAAGGTTCATTTAAGGGATTTGAATGTTGTATATTTTAATTAGTTTTTAACAAAATTAAAAATATATTTTGGTTGTTTTAATCTACTAGTGCAACAGATGGCACTACGAGGCCTCATTTCTATGAAAGACATATAATTAAGTTAATAAAGCAGTTACAATTTCGTATGCTACAACCAAGTTAACTCATCTGATATCTATGACATACAAAAAGAAAAAAAGTTGTTCACAGAAAAAAACCGGTTAAGGATTAAATGATCACTAAGGATATATATTCATTGTTTTTCATCCGAACGATTTTGTTCATATTCTAATGAACGTTAATTTTAAAAACGCTTTGTATATATAAGAGCACGTTAGCTACAAATTTAATGGCTTCCTTAACATACTTCTTGAATGACGGCGTGGAATTTTAAACTTTATGAAATGGCTAATATAGAAGCTGGCTTTTTGTTCCGACGAAACATGGATGAACCTGGTTTGAAAAACTTGTTAATTCATAAAATCTGATATAATGCATTGTGAGTTAACTGCTACTCAGTTTGCTATCAAATCACTTACAGTTCGCTGTCGAAACAACTTCAAATTTTCAAAGCGTAGCAATAAAATCTTTATAATTTACACTAAACTACATGAATACAAGAAACCTTTTCCGAAATTTACTTCCATTCGAACTGCATAATTTAAACATAAGTTTTTTTGCAAATCAATTATGTTTTTGCTCACTATATATATATATATATATATATATATATATATATATATATTACCTAAAGTTTAGAAGATTTGATTATAGCGGTAATTAAACCTTGTTATGGATGTTCATTGACAACAAAGTACTTTTAACACGACGATGTTTCCGACATTCAAAACTCACTGTATTTAGACTGCCAAAATTAGATGAAGACAACACGTTGAAAGCTTTGCAACAGATTAGAATGAAGTGAAAAAGCTTTTTACTCATTGAATATATGAATGCAAAATCTTTTTATGTACAATAACAAAAACATATTACATGGTCCAGATAACTAGCAATTTCCTAATTACAGAATATTTTGAACTGCCAAATTTTTTTTAAAATTCATTGAGTAATTCTATATTTCTGTAACAAAGATAATCATATATCGTCTCGTTTAGCAAATGCGACAAAACAGAGTAATTCATTTTAATTGTTCTACGATAAAATATGTAAATTTTATTTTAGATAGTAAAGTACCAAATATGGACATAATCTTAGAATTTGTTTTTCACAATCTCGAAAAAGTGTATATAGAGAATTAAAAATGAATGTCTCATGTTACACGAAATCTGATATTTGATTAATCGTGTTTTATTATCAAAATAAACGAAGTATATGAAAAAGGGTTTTATTTAAATTTAAAAGTTCACCTCGAATCCATTGACTTTGACAGTTAAAGATGTTTATCTACTTGAAATCGATTTTATAAGGTTTTATTACTTTCTTTGAAAGAAAAATAAAGTATTGACCAACATACTTTTCATATATTTAAAAAATTTGTAACATTCATTAAAATATATATTATCTCAATAAATATAAACATAGTAGTTTTCAAGGATCGAATGTCACTGAATTCCACCAGAAACCTTCACTAATCGAACTTAACTATATTTGCAAACAATCTTTGACCCGTAGATTGTTACTCTAGGTCTATCCTATTGACCTAATAGCAGATGTCTGTCAAAATAATCAAAATTACTTTCTACTTGGACTAAGCCATTATTTTTTTCATAAATATTTTAAAAATTGTTTTAAACACTATTGTGTTAATGTTAAGACATATTCAGGAAGTCAAAAACCGAAATTAATACAACAGAAACAGATGAAAATAATTGGGCTGAATTACGAACTGCAACTGAAGGCTGTTTCTTGATGTCTTTTTTATGTAGTTGAGTTTATTCTCAGTTTATTGCTTTAGTTTATTACCAGTGGTTGATTCATAGTTTTTGAGAAAATTAGATAAATATGTGTACTAATATTTTCTGTTACTGTTCTGTCCCTGATAAGTTAGTTTCACTTACGAATTCAGTCAAATCAATTATTTAGATATATTTATTTTGATAAATGCATGTATGATATTCATTTAAATATTCAGTACATATTCAGGGTAACCATGCAATTCTGAGGCATTCTATGACATTAAAAAACAGGCACTCAGTGGCCAATATTTTTTAATCATTACCTTACTTAACTAAAATAGGTAATAATAATATTAGGTATTCCAGACTTTCATCACATTTACTGATGTATGTTTTCATTGTTTCGAGCTCCATTAAAGCTATTCACGAATTGTTCTGTAGATTTGATAAAACTGTCGAATGTGATTGTTTAACAATAAACTTTTGTCATAAAACTCATTAATGATTAACATATTTAGTGCTATCTGATCAAAAACATTTACGAGTAGTGTACTAAGTGTCGGTCTTATGATATTTTATCTCACTTCTTAATTTGTCAATTTTTGTTCAATAATATGAACTGATATTTTGCGCTAGAATACTGATATAAATGTATCTCATTAGCATTCCTCTGTCTGATTTTGTTAAACCATTATTTATGTACTTATATATATTATTTAGTATGCTATATCAAGCCGTCTACAGTGTTATGTTTATTTACCGAAATGAGTTTTGATATTTTTTGTTATATTAAGACTATGCAATATTCATGTCTTTACCCCTTTAGATGTTAACATGGGTTCATTAATATTCGTGATGAGCTTGGAAAGTAATTGCATCAACACAAAAAGTTACGTCTTATCAGCTAAATAATAGGATAATAGAAATAAGAATTTGCGTTTGGTCAAAAGAGTTTTAGGATCGGTCTCTTAAATAAAGAACTATACATTATAGTTAGCTGGAGCTTAGTTCAGTTATTGTACAGTCTAGTTAGTATATTGTTTCAAAGAGTCAACTAAATGTCAAGAATTTCACCCTTTGAACTCGAACATAAAGCCAGTTTTTGTTAATTTTCATTTTCTCAAGTAACATCAGTTTCAAATTTAACATTTCGATTCTTATGCAGATTAATAACTGCATAATGATTCCTCATAAAACCTATAAAGCAGATCCATAGATGTACACGTAAATATATTCGTTTCATGATTTTTGAGGTATAGCGTTTCACATAATATTCCTATTCTCATCAAATGCCGAACTCTTACATTTATGCACTGTTCATAATCGTTTCCAATGAAACGTGCAAATTACAAACTTGTTAACTAACAAAAGATATAAAATTAAATGAGTTAATTCTGTTTGAACTAAGTATCTTTATTCATTGTGTTCTAGTGGCTTTATATTTAATCACAATGAGTAGTAATTCACTAGTTAAAGTGACTGAACTTTCTACCACCTAATTATGAGCTCTGCTTCCATTCCATTTACATCAAATTATTCAGCTTTGTAGATTTAATATTACTTAGGTCTAAAAATTTGATCAGATTCAAGTATATGTTCCAGTACATAATTGCGTAGTTATTTTAAACGCGAAATCTCTTTACAAAATACCTTTTTTTAAATAGTTTTATACTTTTGTTAGTCATACACAGAAACTTGTAAACTCTAGCTTTATGAATTTACAGCCAGTTGATCATTTGACCAATGGTTGCTTTGAATACTCTATTATCTCTTATTGTAATTGTAATTAAATTCAAGAGAATTTTAAGATATGTTGATTGACTTTTCAAAATTTACGAAGGTTGTCACCGTTTAAATTAAGAATTAGAAGCACATATCAATCATTCTTGCCATTAAAACTTAATATTCATTCTTACTTTACTTTCAGTATAAATTTCCCTCTCACTTCAGTTCAGATTTGAAAGATCTTTTGCGTAATTTGATTCAATCTGATTTAACACGACGATTTGGTAATTTGAGAAATGGTGTTCAGGATATTAAATCTCACAAGTGGTTTTCACATTTGGACTGGTTAATGATTTTCAAAAAAGAGGTAAGCCTTGTATACTATAATATTACTGTTCCTTTTTTGTTGCAAATTATATTACCTGTAACTGCTTTTGAACAATGAAAAGAAAAAAAGATTTCTTGTTTATAGGTTGTTTATAATAGAACTTACTACTATAACTTTAGTTTCTATATGAGCACTATTCTGAATGTTTTGACATTGAATGAGCTATGACAAAAGTATTGTAAATTAATCAAACACTACAGGTTAGTTAGGTTTTTTTATCGCGTTTGTTATTGTTTTACCGATGAATAAATAGTAACTCAAGTATTTGCTTCTTCGAATTTCAATTTCATCTAATTTTGGTATTCACAAAAATATTTGAAAACGAAAAATCATGATAATTCGGGTAAAATTATTTTTCTCTGACTCTGATCTTGTTAGCGCTTATTTATATTCAATACATTATTCTAACAGAATTTTTATTGCTTTAAACTATGACAACCATAATCACATTTTCTATTTTTGAACAGGATAGAATTCAATACAAACAATAATTTGCTTTGTAATAAATATTGAATAAACAGTCGTAAGTGTTAGATCGGGAAGTTATGTGTTGAAGAGATCTAGAAGACTATTCGAAAAACAGCCAAAAAGGCTTTGAAAACACTGAGAAGCACCTTATCCAATCAGCATCTACTGGAAGTTTTTCCAGAAACATCTAGAAAGTGGAAAGTTACATTCTGAATTTCTGATTGGATGATTATACTACTACTATGTTTAGTAGCATTCCAGGATTTTCCGGAAACCAAAGGTCATCTAAAACACTATAAAAACCCTAGAGTTTCTGTACAGCGACGAACCTTTGAACTAAAGCGTTTTCTTTCATATTTCGCGAATTTTCTCTCTTGTTTAAGTTGCTGTGTAGATCTAGCCTGGGGGTTATTAAAAGAGCTTAAGAACCAAATCTACCTTTCGGTTAGAAGACATCATTATGCAAAATGGTTCAGAAGCAGCATCAATCAGGGAGATGTATTCTTTCTTTATTCTTTTCCTAAATCCCGAGTTTGAAAATCATTCAATACTTTTTGTTTTTCTTTAATTTATTCCTAATTATTTCTAATATTATCGATACTACAACCATTTAGTTCATCATCCTGATAACTTAGACTCGATGAACTTATAAAAACACAACATCTTCGAAGAATGCATCACTGTACCATTTCTAAGTTGTTTATTGCTAACTAAATTACGATAAAAACATCACAAGTTTGCTTTATCAACCATTCATTTGTTGTCATTTATCTTTCTTATAATTAGGTAATGAATTTCTAATCAATTTAGGAAACATTATCGGAACCAGAAATTATTGTTACATGTTTACTTGGTGTTAACAAACAGTTAATGAACGACAATAACTGCCTTAGAAGCATAAACTGTACAATTTCGTAAGCACATCATACGATGGTTATAGCGGTTGTTGAATCATGAAGATTATACAATAAACAAATTTCGAAACTATCACCTTTACAATCCAGTCCCGACATCTTGAACTGGCATTCATTGGTGAAAGTATTAGTTGATAAATTACCTCAGCACTTCAATCATTCACAGCATAAGTATTGTGACCACACCCATAAAAGATCTTTAACCTACAGTAACAATTTCAATGGGTTTTGGGGATGTGCAGTGATGGGAATTTATTGAAAAAGCAAACCCTATGTTCGCAAATTTTAAAAAAGCTTCACTACTTATAACGTATTTATGGTACTTCATATTTAAATGCTTTGTCTTAGTCTATGTTTTATATAATAGTTTAATATTCTCCATTGGTTTTATCAGTTATTATACTCTCGACCATAGTCTGTCTATAAATCATAACAAAATGTTCCAAATATACCTAAAATAAAGCAAAGCAGTCACTTTATCACTTAAAATCATCTACTGTCAAAATATAATGTAGTATTATATGAATAAAACTTTTGGTTGATATGATCACCAGAAACGGATCACAACTTGATATCTTTGTCAATATTTTCAAGACTTATGTGGAAAAGATCAAACTGACATAAACTTCAATCACCCCTGTCAGTAGGCAATCCTTTTGTTTGATAATTATCTTTTCTTATAACTAAAACGAAGATAAAATTAATTAAAAAAATATATCAAATGATTTAGATTAGAAAATTAGGATCCTAACATTACTTTCTATCAGTGATAGTAATATAAGCTGGTCCGGGAATTAAAATGTTAAGACAAACAATTGAGCTACTTCATATCCTGATTGCAAAAGAATTAGCAAATAATCGAACTGTAAATAACTATAGAGATAGAGATTTCTGAAAGTATTCATCAATTATCAGAAAAAAGCGATTTCCATCGATACAAAGTTAGTAACCGCATTAATTGCATTGAATTCTTATTTGAGCTATCCTTAATCTGTAAAATTATTGTTCATATATTTCAGTGAACAAAGCAAAATACATTAGTGTATTTTACTGGCAATTCTATGGGTTCGTTGTTAACTTAATTTTGTAATGTATACCTTTAACTTGTGTACAGCTTCATCGTTGACGGTGATCTTTGTTTCTATGATGTTTTGAAATCATTAGTAAAATTTGTCTTTCTATGAATTACTTGAGCCATTCAGTGAACTGTACTAATAAAAAAAAATCGTAAATGTGATTGTTATGAACTAAATTTAGTGAACGAAGCTTAAAGATTGCCAATAATAAGTGCTATTTAGAAATTTTTTGTAGTGGTATCTAGCATAAAAGCTTGACGAAATAAAAACTGTTATTAGTCATACAGTTTAGCTAATACTCTTATGGGATAAGTTTTTTATTATCAGAATATCACTTACGATATGCATTCAACGTGTAATTCTGTCAGTACCAAATGGATGGATATGGAATGTTATTCAAGGGTTGTTCTGTTTAACTTTTTAACACTTAGTTGCACTTATGACTAGTTGATATAATAATCTTCACAACTCCTGAATCATTATGTTTTTAAAAATTCGGTCAAACATTATGATCGAACTTATCATTAGCAAATTGTTTTTGTGGTTATTATTACTGCTGCGTAGTATTATCATTATGATCCTTCCAGCCATGGATCTGTGAGATATGTATTCATGCAAAGTCTCTACATATCAAAGAGTGAGTATCCACTAACTAAATGAAATATACCCTTCAGCAGTATCATCAGTGGCACGTGATCGTGAACACATTTGGTTACGGCCTCCAATACTTTAAAGAAAATAAAATGAGGAGAATACTTAACAGTGATCTTTATAAATGGTTTATTTACATAGATACATTAATTAACATTTTTGTGTATAATAATATGATAAAACAAAATATCGGTAGACAGTTGATTATATCAACTTAATTGTGAATAAACATAATATTTAAAAGATCATGTTTCGCTATTCATTTACAAAACATTAAGAAATTATTTGAATTATTACAACATTAAAATTTAAACAAACTATGTGTGCTTTGTTTAAACAATACAAAATAAGTAGTTGTTATCTACTTTAAAATGACCACTATTTCATTTTCAATCGTGTGACGATGACAGTTACATGACGTTCGTCCAAAATATTGTACAGTTTCTAGTTAAATACTAAACTGTATTTATCTTTGTATGATATATTGCTTAGTACAGTACATTTTAATTTCCTATTTATTCGTAAAGTGAATATAATTTCGGCTATTTTTATAAACAGGTACAAAGTCATTAATCAGTACGAATTATAAATCATCTTTTCTTTAATTAATCTGAAACTATTTGAAGTCACATGATATTTTCACTTCATTTTCGATCATTCATACATCTACTGTTTTTGATCTTATCTACTTCGAAGTAAATCAACTTTGAAGTGAAGAAAATATAAATGGTCAGTTTGTTATTATTCATATCTACGCATTGTATTTCAGTGATTTAAATATTTCTGGGCCATAATTAAAAGAGTTATATTCCAATCAACTTAGTTAATATAATTATTTAGCTCTTCTAGAGTACTTTAGTTTTATAAATAAATATTTTTGCATGATACATTTACTTATATGTAAAATTATTCATCCACTACATTCTCATTTTTGGCAAAACCTCTTTTTTTATTCAGCAGTTAAACTTAAGGATAAAACAAATTATCCACATTAACAGTTAATCTGTTTTTTAAACGTTAAAAACATAAATATTTAAACTAATCCCTTAAAAATTTAAAACAAATAAGTCTGGGATTTTAACAACTATAATAAGTTTATCAACTCACTAACTGAAGTGTTTAATAAAATCTTTAGGATTCATTCACTTAAATAAAGCTTCATTTGACTGACTTTTACTTCCGTAAATGTCTCATATATCTGAAGGCAACTTTATATACGTCACTGCAAGAAACTACACACTCCATTTATATCGTTTCCATATCGAACATTAATAAATCAGTTCTATAGAGATCCAGTGTTTATAAAATACATTATTTAAATCGTGACTACGTTGTAAAACTGAAGTTAATAAATTTATCAGTAGCAATCGCAATAATATTTCACTAAAGCAATTTTATTGTTTCATAAATGTTAGGAAACGCCGTTAAGAGTATTATCATCAATAAATCTCTAAATTAGCTTGAAACAGTTTTATGATCTGCTACAAACCATGAAGCTGAATAAAACCAGATAAAACATAGTTCTTGGTTCACTCATCCTATTTTAGACTGAGACTTTTTTGGAATGTGTTGTCTTCATTACTTTTTCGCTGAAACGATGCAAATGTCCACAAAGCAGCATTTTAATGTGCTCATATTTTATGGTGAAATCGTATTACTCTTAAAACTAGTTATTAAGTCTTATTGTCAAGCATAGCAGATAAAGAAATTAAATTTCATTTAATCTGTTAACTAAGAAAACCGGTAAACCATCATCACAAACGAGAAGTCCAACGATCAACGATATTGATACAAAAGACTAGAGTAGTTAATAAAAGAATTGTTAATAGCTCATGTTTGGATAAATGATTCTTTAGAAACATTTTATAGTAGACTAGTTGATTTCTTGCCGGTCAAATAGGGTTATAAAACATAGACCGTCTAGTAATACGCTTGATGAAAATTCTCCGTGACTCGCATTCACAATAATCTTGCAGAACGTTGTTTTATGTTCTCAGACCCTGAAAGATATTTTTTACTTGATCTCAATAAAATAAATCCAATTTAATAATACTGTTATCATATTCTGTGGTTAAGCTCTAGATATGTTACCTTAAAGCAATGTGTAAATAGTGGAAATCAGTTTGCAGTCGGGTAAAATATTCTGAAAGTTGCTCGAATAATATAATTCAGCCTAAATATTGTTTGTTTCATCATTTTTCCATGTTAAACCTACATAATAATTCATCTCTTCAACAAACGAAAGTCATTTTTAATTTATCACTTTTTTCATCCCATTTCGGGATCATGTCTTGTGATTTGAACTGATTGATAAATATGAAAAACCATATTATTCTTTGTCGTCAAGATATGTATTAGACAGTTATATATTTGAGCAGATTATTTTTTTATTTATTAATATTCTTGTTTACCCTGTGAACTTGATTTAACAATTACTTTTTATTACATAAATTGGTTCTCTAGTCTCCAGTTTTCTAGTATTCTGCCTGCCGCAACTGTTCATGGAGCAAATTTATTTTTTGATGAGTTAACCAGTAGAAACCTGAAAACATAATATCTAAGAGGTAAATAATTTGAAATCATGTTAGCCTTTATGTTCTCTGTTTCACATCACGTTCCTTCCTAATACTCATGTTTATCGTCAAACGGTAATTATATAAAATATATATTCTTAATAAATCTAAATTTAGTTTCGGACGGTGTGGAGTTGACATACATCTTGATATATATTCGCATCAATTTACTTGCTTATCCCCAGAAAATCTACACTGTTACTAAACATATTTAGGTATCTACTTAGACTAAGTTTTATATTTACATTTTTATTGTAATATGAAACACGGTCAAAATATCTGCACCATTTACACCTGCAAAACACGACAATTACAATGTTACTCAGCAATGTTATATATATAGAGGGAGTCAGTAAAGTATGCTGTATTATAAATGAAATAAGCGGGTACAAAAATTTTACCGTCAATTCTCTAACCAGTGGTCTGGTTAAAGACGAGGGAATTAAAAAATCTAAATATTATTTCAACATTGTTTTTTCATTTTCAGCAATTTAAATAAAACTTAATTAATTCATATATAACTCAATTATATGTTACGAAGGAAAAATGTTGACATTACAAACAAGAAACCTCAATCTAAAATCTTTCAATCTAATTAGTTAATGAATAATTTAATCGTTTTTCTTAATTCATTAATAATTTATTGGTTTCTATAATACGTGATATTTGTAGTATATTTCACATTTTAGATCCCATGTCTATTTGTATTAGTTCACTACTTCGTTGTTTTTAAATTAAACGAACTAGTAACCATTGGTAACAGGAAACGGTTTCCGTGTGTGCTTATACAATGAGGATGATATTAATGTTTCAAATAGATCTTACTGATGCATAAACGTGTCTATGACTACAGATTTTCCTTCCTTATTGATAGCTTTGTTCATTGAATTACGTTTAAATAAAAATTTATTTTTTTTCTGTGCTTTTTCCATCTTCCAGTCTTTCCATTTATACATAAAAATGTATATAGATGGTTAAGTAGATATATTTAGTCAAGCCCATTTTATTTTAGTAAATTGCCTTTTCAATCAACTCGACAACATGATAAATAAGTTCGATTTTCTTTAAATTCATTTGTTTATAGTTGACTGAATAAGGAAAACAATGAAACACTTTCTTCAAAACTGAAATCTACAGTTTGCAACATTAAATGAATCCATTAAATGAGTTCCAGTTATTTTTCAAACATGTTTGAAGACAAATTTTTCTAATGACATAAAAATCTACTCGTAATTAAGTAAACTAACCTGACATTAAACGGCTGAGGTAAATGCACATACCAAAAAACCCAATGCAGTAAAATATTATGAACAATAAGTGTGAGTTTTCTGACTTGACGTTTATCGAAGCATAATGTTGTATTCTTGTACAATCGTTGGTTTATTTTTTATGTTCGTTTAGTACCACGAATAGATATAATAATGCAATAAAATAAATTAATGCCATTGAACAGGTCCTATTTAAATGTGCCTTAAAGGCTTTTTGTTTCAGTAATTAACTCAATCATTTTTCTGATGGTACTATTGGAAACTTTATTTATATATGTTTCATTTATGTCTTTGTTGCTGTAAAAACTCTTTGGTGAGCAGTCTGCTATTTCACATCATAATAACAAACCCAAAACTTATAATGGGAAGAGGGTTTTGTGGAGACATCAGTAATTGTATATAGTTGAGATCATGAGTTGATTGAAGCTGGACCACTATGGAAAATCTGAAAGCACCAAACGTCCGTTTCATCATATTGTGAGACTCCTCAGCAGTGCGCATCCACGATCTCGTCTCACGAGATTCGAACCCAGGACCTATCAGTCTCGCGCGCGAGCACTTAATTGATAGATCACTGAGCCGGCATCCAACGGTGTTAATGTCTAACTTCAACCAATCCACGAGACTGAGCAACCATTCACCAATGTCCTCAGTGAGTTGATATCTCCCAACAGACCTGGTTGAACTCTTCTGGTTACTGCTTCTCACTAGAACTACAAGAAATACCTCATGGAGCCAGTCACTAGCCATTATCAGAAGGGGGTTTCGTGGAGATTTTAGTAATTTTATTAGTTGAGATCAATAGGACGAAATGGCCGTCCAGTGCTTCCAGTTTTTCCGTGGTGGTTTAGCTTCAAATGACTTATAATAGGAATTTTTTAAAAACTTTTGTTTCACTTAATTTATTTTTTTGGACAACTTAAATGGTTCAGTTTCTCAATTTCACTAGCCAAAGTTGCTTTGTTTTCATGTGACTCATTGACTTCCAATATTTATCTTTAGTTTTTTGCAGAGAATTATAAATGTTTCTAATTTATTATCTTAGAGCTAAATATGCTCATTAGTCATTTAATATTATCCCCTATGTAAAAATAAACTCTATGTAGTTTAACTAAGCTTAAATCTTAATAATGAAATATCTCAGCCGTTCAAAAGATATCCAGTATTTAACGAAGTTTTCAACTATTCACAAGTATGATTCTCCAGATTCATAGAGAGCACACTATCACTTGGAATAATTTAACTTGAGTTAAATGTTGATTTTAACCCATAACATAATCATGAATACCAAGTAAAATAAATTGCTCAAAAGGATGCACGTTTACATACATCACTATCTGCTTACAGGTGTAACCTTATATTATTGAATAACTCTTTTTGGTAATATTGTGCAAATATATATATATATATATATATATATATATATAATCATTTAGTCAACTTAATTCATCAAAAAAACATTTGCATGATAATGAGTATATTTTCAATCTAGTGGAATATGATAATCTGTCGCACTTGAATTTTTTTTAAAGAATCAGCTAAACTATATGCAATAAATCAAAACTTCTATTTTAGATTTAAGTGTGCGTGTGTGAGATTTTGCTATTCTTATATAAACTCTTAAGAAAACAAAGCAGTTTTGAATTATATAGATCTGAATGGTAAAGTTAGTGAAATAAATTATCCAATACTCTATAAGAGTATGTTTATGTATATAAATACACGTATATATATATATATATATATATATATATATATATATATATATATATATATATATATAATGAGAGAGACTAGTAATATCAGTACAATGTGTACTTAAAAAAGAAGCAACTATTTATATCATTAAAATATCTACAACAGGATCTTTGAATTATTCTAGTTTTAAATCTATCCAATGACATACTTTGGTATAATTCCTGGGTATGGCATTACAGCTTATATAAATTTAGTTGATGTGAACCAGGTAAATGGAATCATACTTAATATTGTCTTTAGAGTAATATCTTGACTTTTCATCCTTAAAATCATCAAACTTCCTAGCTTTCCAATATTCAAAGTTTTCTCCTCTGTAAAACACCTTTTTTTCTGTTTATTTCACAAGTGTCTTGTTATTTTATTGTGTGACATTATAGTTGATAGCTATTCTCAGATTTTAGATTCTATTATATATATATATATATATATATATATAAACTTAGGAATTACTATATATTACCTTCATTCGCATTTCATAATTAGGAATGGAATAGTGATAGTTGACTTTCAAAAATAAGCTTATTATAAACAATCACTTTATTGCACGTTTCATTTATTTTATATTATTCATCTTTATTTAGTATAACTGTCACATATTCAATGATGTTGGTACTTTGTGCTAGGGGAAATTTTCTCGCAAGTATACGCTCACTGAAAACAGTTTACACTGCCGTTATGTAGTGAACGCATTATTCATGCAAAGTTATAGCGAATGTTTTTATCACTCCAATAGAAAGATTAAATACTATTGGAAACTACAGTTGTAAATTTCACAATCAGTTAACGTATACTTTTCTAGGAATAATATATTTGTAAAATCTCAGTGAATGAATTTGTAGTAAATCCAACGTTTCGTCTGGCAATCTGGTCCAAGCTTTTTCAAGGAATTATATTGTATACTTTTCTGTTTAAATTATCTTATTGCAAAAAATCACTTTAATGAAAAATAGCCTAATTCTTTGTGTTTTTTTCACAATATACTGTCTACAAATTGAGCAGTTCGTATGCAAGTAATTCAAAGAGATAATTGTTGTTTAACAATATTTTTAAAAGGAAACATTAATTAGATTTCCGAATGACAATAATCTTAAATAATTTTCTCATCTAACTTTTTTTGAAGTCATATTACTTCTAAGTTTACTATCGAGTCAAATATTTATGGACAATGGTATATTATGAATTAATAATAGTTAAAACCTTGTAATCTGTTCTACTCTACTTCATTTACTGGAAGTTAATGTTAAGATTTCCCACCGGTGAGAAATTGTTTATTGATTTCTAGTACATTTCAATTATTGTGTATAAACTAATTTTCGGGACCCGATGTTGAATTGTTACAGAAATCAATCCATCTTATAAACAAATCCTTCTTCATGTATTTATCTTTGCTGTGATTAGATACAGTATGTTAAGGTAAAAGTTTTACTCATAGATTTAGAAATAATATCACTCTTCTATATTGTTATAAGATCATCCCTCAATTAATTAATGCAAATCAAAGAACTATATAATAAAAAACATACCCTATCATAGCTATTTCTCAATGCTTATATTTTTACTCATCCACCATATATATTTGCAACCCGGAAATGCTTAAAAATAAACAAATACATATTAAAGCAAGTCACATAATTATCCATTATTTTAAATATCTATATCCGTATTACTAAGTTTAATTTGATACTTACTAAGCAGTTAAGTATTGAGTGAATTTTCCATAAAAATAATATTCCGATGGGTAGAAAATTAAATTTTTTCCGCTTTTACTTATCATCGATTTATCTTTTTGATTATAGAACTCCCAATACTTATATCGAAAATTTTAACGGAAGATATGTTGGTTTTGTTAAAATTTGATGTGCTTTTTGGTATATTCAATTGTTCTGGAATAAAATTTATTTTTGCAGTGTTGAACAATCGTTTATTCAAATTAAAATAAGGTTTTTTCCTAACAGAGAGACTCAGTGGTCATTCAGAATCTCACGTTAAGGATTTCTGCCAGCCCTTAAACTTCTAGAAATGATTTTCAGTGTTGACATTTCTCTTTTTTTCTCTATTGTTATAGTTTGTCCGGATTTTCGAACATTTAAGTGCGAACTTTCCCTATTCACTGAGAAATCAGAAAATCCAGTACTGTAACTCAATGGAAATATTTATTGCATAACTCAGGTTACTGACGGTATTTTTTCTAAGGTTAATGTACATTTGTGTATTCATACCTGTGAAAAAGATTTAAGACAAGAGATGAGTTGTTCATATAAATCAAGAAGAACGCTTTCGTGAATTAATAAGTAGATAGCTGAGAATGATTCTATCATTTATTTTTCATCATGTGCATTATTCTATTGATCATTATTCATAAATTTTATTCGAGTATTGCCACGAAGTTTTCTTTATTATTATACATATAGCGTTATGAAAACTGTTGAGTTTCGCTGAGATCGTGAAGTAATCTAAGTTACGCAACTATTGAAAGCCTGGAAGCACTGAACGGTCAATCCGTCCTTGGATGGGACTTCTCTGTAGTACGCATCGAAGATCTCACACCCGGGACTCGAACCCAGAACCTTCGGTCTCGCGCTTAAACGCTTAACCTGAAGACCTTCGAGTAGTTATTCATTAATGTTGATGCCTTACTTCGATACTGCGTTACCATTTCCCGTTATATACGGTGGGCAACTGCCTCACACCTGGCTCCACTAAACTCCACTGGTCATGGCTCCTTTCAAGTAACTAATTAAAATTAATAAATAAACTGGAGATGAAGTTTAGAAAGTTCGTTTCAAAATGTCCCTGCTATTGATCAAGAAGCACCCGTTATTGTTAGTAGTATTAGTGTTATAGAAAATAAAAATACTTACATCCATATTGTTCCATATTTAAAGAAATCATTTTGAAATAAAACAAAACGACATAATTTCTTTAATTTTATGTGGACAATACAAAAGCTCCCGATTATGTTTGTTGTTTGTTTGTCGTTGTTTTTTTTCTTTATAAATCGTAAAAAACAATTATATTTTCAAGAATCTTATATGTTAATATCTGCTTATTCTCGGGAGCGATAACCATCAGTATTATTTTAAAATGTTTATATTTGTACACTTGCTTACTAAGTCTGTGTAAACACTGACCGGATGTGTCTTATTATGAGTATATATATATGCATAACATTCTTTGTTTGGACAGCTAACAGATGTGTTCTACATATCTTTTAGATAAAGCAAATAAGATTTCAAATGTATATATTAAAAGATTAGTTTTATCTGGTTCAATGTTATGTAAATGATGATTATATAGAAATTTTAA
Organism: Schistosoma rodhaini; assembly: GCA_944470415.2. NCBI lineage: Eukaryota > Metazoa > Platyhelminthes > Trematoda > Strigeidida > Schistosomatidae > Schistosoma > Schistosoma rodhaini. The sequence goes on from OX104044.1 coordinate 43,035,651, forward strand.
CTAACTTGTTGATATATACAATAACTGGAATTTCTGTTCCATCAGTATTAATTATCTGTTCATATAGTACCTTCTATAAGCCGAAGTAAATGATAGAAAAATTACTGTGAATGTACACGACCGCATCTCCTAGATGGAGCAAACTACACTAATTTAAGACGTTCAATTCTGGCTATCAGGATTCAACAAATACATATAAACATTGTAGATCAGAAATAAAAGGAACTATTTGTATATAAATATTTCTTCACCATACAGAATTTTATCGTCATTTATTGAAATTTTTTATTGATCGTATTTCCTGAACTTCACTTTTTCGCAAAGACATATAACAATCTGAGCTAGTTGCTTGTGGCGTCTCATTTCTAGAAGATACAGAGAGTTTAAAAAGTCATTGTCATCAACGTGATAACATATCTCAGACAAAAGTAACGATTATATAGAAAAGTAAATTTTGTGTATATTTCTTTTACAACTAGTCTCTGAAAGGTTATTTGGAGTCTTGTTAAATGTTATTCTTTGTGATTTCATAAGTTCAATACTTCCAGAAGTTTCCATTTCTTTACCATAAAATTTATTTTAAAAGTTGAAGCATTTGGTTAAAAAGTAAAATAAAAGACGGTTTACTGTAAGCAAAATCAGCTATGGTATGTATGTATATTTTTACTCTATTAGGTGTTTGAATAAAGTAATATATATTGGTAAAATTATAAGTTACGGAAACTTAGCAATTGCGAATGAGAACTGTCTTACGCCTTGGACTAGTTATTTATATCTAATGTTAATAAGTAGTAGCGTGGTGTGGGCTACTTATAACGACATAAGTAGCATATATCTCGAGGGAGGAATAGAATATCTGGCAGCAGAAGATTGAGAAAATAGAGAACAAAAAACAGAAATTGAAAGCAATTGTTGTGAAATTCCAGGAACAATGAAGCCTGAGACAATTAGTGAACATTTTACAAATAGATTATTAGAGTATGGTTTTTTGTACTTTATCAAGCAACTTTGTAATTTGTGCGTAATAGATAATTGGTTGTCCCCACCTATGTTCTTATTCCCTACAGTAGGATTGAACCATACATTTTCACATAAGAATCACTTAATATAATTAGGGTTTTGGTGATGATCATATCTGTTTCCAGTAATGAATAAATTATTGTGAGAAACGGATAAATATATCGGGCGTTGGCTAAAATTCTTCGACCTCACTTCTTCATATTGTTTTTAATCCAAATACTCCATGAATGAAATGGGAAAATATAACTTCTAGATGACTAATAAACGACAATCAATTTAACTTTCGTGATTAGAATTCAATAAATTGGTCAAATAAAACAAAGCAACAACTTATATTTTTTGAACTACCTAGAAAATAAATCTTTGCTAATGTGACAAACTGAAACAGAGTTTGTTTGAACAATGTGACATGTTCCTTCAATAACTATCGTACATAAAACTGTTCGCCATGATTTGCTTGTCAAACCATTTAACATGGAAATAAATTCAGATAAATCAATCGAAATAATCGAAAATGTGGATAAGAAATGTATTATGAAGAAATCGTAAATGATTTTAACTTTAACAAAAACGATTACTGCAGGAAATATCTCAATCTCATACACTTACATTTTAGACGGTGGAAGGTTTAAACTATCGTGTGTTCAACGATAACGTTATCTAGATCGGTACATGCGTTGGTACGTTTTATGGTAAATGATGTTCTAAATGTATTGTGTCCACTCTCCTGGTTGTTCTGAATGTTCTCCGAGAAGGATTGTTCAGATTACACTCTCTTTCTTAATGCTTTAGCATGAGCAGTAAATTTGCAAGCAGATTATTCATGATTTATTAAAAACGTGGACCTCATCTGACACAAATTTGTCTTTTCTATAAGTCTGAAACTGATATGCGAGGAATAATCTTGAAATTAAGTCATTTAAAATATTCACAACTTACTCTTGGTTACCAATGGATAAGAAAACATCATTCGTGTAATAAATTAGTAAACTCCTTGTAACTATAACGACTGAGTTATCTAATGTTATATTCGTCACCCAAATGAACAGTTTCATTATTAAAGACTGACTAATAATACTTATTTCCCAGTTCTTTTAACAAAATAAATTTATATATATAAACTGTACGTCAAAACAGTTCTTTATTTACGATACAAAATAATTTTATTTCTCTCTGATAGCGTCAAAATGGTGCAGTGTTATGTTTTCATTTTACTAAAGAGTTAATTCAGCTCGGTACGAAGATGACTAATAAACGTGATACCTTGCATAAACGGGTTTATCCTTTGATTAATTACTTATTCAGCTCTAAAACCGTTGAAATTTTTCATAGGTGAAAAGCAGTTCCTCATGAAACTTCGAATTAAAAACGAAACTTAAATGAAAGTTATGAATATGTCACTTATATAATTGTTTGTTATTTTCTCTCAGTCAAGATTAAAAATTCTCATAGTTACTTCAGAAGAATAAATATAAACTAAGTCAATAATGTTTAGCTTTTTCTCCTAATTACTTAGGCAGTTTATAATGTCCATCTTTTGAACAAAACAATAATCTTTTAGTCTAAAACAATTTGAAAAGTAAGGCTATCCATAGTTGACGCCCTAGTGAAATGGTACATCGTAAATAGTCAGGACAATACTATTCATCGTATTGAGGCCGACAACTTATAAGCAAGAATAAGAACATACAGAATTACTTAATGACACTTGATACCTTTCGTAGAGAAGCATGGGAGCTCAAACAGGGCTCATCCTTCCACTTGTTTAAAGTTGCTATCTATCATTTCGATGTGGACTTCCGATTTGAGACGCAATCTGTTCCTTCATCTTCCTCTTTCCATCCTACATTCAGGATTCCAAGTAAACGCATACCTCATGATGCAGTTTTGTAATTCCCACAATGTATGTCCTAGCCACATCCAACTCCCTTTCCCTATTTACTATTCAGATAAGAGCTGGTTTGCTCACTCCCATACTAGAACGTTGCTGATAGTATCCGATCAACAGACATTGAGTATCTGGAGTAGATAATTATCTATAAATACTTGTATCTTTTGATTATGATTGTGGTAGTTGTCCAAGTCTCAGCTACATACAATAGAGCTGTCTTGACGTTCGTATTGACGATTCTGATTGACTGATGTTGTTTGACAGTTGTTTTCATTTCCATATGTTCTTCAGTTGTAAAAATGCTGCACTTAGTTTGCTAATCGTTACACTAACATCTGCATCAAATGCCCCTTTTTCATCGATGATACTGTCAAGGTCCGTGGAAGTTTCCACCTGTTCCAGGGCTTCCCTATAAGGTGTGATTGGATTTGTGTTCTCTGTGCTGTATTTCAAAATCTTGGTTTCCCCCTTGTGCATGTACTGAAATTTGTTATTTCAATAGAAACATAGTTAGCAATTTATTGGGTTAGAATCATAACACCACACAGTTTACTGTATTTGAAAATCAAGTTCTGAAGTTAAACCCGTGCGTTACATTTAACTAAATAGAATAGTGTTTACAATACACTGTAAAAAACAGCCATTATTTGAATTTTGAAAACCGAAAGCACGTCTATTGAAACATTTGATATATGTTGATTTATCCTGTTTTAGTCTGAAAAAAAACGCCTCTACTTTAATCCTTTTTGTAGCAATAACTACTGTCATTAATAATGGCTAACTGTAAAATGCGGGACACTGAAACCAATCATATTCAACTAAATAACAGACTCTCAATGATTATCATAAATTGTGATAAATTGAAATTACAATAATGATAAGATTATCTTTTCACATGGTATTCAACGTACAATTATTTGAATTTATATTATTTCTGTTCCGGTTTTTTACCTTTTTACAAAAACATTTTAGGTAACAGCTCCTTTGATACCCAATTGTAAAGGACCTGGTGATGCAACAAATTTTGAAAGATATCGAGAAGAACCATTGAAAAAAAGTAAAATTAATAAATTCGAAGCAGAATTTGCTGATTTTTAAATGAATAGAGAAAAATAAAAAACAAATTAAAAAAAGTTATTTTTTCACCGAAAATTGAAAATTCTATCCTTTTTTTTACAATAACTTAATATTAAAATACAAACTGAATAAAAAAAACTTGCGGAATAGGCATGTTTTACCTATTTGCTCATTTAATTTTCCTTTGGTTTTCTACTACAATAGCCTATACTTATTTGTTTTTTTTTATAATTTCGTTTCATTATTTTTTCATATTATGGTTTCTTTGTTGGTGGTGGTGTTTATTGTGTTCTTTTTAATGTTATACAATAATAATTTAATGACAGTGTCAATTATTTCTCAACTACACATTTATAAAAAATGAATGGAGAAGATGAATAAAACAAGATTATTACTCATTACTTCAAGTAATCATAAAATATTCGTGATAACAGGACTTATTATTAACACAATAATATTAGTTCTAACATTACAAATGAATATATACAGATGTATATCACCTTATATCTTTAATTAAAATACACTTTACCTGCAAATGTGTATGACTTGGCCTCTGTTAGGCGCCTGGTTACTTTTTCTGTATTTGTATCAGATTCAAATGATCATCTAATTGAAAGTAATTGTAAACAGTTGAGTATGGTGACATTCACCGCCTTATTACTGTATGTATGTCTTCAGCCTATTATTTATTTAGTAAAATAATTGCAATTATAACTAGTAAAAAAAATAAAACAATATACTTACACATTAAAATTATTTAAATCAAGTTTTTGTTCTGGGTTTTTAAGTTTTTGTAAACCTGAATCTTCGGAAGGAATAAAACAATAAAGACGATGAAAAAAAGGTTGAAAGTACATTAAATAGTATCTATATGAAACAATTGTTTGCACTAAGCTAAGGAATTAAAGTTTGCATATATATATGGACATCATGAGACGACATAGACTGGCTTGGAGAAAGGAACGAGAATGGTGAGACTTTTGAATTCATGTGCATTCAACAAAGTGGTTATATGTGACACAAATACATTCACATAGCTTCGTGGTTCTCACCGGACCACATTACAGAGAACGAGACAGATTATATTTTCGTCGCTAAAAAATTCAAAGGTCAATGGAGGACGTGAGAACTAAGAGAGGAGCTGACATAGCTTCAGATCACCACCAACTTCTGGTTGCCAAGATGAATCTGAAGCTAAAGAAGCACTAGACAACTGGATAAACAGCGTTACAAAGGTTCGATACAGCCTTCCTTAACCAACTCAAGATAACTCTCTACAACAGGTTCTAAGTTCAACAGGATCTACTGAAGGAAACCACTATGGAGGATAACTGAAAAAAGATCAAAATGGCACTAACTTTGACGTGTCAGGAGGTTCTGGGCAGCAAGAAGCTGCATCATAAGGAATGGATCTCTATGGAAACCCTGCACAGTACTCAAGAAAGGAAGACAGCAATTAACAACAACCGAACAAGAACAGAGATATTGTCAACTCACAGGTCAAATACACACAAACAAACATTAAGAGAAGGAGAAGCGTTAGAGTGGACAATCAGAAATACGAGGAAATCATCATCATCGATGAAAAAGGGGCATTTGATGCAGATGTTAGTGTAACGATTAGCAAACTAAGTGCAGCATTTTTACAACTGAAGAACATATGGAAATGAAAACAACTGTCAAACAACATCAGTCAATCAGAATCGTCAATACGAACGTCAAGACAGCTCTATTGTATGTAGCTGAGACTTGGACAACTACCACAATCATAATCAAAAGATACAAGTATTTATAGATAATTATCTACTCCAGATACTCAATGTCTGTTGATCGGATACTATCAGCAACGTTCTAGTATGGGAGTGAGCAAACCAGCTCTTATCTGAATAGTAAATAGGGAAAGGGAGTTGGATGTGGCTAGGACATACATTGTGGGAATTACAAAACTGCATCATGAGGTATGCGTTTACTTGGAATCCTGAATGTAGGATGGAAAGAGGAAGATGAAGGAACAGATTGCGTCTCAAATCGGAAGTCCACATCGAAATGATAGATAGCAACTTTAAACAAGTGGAAATAGGAGCTTTGTATTGGGTCCTTTTCTCCTCCATGAAGGGTAAGAGGTTTAAGTACGTATGTTTTCAAAAGAAAGCTAACTGTTCTAGTAACAATGCATAATTTTCAGTTATATGATCGCTGACAACAATAAACGTGTTCAACTTTATCTATATATCTACTTTATAAATTTACTGTCTCGTTCTTTATTCACTGTTTCGATAAGATGTATTACCAAAACGTATAATGAAACTAATCACTTTGCATTAAAGGATTTACCTTCTCTTTATCACACGACTTTAGTAATGTAGTTCTTCATAAGGTAAATGCTGTTATATAGCTTAAAGTAATCAGCTGGTTTTGATTTATTAACGCAGAAATTACTCTCCGGAGTGAGTTTTGATTTATCTTTAGTACTCAAGATTTAACCATCTTTTACTTATGTTTTTAATCCTGCATTTTGCTCTTACGTTATGTATCCATACCTCAGAAAACCTAAATATCGAAATCATGTAATGCATTTTGTCCACATATTTATTTTTAGACACAGTACTTTGGCATATTTGCAGTTCTATAGATTTACTTCCCATTTGTTTTTGGATGTAAGGCGTGATCTATGAACAAGCGCACCGGTAACAGCGTTTAACGTTCATTCTCATATTGACTCTCTTTGAACTTAGATGACTGTGCTTCGTTTATTCATCATTCATAACCTTGTAGTGGATGTCGAGTCGAAGACGGACTATGATCACCACTACAATTCGTTTACGCGCCCAAAAACGACTTGGTTCCTTTGATAGCTCGTAAATCAGAAGACTTTATTAATCCAGATCAATTGTATTTATTGACGATCTCGTGGTATCGAAATAATACCGAGACGTGCCAAAGAGTACAGGCGAACAGGCAGTGCGTGAGCAAGTTCGAACCAAACAAGGCGAAGAGCGAAACAAGAAGTGAAACTGATACAGTTAAACAAATACAGTAAAACAATCTCTGGTACAATTAGTTACAATAATAATAATTGTTTCCGTTGTTCCAATCGTGTTCTTATCGAGACTGGCAGATCACTACAACCTTTTCGTCTGTTGAAAACGACATTCTTTTTGTTGACTCATTTTTCTTATTCTCTAGCTACTGTTCAACGTTATTTATGTAGCTATTTTGCCACATTTAACGGACTTCCTTGATTGACTTTTTGCATACTGATGGTATTGATTTTTTGTTTTGTTAACATATAAACTTTGTCAAGCCAAACGGCCTACTGATTCTGACTCTGGATTGTCTAAGACTCTATGCTCAGTACTGTGGAGATTAGTTTAGTATTGTACCTGTATTATGTTACTTTCTACACTGGAATTTCTTAGCTTGGCCTCATTCAGCTAGAAAGTCTATATCTGATGGGTACGCGTCTCTTAACTTTCCCAGATTATTGAGATCCGTATGTCACACAAACGTCTTTATTAAAGTTTACCTTATTCTTTGAAGTTTGGGAGAATTTTTGGAAGTTTTGAAATTGAAGAAAAATATATACAGTTCGGCCGAAAAAATATCTTATTATTGTAAGCTTCATTTTGTACTATTCACTACTATTACTATTCTTATGTTATTTTTAATTTGTTAGTAGCATTATCTCACACTCACAGTCACTTTGAGCTTGATATTTTATGATTGTTATTTCCTATTTTATGGTATGATACAGTCTCATCTGCTTGCATATAAAATTTGTAGGTCTGAAATACACGATCCGTACAATGAAGGCTGATGATGAAGTTCTAGATTAAACTGGCTGGATTAGTTGAGAGGCTACTATCTCAGTGGCATTCAGTCTAGGCTGCTCGTGCTGGTTTATGTGTCATTGGTCTGGCCAACACATAGGCGTTTCAGATATCATTCTTATCACTTGATAATTAACCGGATATAATGACACAATATCTTACTTTTTGACTTCTTTGTTAAAATGCCTTTATTTTCGTGACACACTGTACACGTAATGCTTGCTCACGCGGTACGTCTGATCGACAGTGCGCTTTTCCCGATTGACTTACAGAATAGGTGGATGAAAACTGTACACACAATTATGATGATCAGTAAAGATGTAAATTTTGAAAGATCGACTTTTAGGGTCAAAGTCAGTGTTGACATCACTGAAATATGTCTACACGTACTCGCCTTTAATAGCATGATGGATGGTAAAACGTGCTATGAAGGTCAGCCCAATCAACCTATATGAATGGTCAAAAGCTCCTAAAGGCTGATGAATAGTTTTTCCAGGTCAATTTATTTTCTCGGAGATTTACGTAACAAAATGATTTTTCACTAGCCGTACATATGTCGTAGTGCTTTGAAGTAGTGTGTGAGATGGAGGTGCAGTGATAAGGGTCAAGAAGTTATGGAGAACTGTGTTACCATTACTGCATATGGTGCAATATTACCCTCGTTTTATGCTGATGCTCAAAAAACGGCAAGTAAAAGTCCAAAGTATTTCGGCAATCATTGGGCATGTGTTGAAAATGCATGCAACGACGATACGTTTTAAGAGAGGAGAGCTTTCAGCTTCAATAATGTAATATGTAATATGTAAATATGTAATTCCTCACAAGAGGCTAAATCATTCCTGTAAAAAACACAAGCTGTCGCCGTTAAAAAAACTAACTTCGAAATACCTTTCGCTTATTGTACTTTGACTTCATTATGAAATATTGTGAGGGATTCTATTATTTTTAACACCGCTATACTGAAACCGACTTCAATAAAGCAAGACATCCCACCAAATACAAACCCATGTTGTGACACTTTAGGATCTCTAGCATCAATTATACTCTCCAAGAAGTTGACCAAACCATCAAGCAAACCACATAGTCAACACATGAAAATTTGAGCTATTGAAAGGAGAGTGTAGTAGACTTTGCATGTGGTTGTGTGAAGTACAGCGATTTAAGGCAAAACCAATGTCCACATCTCACGAAGAATTCCAAATAAGCCTGACCACATACTCCTGACAGACGTCGTCTCCAAAATTATCCACTGTAGATCAGTGAAAAGGATAAGTTACTCGTAGATTAGTTGCAGTGAGTAATTTGTAGAATAAGCCATTCAGTAAAATGGCCTTGGGTGCTAAGTGGTTGGGAAATCACAAGGAAGATAACAAGAAATTATATTTCTTATAGAAGACAGATTTCTCGGCTTATCCAACAGCTAATAGTATCATTACCATTAGTCGTAGTGGAAAATGTTGACTACACATTTTTCTTAGTAAAGATACTTTATTTGAATCCCGTTATGAATGTGTACGGAAAACGTTTGGAGAAACGCTATGGTTGTGTATTCAATTGTCTAGAAGTCAAAGCTGTGCTTAAGGAAGTGGCAAAAAACCACTTATGAGGGAAGGAAATATAGGTAGTTACTACGGTTTGCATTTAATGGGAACACAGTTCCTTCAGGATAGGACACAGGGACGTATACAAACTAACTTGCATCGAAAAACAAACGACAAGCACTCCACGTTCAGAGCTGGCAATCACTATGAAGAAGTTTGTGTGGGATTTATTCATTCTATTCTCAAGGTGTAAAGTGCCATATTATGTAAACAACAGTTTACAAACGAGTGCTTTGTGAATTTTTACGACAGGCGGAATGTATAATTAATTGTCAGCCCCTAGTCCTTATCACTGTTGAATGTAAAGGTTCCGACATAAAAACGCTCTCAAATTTGTTGATCATAAAAAAGAACTCAACAGATTCAGTGATGCTCCACTACATGAGAAATGTAGAGGTTAATAAATCCTCGAAATCAATAGCTCTATAAGTGTTCCACATTAGTTTTAATGAACTCACTTAGGTGAAGGCGCTCGTTCATGCATCCGCATCAGACCGCGAGTTCGTTCTCAACGTCTTCTGCAATCACTAGCCAGTTGAGATCAGTCACTTCTCGATTTATTGGTAGTCTATTAAATATATCTTTTAACTTCCTCGCTTTTAACTTTCGATTTCACTGGGTGGGCGCGGCTCAATTGTAGGTGTTACTGGTAATGTGTTGTCAAACTAAAATACCTGGGGTATCTTCAGGACTATAGTTTAAGATGAGGTGTATTAGAGTCAGCTAACGTTCCGGGGTATTTCCTCAGCATGTGTCTGTAAGAATACGGTTTCCATAGTAACATAGATGCAGAAGGACCCAGCTGAAAAGAACTATGAGAGCAAGTGACTTCATGACGATATGTTCTGTCTTCTGAATGCTAAATTAGTGGCCTTAGAATATGTTGCAGAAGACAGTACACGACTGTAATAGATCACCAAGACAGAGCTGAAAAGAAGAAAAAGAATTTTAGCACGAAATATTATAAACTTGCGTATTCTTGAAGCTGCAGATGATCGGTTATTTCTTGCCCTCCAAACTTTTTATCATCAATCTTACAACCGAGAACACTGTTGTGGTTTCGGGCGTACAACTCTTGCTTGTGCTAAATGCCCGATCACTTTTTATGCTAGTTTATTCTTATGTTTGTAGAACGATTTTCCATCTTTAGAAAAAAAAACATTCTTTTTGCTGAAAGTGTGGCAGATAAACCTATTCACTAACAATCTGGTTCCTTCTATCAATAAGACGAAGGTTACCTCCAGGCACGAAACTATTACGTATAGCAGTTTGTTTCGTTTGATCTATGGTGAAATTGCAAGTGTCGACCTTTCAATCGACCTTAATATGCTTAATTATATCGCGTCTATGCAGTTAAGGTTGTTTTCTTTGGGATGAGACAGATTCTTCTCCGTTTCTCTCGGTAGAATGTTAGAGAGTTGGCTATGTTGTAGATTTTTAATTTGTGATTTTGATTAGGAGTCAACTCATTATCTCACGGCTTACGTTAGCACTTCACCGCCTGCTTCATACTATTTACTGTAGCATTTAGTGTTGGCCTAAACAATCATCCTTACTACACTTCTTTAATATACTTCCCACCTTCACTTTTTTCGTCTATTTCTGAGATCAATTTATTTCTTGAAGGTTATCTATTTGAAGAGCATGCATTTTAAGACTTATCAACTCCTTTGAATGCTTTTATTCATTGTGTTTCAACTTGCTCAGAAATGATTGTCAGAAAATATTTGGTGTGTGGTGATGCTCTTAGTTGGGGGGTATTCAACATTATCTTAAACGCTAAGTAAGACAAATAGGATTTAAGTGGTCTCTGAACTTTCGAATGATCCAAGTACGACCGAACTGAATTTTTCCCCATACACAGTATAAGGTGGTTATAGTCTTTAAATTACCTGAAAGCTTCTGACTTAGTTTATAATTTTCCCTCCATATAAGAACTGAACTTCAAAATCTTATAAGCATTATAATGATAATATATATCCTCAAGTAACTATTGTTACATGGTACTCGCCAGTCTACAGACAAGATCGAACTGTTACAGATAATACAGGCTTCACTGCACTGAGTTAGTCAGGTAAGTTTATATGTTATCAGGCACACGGGTCATATAATCAAAGGAATAAATATATGAATACAAATAATGTTAGTGTAAGATCCAAAACTAGTTTCCAACTGAGTTTGTTTTATTGAGTAACTGACGAGTAAAATTAGAGACGCGCGCCCCCAGTCGAAATCAGAACAAGGTGTTTTGGGGGTAATAACGGTTCTAAATTTCATCATATATACAAATGTACAAATTTACTTAAACAAATATTACCACCCAGTTATTCAACCGACAATTGATGCCAAAATATTCAATCTAAATTACAATGAATAGCAAAGTGGTAAGAAATATATGAAAATTAACGAAAACACCAAAAGGTGTGTTATTCTATCCTTTCTGGATAGATCAAGTAAGATTCCGTTTGAGCGGCTGTTTTATAACACAGTGTTTGAATATCTGGGAAATGCTCCAAATTACAACCAAAAATGTACGATCCCAGTCAAAATCAAACCGCACAATCTAAGAGCGAGCAGTCAATATGGCAGCCGCCAGAATAATAACAATTAAAACAAACTAAATACAGTTCACTAAGGAACATAGAGACTCAATGAGAGCGATATGAAAACCAAAAAATTAAACGTTACAGACTTAATTAGCATCAAAAAATTAACAATATATACAAATAAAGAAACCACAAGGAAGAAATCACAAATGTATGCATGGAGGAATTTTCACTTCTAAAATGGATCGAACAGTTAGTAAGACTCTAATGGTCGATATAAGCATTTGCGCCATTTATGGAGATTGAGGTTGGACGTGCAACTGACGCTCGAGAATGAATCCACGTAAAGTTGAGAGCTTCTAGAAGAAGCAACCTCGTATCCTTCTGCAATATCTGAAGTCACAAACTGACTGGGGTAAACAAAGTTGTGAAGCTCTGGTGCAACATATCTACAACTCTTGCTTTGGGTGTATTCTAATTGAAGTTATGAAATCAAACAGACCATGTTGAAACCGATAGAATCAGACATCTTGAGATCTACAACATCGTCTGACTTCCCAAATATTCTATGAATCTTTTTAAACATCAAAAGAAGCGATTAACCAAGGTTGTGACAAAATTAAGTAACAAGAGAGTTAGCATTGGTTTTTTGAGAATACAGATTAAGACGAGAAGAAGCCTGGCTGTTTTATACAATATTTAAACTCATGGAAAACGACTGAAACATTCACAACTTGGAGCTGCTCCAGCATCATTGAGCTATCATGAAAAAAAGATAAACACAGTCATTTATCGCTTCACACTTATTCTTACGCTCGTATTTGATCCTATTTAATCACAAAATGTTCTTGCCATACACAATCAACCATTCCAATAGCTAAGTGCACTCGGAAACGTGTAGATCAATCTCATAGTTTAAGTCAATAAATGCTGCCGAAAGTTTTAAATGTCCCCACAATACCACAAAATGACTTAGTAAACGCAATTGTCTCACATTTTCGTAAACCAATAGTTGATTTTTAAAATTATTGCCTCTCCTCGCAAATGAGGACAGCCAATTTGCTGTGGAGAATGACAAAACTTTGATGAGGGTTGGACTGGTTACATGGGCACTGACAGGAAAGAACTTTTCAGTGTGGTGAATGCTGTCGCAGGACGTGCCAAACACTCGACCGCACAACATACAGTAGAGAAATTTCACTTGAAACATTTAAACAGCGAAACACCACTGGATATCGGTGGTCACGTTGCTGCAGTAACAACTAATGACACAGACCAAACCATCCTTTCTAGTGGTCCTGATTTTGATGCCCTGACTGCTAGGGAACGGTGGATAGTGGTTAGACAAAAAAGGGGAAAAAATAGTCATGAACAGCACCCGTCTAGTTAACAAGTCTCTGGTAGGCCAACACTATGCGTCGAAGGTTACTTCACTAAAGTTTCAAAGTGAGACGATATTTAAGTCTAACGTCATTGGAAAACGTCTGGCCTTGTCGAATATCGTCGTGAGCGTTTCACTCGACTTACACGACTCCGTTTCAATAACAACCGAAGATAAGCTTTCAGGCAGGATATTACATCTTGATCGAAGGCCGTGAATATTACTTTCAATGGAGTCAAATCCGTCCCTAGTCTAATAAATTGAAATCTGAAGGAGTCGATAGATAATGACTTTGTTAAAAGGCATGCACACAACCAGGATTCAGTTGAATCTACCACCAGAAATGCACTGCCATATCAGACTGGACTGGCAGCTTGAGGATCGAATCAAGTGCCTTACGGAATTAAAAACTGGAGAGCGAAAAAAACCTCACGTTTCAAGGTTTTCGGGTGGCCAGATCTTGGAACCCGATCCTTCCAAGACCTGTATGGGTAGAACGCGTGATACTTAAAACACCTTAAATGTAAGCCACACGAACGCTCGCTGTATCAGAAATAAGACGTCCAAGTTAAGTTTGATAGTAGATGAATCAAGTCACGATGTAGTTTTTGTCATAGAAATGTGGCTCATCATATATACAGACAGTTGAAAAATCTCTGCTGGCCGCATCTGTACTGGAAGTGATAGTTATAGATTGCAAGGGAGGAGGCATAATACCATACGTTAGAGATCATTTACATGTACAATCGAGCACATGACAGTAGTACATGTGAAGCAGTTTTAGTATGAATGAGCCTAGAAACGAGTTAGTGACTATAGGGGGAATATACTATAGTCCATGTTTTCTTGCTGACGACTTTATTCTGAGCCATATCCGTCCTTAGAGTATGGCGGAATATTGTCTCATCATTACAGATTTCAAGTCGCCGAATATCAACGGGATGGAGCTTATATTTTCAGGTGAATGTTGCAATAACAACCTATATCAGCCATTGTTCCATAAGCATTTGTACAGTGTGTCGCGAAACCAACATATATTGACCCAGAACATGAGTAGCCATTGCTAGACCTCGTCTAAACACACTATTTTGACGATGTCATCAAGATTCAGCGCCTTCATCTCCTGACAAATAGTGATCACGTCGCACCTTACTTTATATTTTGGATACATGTTATATAGTATGAACTTGCTCCGCATCATCTTTATATCTGGTGAGCTAACATTCAGAAACTGTGATATCTCAACAGTCTGGTTAGACAACGCAGACGGACCGATCGAAGACGAGTGGGATAGATTCAAGGTTATATTCGAGTCCGTAACGTCACACGGTTGACACATGAGCTATTAACTTGCCCGCCATGGACTAACACGAAAAACCGAAAGCTGCTGAAGCGTAGGAGACACTTCTGGGTCTTATCTTTGTCAACGGAATATGAATCATTCAAGTATAAATAACGAAAAGGTCGAAATGTATGTGAAAAGACCATAGTAAGTGCCGTAGTATTTACGAAAGACAGTTGATATATGTTAGCTTTACTTGCCCAAAACGGTTGTTACCGTACATTAAATGAAGAACAAAGCGTACTGACGGTCAATTTACTAAGTCACATAGAATCACACAACCTGTCAACGCCTTAGCAACACAGGTTTCGAAACAAGCCTTTATGCTCAGCCAACTTATTCATTGCGAGAGAGGATTGAACAGCAGCCTATGATAATGGTCTGTCGACGTGATATTCATAAATTTTGTCAAAGCATTTGATAAGTCCTCTAACCTACGTTTTATTAAGAAGCTGCCTTTTGTTATCGAAGACGGAGTGTCAGCGTAAATATGAAGATATTTGAATGGAATCCGGTCAAACGTAACGTACCTCAAGGCACTATCTCAAGCACTTCACATTTCCTTCTCTACGTTAATGAATTACCTCAGTCGCTTAAGTCATCGACATTATTGTTTGAGGATAATGTCAAAATCTGGAGAACAAGGAGAAGTGTGGCTGATCATTTTGATCACCAAGCTGACGTAGACGAATTAATTAGATTGCCTCAATGTTGATGCTTATAAACTAATTCTAGAAAGAGTATGCTCGTGCACATCTGACACGGTAACAGTTACCAACATATTATCGATAATACACTTCTTCCTAGCGTGCAGGAAAACAAAAACTTGGGAGTAATATTATATCATGACTTGAAAAAATTACTCATTACAACACAGCAGCTGCCAAAGGTTCTCTTGCGTTATCATCACTTCATCAAGCATTCAAATGTTTTGACGAGAAAATGTTTCGGGCCTCATGCACCCCTGTATAAGACCACACTTTGAGTGCTGTATCCAAGACGCTGGTCCATGTACTCACTTACTCACTTGAGCTCAAAGAGCGCATGGAAACAAAGTTAATGAAAATTCTTTCTAAATCTTCCTACTAACAGCGCTTAAAACGCCTAAACGTTTCCACTTATCTTCTCCTACAAGGCGAGGTGACCTAATGTTGGCATTCTGTATCTTTAATTAAGACTTAGGTGTTAAGGTGTTACATCTTTTTGCCCCTTCCACTACTGATACTCTTCGTGGCCATAAGAAAATGGCTCACATTTAAAATGTTGTAGAGGATTTTGAATGTCGTTATTTATCATCTATTAACAGCATTTTTCCGTCACATGTCAATTTTCGTAATCTCTGTGCTTGTTACATAGCGTTTGTTCCAGTTTATTAATAACTTGATGCATTTTTCCCTCACAACCTGGGTGAATGTTTGGTAGATCCAATTTGGTTATTTGTAACAATGCAAACTCAGGCGAGTAGAATTCACCATTTATCAAGTCAAAAAGAGACCGAAATCAGAGTTTCAAGTAAAAAACTGTCACACTGTTCGAAGATGTATTTGTTGATGGTCGATTTACATGCAAGCAGAGCCGATTGATTGTCGTGAGAAATTAACGGCGTGATTTATCTGTTATATCTCGAAGAGAATTATGAATGGTAACTTTTGAGGACTATTTATGGAGCAATACTGTGTGCATATTTTATTCTATAATTATCAATTAACTATATTATTCATATCCATATCTCTCTTATTATAGGCTATGTTTTGACCCATGAACTATTACTATACGGTTTACCATTCTTGAGTTATCCCCGATCTATTAATTATTGCCTCACACATTCACAGACACATTCGGCTCAATCTTGTACAAATGTTATTTTCTATTTTATGTTACCATATGGTCTGTTTGTTTGGTATATAAACCTAGTATGTTTGAGAATAATGATTCATATTGCAGAGGCTGTTATTGTTGTTCTGTACTAGGCAGATAGCAGGACTGACAAGTACTCTAGACTGCTCGTATGGGTTTCATGTGTTACTAGTCCGGTCAATAAGTCGCTGCTCTTTAATTGGCGGTTTTATCATGTCATATATAACAAGGCACCCACTCAGACAGACGTTATGACAGCATCCGAACGTGGTCTGGTCAAAATGGTTAACCTAGCTTTTTCACCTAGGAGAATGTCTAATAAATTGATGAAATCAGCATCAATGTCAGAGACCTACAGAACAATTTTTCTCGGAAATTTATTTGTTGTTACATTCCCACTATAATTCCTGTTATCATTAATATCAGCATTATGACTAAACAATATCTGTCCACTTTCCCACCTATCACCCCTGTCTATTTGTTATTCTTTAATTTCGTCCTTTTACATAGTTTGAATAGACTATTTATTTGTCTATTCTGACAGTTATCTTCACTTTGTTACTCTATATATTACTTCTCAATTTTTCACGTTCCAACCAACCAGTCATCTATCTGGTAATACGATTGCCAGTGACCTTAGCAACTCCATTGCCTAAAACGAAAAGCATTCACTGATATTCAGAAAACTTTTATTCGGTAATTAACTGACAAATTCACAAGGAATGGTGCAGAGGACTGACTGGACTACTATCACTGAACGATACCAACGATCGGAAACCATACTGTAACATCAATACATAAAAGCTGAGAAATGTATCAGCCCACTGAAATCAAGAACAAAGATATTATCTGATAACTTCAGTGAGTTTGTTTCAACCTTTGAAAATATGCTAGTCGTCATGGCAACCAAGTTCAACACTTTGATTTCAACAAGATGACTTCAAATCCTTTTCTTTTACCGAAATTTGAAAATATATTCGAGTTAAGAGATACAGAAAAGGAAGAAAGACTTAAGGTTGCCATTTATAAGCAAATATCTTATATGATTTAAATAGAGGACAAAAGAACTTGCGAAGTTAAAAATTTATCAAAAGATTCAACCTTATAAGAAAAACAAGTCAAGAAGGTCAATTCTGAATGAATTAGAAGCTGAAAACGAAACGAACACTTTGGATTCCAATAATGTGGCATTTATATTGCAGAAGACAAAAAGTTTGTTCCCTTAATACTTCGTCAACGAGTATCTAAAGGGCAATTTACCGACAGGGAAACCAGAGACCAGTTTATTGCGAATAGAAGAGAAATGTTTTTTCTTGAATATCTTATTGCAGTACAACGCTCAGAACTAAAAAGGCTGGAGGAATTGGCATCACATGAAGATCATAAACTTGAGCTTGCAGAGCAATGTTTGGAACAAGACGCTGCCCTTTTTGACGAGTTCCTTAAGGAAAACGACAAAAGTTCCGTGGAAGCAGTGGCTAAGTAAATTCAAATATTCCATTATGTTGACATTTAAGGGCCTTTGTTTCAGTGTTTTTCTAAGGGACACAGTTGTGTCCACATTATGTAGTGGTACACAGAATTTCTCTTCTTCTTTACTGTTTAATGAATAGTCATTGTAGAATGATTAAAAACGCCGCTTTCTAATTAGTGTGGCGGCAGTATGAGGACAAAATATTTAATAAACTAATCGTGCGGGTTTATATTATCGTTAGATATCAATTTCATTGCTCTCTGACTTTCTACCACCAACTTTGGATATATACCTAAAAGTAGTTTTTCCTAGCTGCTATTCGAGTTTGCCCTTTTTGTCGAAGATTTAGTTCCTAGACTTCTAAACATTTCAGATCTGGACTCAATAACTCCATGAAACTGCAGTTTCCTGTGACTTTCAGTCTCATATTAGTGTATAACTAAAACAGTTTTTCACTTGACGAGATTAGGAAACAAACTGAATTGATAGATTTTATTTTTGTACATATGGTTGACTAGATATTTTTAAAGTTATAGTAGTATGAAATGGGTTTACGGGTTCATTAAAGCTTAATTGACCATAAAACCTCAAAGTTAACGAACTTCTAAATCTCAATAAGATATTAAGTGATAGTAACTGAAGTCTGCATTGTATCAATGATTAACATAAGTTTAAAGGTTTTCGACTACGAGTCACTAAAACAATAATTCAGCTTCGGTGTTCTAATCTCTTATCTAAGTGGCCCAAGTTCTACTAAAAATGAAGTACTCAATCTGAACTGCTGAGAAGTCTCAAACGAGGTATGTTGTTGGTCTTCCGCTGTGGTTTTCTCAAATTATTTACTGCCATTTCTGTTCATCTTACCACTACATTTACTCTTTTTTTAAAAATAGTTGGCACACAATAATTTAATGTTGTCCTTTGTAATTTGTAATATTTGTATGATTGAAATAAAGAACTGATACATTCTCAGGTTGATAACAGGTAAACATATGGGATAATTAATGCTATACTATATAAAAGTTTCCTCTTACGCGACTTTGATGGTATTTTTGCTATATACTACTATCTGCTGGAAAACTTTTGATAATCAAAAAAGTACTGACTATCTGTGTTTTGCCAGTTTTTAGACTTCCCTACAGTGACATACACATCTTCAAGTGGGATCATGCTCAAAAATTTCAAGCTTTGCTAAAAGCAATAACCCTAATCCGCTTCGTCGCAAATTTTGTCCAAAAGTTGTTCAATACCGCCCAAAACCACTTGAGAAACATAATTTACTCAAATTATCCCTATTTCTCTTTCCGTTTTAGCATTCCATAATAAGGAGGATGCAGACGTTGGTGGTGATGCGGCTACGATATAAGTTTTGCTGATCTAAGTTACACAGACATTTCGTTTTTAAATTCCAAGGATATCACTCAGAAAAGCAAAATATTACTCTCATACGTTTATATAAACAGAAGACTAATGGTTTCTGACGGATATCTGTAAGGGGCAAATAAAACACCTAGCAGTGATAGTAATAAACCCAAGGAATAAATTTTTATTGAGTGGTTTTCTTTTACAGTCACTTTGCGTCTTTATTTCTGCCGTTACCTGTTTGTTAATCAAAGCAACTAGTGTTTGTATCTTAGACATACATACGTGGTTAATACAAGAGATTTTAGCATTAAATTGAAATCTTGTCAAGTGAAACTCGGTGCTTGTTTAAAACTTCATAATTTTTCTACAAATATACATAATTTACTGGAGAGATATGAAAGACTTTACTCATGTACTATATTTTTTACAGAAATTACTTTGTGGTGTTTGTATCTATACATTTTCCTTATAGCTCTGAACAGGAGGCTCGCAAACGTGCTATGATGGTTGATAAAATTAAGCAGTTGACAATACACAAATCACAAATCAATGCAGAAATCACTAAATTAAAAGAAACTGTAAAGGATTATAAATATTTTGAGGCATTTCTTGAACGTCTTGTTCCAGAACCATACAATTCACAAAGAAAAGCAGTTAGAGAAGATAAAAAACAACTCAAATATAAGCAGAAATTACAACTTCAAAATGTGACTTCGAAACCATCATCAATAGGTAGCTGGTGATAAGATTTTTAGGTGTACTATTTTTAATCATGAAACTTATTATCGTAAAAAAAAGAATGAGATTTTATTCTCAAGAAAAACTTGATATGAATATAATCAGTCACTGGCCAATAACCAATACCCATAAGCTTAATCTGTAGCGCTGACATCAATCTATATTTTTAAGGAATACGCTTTCAAGAGATTCCAGATGAGTGTCACAAATTATAACTCTGCTATGTATTATTAAACTTAACTGGTTATTTCAAAACTCTCCGTAAGATGTTAGCTATTGGTTTGAGGACAATACTGCCGTCATGATATTCTGTATACATCTATGCTGTATAGTTTGGTTTAGTTAGTTACAGGGTTTCGTTGATACTGTCAAGATACTGGAAAAACTTGCTCTATTCTATTTATTTTGTATTGTCTAGCGTTGTAAGTCGTCTCAATCTATCAGTCTTACTTGATGAGGACAGTATCAATCTGGTTGGGTCGACATTTTTACATAGTGTTTACCAGACTTACCCCGATGATATTCTTTGCAAATTTCAGTTGATGGAATATGATATACGTGTAATATATGGTAAAATAAACGTTAACAACTTTTCTATTTTTAACAATTATCAAAATTATTTTAAAGTTTATGATTATTTATTGAGATAACTCTACTTTAGTATCCCATACTTACCGCCATCACCACTGATTTTGGGTCTTTGTTAACCATAATAAAATTACCAGCTAAAGTGAACTGAAAAAACTGGATTGTATGTGATAGGAATTAAAATACCTCTCTACATACTAATGGTTGAATATTCTACTAGTTATAAATTTATAAAGTTAGCTTAGTTGCAATTAAATTTTAAATATCACCCGTGTGTCATCTAATTAGAATTATTTCAATAGACGTTAAATAGAAAAAAACATTCTAGCTAGTTGTCCAACCACTCATGCATCAGTTTAACACAAAATTGCATGGATGAAGAAACATTTGGGTCTTCTTATACCTAAGAGTCAATTAATGCCAAAAAACTAATACTCAGAGAGTAACCATTATTAATAATATATACAGATATCTACTGATTAGATGGTTAGTTGCCTCCGTTAGATAAGGTAATAAGAAATTTCAGTACGTTTAATTTTCGATATCTGCAATTATTATACAGGAAGCCTTCAGTCCAGATTTTAAATCAGATAGCTAGAAGATAATATTTTATAGCTATAAATACAGTTGATCGCTAATATCTTACATTTGAATATACATCACCCAGTATTTCAATAAATAATGTCAAATTTAGATAAGAAAATTTCAATACAGTATAACATATCACTGAAAGGACTAATAAATTACCTTAATAAGAAATTTTATGAAACTTTTGAATGGAATGCTAATATTTGTTTGGTAATCACACCTGAACTACATTTCTAGAAATCAAAATAGATTCTATAATTATTTTTACCAGGTTAAATAACATTATGATCAAATCGTAGTTGTCTAATATAGAATAATCAGAAATCAATGAATTATGTTCTTTCCCTTTCGATTTTATATGTAAGACTTTGTAGACTATCATTATGAATCTGAACTAAAGAATTTATAAGAATAAGCATATTTAGCCTTTATAAGGACTTCATTTCTAGTGAACTGGGTTCATTATTCTATTTAAATTTGAAAGGCAAACTAAATTTGATTCGTTTAAACTTAAGTCCAGCGATTATGTAGTTTCTCGAACAATCATGGCTAACGCAGAATCTAGTAAAATTCAAATAATCACATTTTACATTAATACTTATTTATTAACTTACGCTGTTGCTCCTCATGGAGGAGCATATGCCGCCCACCAGCACTCCACATTCAACTATGTTCTGAGTAATCATTTCCAGTTGTTTCCAGTTACCATTCATCCCTTTGAATTCGACTTCCAGTTCTCGTCTCAGTGTATTCTTTAGTCTTTCTGTTTTCCGTTTCCCTTAAGGATTCCAAGTAAGGGCATGCCTCGTGATGCAGTTTGATGACTCCCACAATGTATGTCCTATCCACTTCCAACATCTTTTCATAATTTACTCTTCAGCTGAAAGCTGGTTTGTCCTCTCTCACAGTAGAATTTTGCTAATGGTATCCGGCCAGTGAATGATAAGTATTTTGCGTAGACAACTGTTTATAAATACATGTACTTCTTTGACGTTGGTTGTGTTAGTTCTCCAAGTTTCATTTCCATATATTAAGACTGTCATCACAATCGTATTGGAAATTCTGTTTTTGATGTCTGCTTGCAGACAGTTGTATTGAGATCAAAATGTTCCACAAATGTAGGAATGCGGTCATTGCTTTGCCAATCCTCGCATTTACGTCTGCATGAGATCCTACTTGTTCATCTGCGATGCTTCCCGGCTACGTGAATATTTCCACATCTTCCAGAGTTTCGTCATCAAGTGTGATTGACTTGGCGTACTTCATGTTGCATTTGAAGATCTTGCTTATTCCTTTGTGTATGTTAAGATCTACTGATGCAGAGGCAGCTGCTTCATTAGTTGTCCTTGTCTGTATTTGTCTGCATGTATGGAATGTAAGGACCAGGTCATCTGCGAAGTTCAAATCGTCTAGTTGAATACGAGCTGTCCATTGTATTCCCTTCTTCCCTTCAGATGTCGGGGTCTTCATAAATCAGTCAACCACCACGAGAAGGATGAAGGGGGAGAGTAAACAGTCTTGTCTGACTCCGGTCCTCACTTGAAATGCGTTTTTCAGTAGTCCTCCATGCATGACTTTGCGCTGTAGTCCGTCGTATGAATTCAGTATGATATTGAACATCTTCTGGGGTACACTATAATGTCGAAGAAGTTTCCATAAAGTCTTCCTATCCACACTGTCAAATGTTTTCTCACAATCAACGAAGTTGATGCATAGTGACGAGTTCCATTCAATTGACTGTTGAACGATGATCCATAGTGTCACCATTTGATCTGTGCACGACCGATCCTAACAGAATCCAGCTTGTTGATCTCGAAATTGAGTGTCTACTGAATCTTTCACCTCCTTCAGCAACACTCTGTTGAAAACCTTTGTGGTAATGACAGTAATGTGATTCCTTTGTAGTTGTCACATTTGCTCAGATCTCCTTTCTTTGGTATTTTGATAAGATCCTTCTTTCCAGTCTGTCAGTGGCACTTGTTCCTGCTCCCAAATCTTCTTGAATAGAAGGTGGAGCATGTCTTGAGTTACTTCAATGTCTGACTTCAGTGCTCCAGCCGGTATAATATCAGGTCCTATTACTTTCCATTCATTGTTTGTCCGATGACCGTCTTTATTTCTTCGATTATTGGTGGAGTGACATCTGTAGGAATGTGTGTGTGCTGCTTCGATATCCGGCTGGTTCACTCGGCAGTTCCTCGAAGTATTCTACCCATATTCTTCTCTGTTCTTGAATCCTCGTTATTGTCTTTACTTCTTTGTCCTTGACGGGTCTCCCTGGTTTACTATATTTCCCTGCCAGTTGCCTCGTTGTGTCATACAGTTGTTTCATATTTCGTTCTCTTGCAGCTTTCTCCGCTGTCATCGCTAGATCTTACACGCTTTTCTGCTTGTCAGCTCTGATACTGTCCCTCACTTGCTTGTTTGCTTCTGTGTGTTGAGCTTGTGCCTTGACTTGCTCTGTTCTTGTTCGTGTGTTGTTGATTGCTGTCTTCTCGCTCTCCTATTTTTGAGTCTTGTCTAGGGTTTCCATAGAAGTCCATTCCTTATTGTGATAGTTCTTGCCACCCAAAACCTCTTGACATGTTGAAGTTAGTGCTTCCTAAATCTTCACCAGTCGTCCTCCATAGCATCCTCCTGTTCTCCGAGTACATCCCGTAAGGCTTGGAATCTATTGTCGAGAACTACCTTGCATTGATTGAGCTTGTCAGTTTCAGGAAGGAAGGCTGTATTGAACCTCAGTAATGCTGTTCCCCCAGTTGTGCAGTGTTTCTTTGGCTTCATTTTCATCTTGGCAACCACCAGGTGGTGATCTGAAGTTGTGTCAGCTCCTCTCCTGGTTCTCACATCTTCCATTGTCCTTCGGAATTTTTGTTGATACAAATCTGATTTATCTGGTTCTCTGTGGTGTGGTCCGGTGAGATCCATGTAGCTTTGAGGATGCGTTTGTGTGGGAATATTGTGTCACCTACAACCACTTTGTTGAATACGCATATATTTGCAAATATCTCAGCATTCTGGTTATTTCCTCCCAGTTCATGTCGTCCGATGATATCTTCATATCCGTTGTTGTCTACTCCGACTTCGGTGATTAGATCTCACATCAAGATGGTGAGGTCGTTTCCTGGGCACTTTGCTTCGATTGATTGCAGCCTCGAGTAGAACTGATCTTTAACGTGGTGGTTGCTATCATTGGTATGTGCATAACATTGGATGACATTCATTGTGACTCCCTCCTTCTTTGTTTCGAATGATGCTTTGATGATCCTGGACCCATGAGATTCCTACCCAATAAGCTCATTTTGTGCTTCTTTGGACAGCATCAGAGTGTGTGAAGCTTTTTCCCATTCGTGACCGGAGTACAGAAGCATCTCTCTTGTATATAGCCTTTGCTGTCCATCTTGGGTCCAATGGGTTCCGCTGATTCCAAGTACTGCCAATTTGTATTTCTTCATTTCCTTAGTTATTTGACTGGTCGTTCCGGTCTGCCACATTGTCCGGACGTTCCATGTCCCTATAAAAAATGTTGCTGTGGATGTTAGAAGGGAGATCGGCTTCGTGACTTCCGAAGAATCTCTACTTTGATCATGAGGCTTCATAATACTTCCTTCAACTCGGAGGCAGAGTTTAGATGGTTTAAATTGTTTAATCTGGTTTGGTTTTTTTAGCGAGGTTGTTTTTCACGTGATTTGGTTGGTGACCCCTTGTTCAACATTGATCTCTTTTCGAAACCTTCGACAGACATTAACCCTAGAAGAGTTACAGGCGGAGCTATTTTACGTTAGGCTGAAACGATATTACCAAGGTAAACGACGATAAAGAAGTTTAAACAATGTTTTAGTTAAAAAATAAGTGAAAGATATGCAGTTATTTATTTGCAATAAAACTCAGGTCGATAGTCAGCAAATTTATGACTGCATTTCATATGTATTTTGTTTACAACTACTTCTTCCAATCAACTGTGACACTAACCAACATATAATTTCATACTACTAGGAGTTTGAGCTTACGTGGCATTAATACATCCTCTTTTGCCTAGTTATCTTTGATTACTGTGATTTATTTAGTTTGACACAAATCAGAACCAGGGTAAGTGAGAACAACAGTCAACAATAAGTAAAATATAAGTTTTTGTTTCAAATTCTTTCAATAAACCTCCAAGGTGATCTTCATTTTGTCTGTTAGTGCCGATTGTTTGTAAACGGATTAACCAACCTATTCAAATTTCAGCGTCGACTAAGCAAATAACATTAGGATTCTATTTCACTAACGAATAGAATTGGAATGCCTGGCAGCAGGAAGTTGAGAAGATCGAATTGAAGAGAACAAGAATGTAAACAGATAGTCATTGTAATAACGACAGTAATAACGGAACGATGAAGTTTGTAAGAGACAACTGGCTGAAGATGTGCAAATGAAGTATTTGATGTATAATTTTCATATTTTACGAAGACATTCTGTAATTTTGTGTTAGACGATAAATTGCTTTTTCCTATATGAGTGTTCGTTCACTATATAAGTACCACCATAAAAAATTATCGATTGCCTTTCAACCTTTTGTTGTGACCACTTCTAAATCATTTGTTATCTGGGACGTCACAGTACCATAGCTGAATATTTTGTTGAAAAGATAAAATTTTAATCCTAAAATATATTTTAATTAGTAAACCAGTTGTTCTATCGCCTAAAGTCACTTGCGTTAAGGTATAGGGACTATTTACATTGTGAAATTTCTAGTTAACCGTACTTGGCCATTTGAGAAATTTTGCGAATAAATAGTTTGTTATCAGATTGAGATTTTTGTAGAGATTGTAGTAATTTAATGGTTGAATTCATGAGTCACTTAAAGCTAAACCACCAAAGGAAACCTGGGAGCACTGGACGTCCGTCTTGTCCTAGTATGATACTCTTCAGCAGTGTGCACCCACGATTCTGCATACGGGATTCGAACAAAGGACCTTCACTCTCGCGCGCGGGCGCTTAACTTGTAGACCACTGAGCCGGCATCCAATGGTGTTCAAATAGTTTGCCATAATACGAGTATCATCAGTGAAATTAAGTTTTTTTTATGTATCTATACATTTTCATTAAATTTTGGAATGCTGTTTCCTGATAATTTGTAGATTTTTGGGAATCTTTTGATGATATTTCAATGACTCTTATAGAGTGCAATAAAACTAAAAAGCCTTTTTGTAACTAAAATTCCGTAATTTGTAATTTTCTCTAAAAAACTAGCTTCAAATGAAAATTCAGTACGAAGACCATCGTTTGTCATTACCAGACGATCATCATTGAAACCAATAATGAATAAGTACGTTAATATTTAGACATGCATACAAAATACAGATCACTAATATACAAACCTTAATTAATTAATAGTATTTTAGTATGATTGATTTTATAAAAACAGACGAATATATCTATATTTGTAGTGAGGTTTATAATAGCTGAAAGTCATTTGGTGTAAACAATTTGACTAGTGATATTCGATAAATATTTCGTATTTGTAACTTCAAGTAAACAGTTTAACCATATATTATTGTTTTATACGCTCTGAGTCTAGGCTCTCTATCTGATTCCATTATGAACGAACAAACGAACGATTTGCCCTGAACATAAAATATCTGTTTGATTTCGTATTCTATTTAGGTTAACCCCGTTTGTGAGACAGTGGTAATAAAATGCCGAATACGAATTAGGTTGAACAAATTTATTTCAGATGCTCATCCACTCAGGTATTAAGATGAGAGGCAGATAAGCAAAGCATAGATGGAAAGCGTGCCCACTCAATTTGATAAACTTTGACTCAGTGCTTCCAGTTTGACGGGAAACTAAACCATACATGCAGTGGAGTAAGTGATAAACATATATATGAGCGCATGTGATAACAGTCAAGGTTTTAAGCTAATAATTGACAAGGTCAAAATAGTATTGATAATAAAAAGAATGAATTATTTAGTCCGTTCAAAAGCTAGAATAATCCATATACGAGTGACATAGTACAAGATGCTATACAGTGTACCAAATAACTTACAGATGAACTCACTCATTATTACTATAGATGTTAAAACCAAAGAATAGGGACTAACCATTGATGTTTTAGAATGTGGCTTGAAGTTAAAGTTCAAATAAAACAATTGGTTAGAAGGCTCTAGTTCTGGAAACAACATAGTTTATATAGTTTCTTCTGGTCAGTGTTTTCTAGCTAAGCTGTTTCCTACGGGATGGGATTGGTGACCCCATGCCTAATCTTTGCTTATCCGGATCCGTGAACGGCAGTAACCCTAGAAGAGAAACAATATAGTCATAATGTATTTACACGAAAAGCGATTGCTTCGGAAAACTAGTTTATGGGAATGTGATAGCAAAATAAGACCAGTGGGATCTTAAGATAAATGTATTATGTTTCTATGCTACCTACATTGAGATAAAAAGTCTATAAAAAGTGATTCCTTTCTTTACTCTTTCTTAAGTGACACTTATTGTGATGAACTAGATCATGCAAGCCCACTAACTAGCGAATCTATTTTTAATGTAAAAGAAGTCACAATGATTCAGTGAAATCCTCATTGTGGGAAAGTGTGCTCAGAAATCACAATAAGAAAAATGTTATCTCTGAATGAACGAGGGGAAATTTTAGATGTTAAAAAAACAGGTGTGAGAATCAGTCATATGAATGGATTCATTTACGGTAAATTTTTCAATTTCAAAACGCCAAAACTTTAAACATCCCTGAGAAATAATTAATTTCAAAAAAGTGTTTCATGCATCATAACTTTACTTGGTTTTTTATTTCATTTTCTATAAAATAATCATATTCTTCACATGCCTTTTGATTGACTAAAAACGGAAAAAGGTCCGGTGAAGATCACTCTTAGAGTCTCTCAAGTTCGTCCTCATACTTAAGTCTTGCCCTCTACTTTCACCTTTGCTTTTTATATTCATGGAAGACTTATTTGTGATGATTATAGGCATTCAATGAACAACTAAAATAAATAACTTTCTAGTCGATATTATAAAATCTACAAGACAACAAACAAAACAAGATAATTGTCACCCAAAACCAAATACAATCATCTAAAATTACTTACCTTCAAATGTTAAATGGTACTTAACCAAGTTGAATAATGTTTAGATATTGTTTATTGGAATGTGTCTTAACTTCTGTTTGTTGTATTAAGTATTATTAGATTTGTCTATCTACTCTTAATTATAACTTTATAACTAAATAGTTTATTGTCAATTTTACATCTTTTTACTGGAAATACTATTTTATATTTTCTTTTTACACATTGTCAAACACAAAAATAGATCTTACTTCACCATAAGTGATAATTATTTTAATTTGGTATCATTTCAAATTCCAGTAAGTTTTCATTCCGTATTTGTTCGAGTTTGAATGGTTATCTATTAATTTCTAGTTTAATAGTGATTATTGTACGGATAAAATCTGTTTATTTTTTAAATTTGTCTCATTTTATTAGAACATTATCAGTCGAGTCGAAACTTTCAAGACAAATTACACCGCATGAAAGTTCTAGTAGTGAAGACAGTGTAGGTTTGTATTGATATTTTATTTGTATTCTCTACTTAATTAAGACATTTTTATATATCATTGTTATCATGGAGTGCTTGATTTCAAGATGAAATAAATAATTAAGGTTAGTGAACAATCAGCTATTCATACAATATATATTTCAAGATCCCAAGTGACTTACCCTAAACATTTGAACATTTAATTACCTATTAAAACTAAAGATTTATTATATTTTTCAAACTGTGGTAATACATAATGCGGAATCTTTCTTACAAATGTGATAATTAAAGTTAAATGATTAATAGGACTATCATGGTTACTAAGTTTAATCGACACTAAATCGTAATGAACTTTGCCATTGATTGCTATTCGTTGATTAACAAGTTAAGAGTCGAATTCTCAGTGTTTATTAATAGTACAGATCCATTGATCTATACTTGAATAGATGCATGATAATTTATGTGAAGATCTAAATGAAGTTAATCCAAATATTTCATCAAGTAAGAAATTGTTTAGTAACTCATGAAATCTTGGAGTTTTAGATAAAGACAACTTATTTTCTGAATTAGGAAATAATTTGCAATGTAAAATGTGTGTATTCATTAAAAACATCACAGCAGCCTGCTATAAATTTTGGGCCACCGTTTTTCTAAAGCCTGTTTACTGTAATAGAATGTTTTTGAGATTTGTTTCACTGAAATAAATATATCTGCCCATGCAGAGTACTTATGCGCTTTTATGAAAAGTTGGAAACCTATGGTAAATCTGATTACCGAGAAACTCAACAAATACATAATACATAATTTCATCCACTTTTCTTCTAAAGAAACGAGAGATAATTATTATATAATTTATACCTGATAGTGAAAATCAATGTCACAGTGTGGTACGTGATACTAATACGAATAGATATAACTAGTATGCATCAAGAATGAGAAGTAGAACTCTCAGTGGCAGAAGAAAATGAGGAGAAAAGAAAGAAAAACAGAAGCAGTTCAATTAGCAAAAGAAATAAAAAAATGATGGAGTCTGGAAGAGACACTTCAAGGAACATGTGCAAACGATGTATTCAATACACTGTGTTCATATTTTACAAATGCAGTGTGTAATTTTGCTCAATAAAATGAATTGGTTTACACTAATCAAATCTTCGTTCATTACAGTAAGAGCAAAAATGGAGTAAAAATTTTCAGATGAATATAAATAGGAGCCAACCAATATATATATATATATATATATATATATATATATATATCAACCTTTTATCAATTCTCTTCTCGAATCTTTACAAGTAAATCATTCAGGAAACGGCGATTTTGTTGCAATTCTCTATATTTTGTGTTGTACATTTTTCACTGTAATCAAACACTCGATTTTGAGGAAAACAACTGATGCTATTATAACCACGTTGACCAAAATCTCCAACGGTTTCCAAACTAAATTCTGAGTCCTTCAAATTATCTTAATTATAATTCATATAATAATTAAATCTGGTAAGGCACAATAACAGCCAATGAACGACATCACTACAGTCAATTCGATTTAAAACAGTGAATGTATATTTTTCTTTTAAAGTTGGCAATTTTTTGTCATTTATTGTAATATTTCCATAATTATTTGTTTATTTTTTCTAAAACTTTTGTCTAGCATAAAAATGTTGTTTCATCCTAATTTGAGATTCATCAATCGCGTCCACATTATACCTCACTCGGGATCAAACTCAAGATTTGATGACCACTATCTAGAAATTTAATAGTTCAAATTCACTCATCAAAAGACTTATCAGGGTCAACATCTAATTCTAGAATTCGGTAGTCGTTTAAACTTTAAGCTGTGAATGAAAACTGTTGAGTTTTAAATGAAAATGAAAAAGTTATAGATTGTGAAATCTCATCGAAATTAATGATGAGTATTGTTTAACTTTAGAATGAATGTAATCTTCGTTTTTTATAGGATGAGGAAATTTACTTTAAAGAACCAATTCAAATATTAACTATCTTACGTGACTTAGAAGAGACAAATCTACGTTTAATCCAACATTGTCAAGAGTCAGATGATTCAGTCGAAATATTACGCAATCAAGTGAATGAAACTGTGAATAATTAGTAAGCTGTTTTGCAAATGATAGTGTATATAAAAGAACATTACCGAATAAAATGAAATTTCCCTGAATATTTACATTATAGAAGTAAACACATTGAGATATAAGAATTGATAGTTCCATAGATTACTAATATTATGTTTTCAAGCCATCAGTATTAATCGAATTATTTTCAAAAGGCTATCACGAGATCGTCGGTGGTTAAGTTCCTTAATATAGTGGAGCATTATATCTGATGTGACATGGTTTGAGAGTAATAAAAATAACCTTGGATCAAGATTTCTTCCTAACTGACCTTCAATTGTCAGGGTTCTTTGCATCCTGAAGAGAACCAATATCCCTCGTGGGATTGTAACTCAAGTTAAAGTCGGAGATTAATCAACTAGGAATCACTTAAGGGGAGATTATTAATGTCAACGCTTGCTCCAGTGACTGACTAGTTAATACTCTTGTTTACTATTTCATATGCGCGAATGTTTATATTATATTTTTTAATTTTAGTGAGAAAGATATACACATTTTATCGCAACATCAGGCAATTCTTAAGAGTGCTATTGATGCAGAACAAAACAAAACTCAGTATTTCAGTTTAAGTATGAGGTTAGTTTCAGATTGAAATAACATCGTATTCGGTCATTGACCAATTTTAACAATCAAGGAAATATTCAATATTTAAATTGGTAAAATGACATCATTACTTTTTCTGACTGTTGTCATTTATCAATGGTGTTCTGTGAAGATAAATTTAATTTGTACGTGGTGTTCGTCACACTGATTTTAGTTAGATAATTCTTATGTTATATAGCGAACTGATTAAATTTAGAAGTGTGCACGATTGGAAGCAAACTCAGTTGTCGCATGGTTAAGCACCCAGAAGTTCTTGTATTAGATTCTTGGATGTACGATGTTGAGATGCCCCTTAATAAGATGAAACAGTGCACCGTAGTTTTCAGTGATAAGCTAATTATTAGCACAAGTATAGAAAATTTTAATTACAATATAACTGCTGTATCTATCAGTGTGACGGAATGATAGTGATCAATACACTCTATCTAACCTGACTAATGAATTTTATTCTTAGCGTCAAATCCATGACGATTTTCGGACTCATATGATCGTATGAAGCTGCAAAGTTTCAGGCTTGTTTGACCGTGAAAAAAGTAAACAATCTTATATGTATTACAATTACAAAGAAGGTTGATATTCTTAATTCACAGCGAAGAATTATTTAGTTATTCACTTCAGGAGAATGGAAAGATTCCCATTGATCTCGTCAAAAGAAAACAAACTATTTTCCAATAAGAATTATTTTAAATACGGTAATTAACGACAAATAAATAATTCTGAAAGTCAATAAATAGCTATAAGTTCAGATATTCGACTTTATTTAAATCATGTATATTGCTTGATTGGTTTACTTTTAAATACAGTAAGTACAGCCGAGTTCCACAATCTAAACTAAAAGGTTGAGAGTAAAATTCCTAAACCATATATACAATACTTCACTAAGAAGAATCTATATATAACACAGTACTTCAGAACCCTGAGAAATTGAATATTTCTCAAAATTTGAAAGAAATTGTGAAAGAGAACTTTATGTATGAATTTCTGGCTGTCTAGTAAATCCTCTAATATGACCACAGTAGAATGGAAGCCTGATAGATTACTTTATGAACTGCATTTTTATCACTGAATAATAATCTGTCATCTGATAAATAATTCAAATTTATACCAATTGGTGAATATGTTGAACACAGTTATCGTTTTAAACTTTGTAAAACGTATCAAGTCCGCTGGTCAATGGCTTCATTTCCTACAAATCTATTGATTTGGAATCTAGATAGTAATTACATGGGTAAATTGTCCATGCAGTTACTTCAAGCAACTGATAATTTCGTCGTCAGACTATACATATATATCATAAAATTAGAAAAGTTTCACAGAATTCCATCGGAGTTTTAATGATGACACATTATATTCTACTTATACAACACATTTTAAATAAGTAGTTCAAAGAGATGATTTACTATAATCCACCTTTTCTTTCATTTGTGATTTGTTTTAGTGACTTTTTATTTGCCGGTTATAATTCAGAACAACAGAAGTTAATTTTAAATGATTTACATGAAATCATTACAGAAGTGTACCGTGAGACAATAAGAAAATCAGATACACCTTTAAGGTAGTAATTAGTATTATTGTTGTGTAATTTTGAGATATAATTCACCATAAACACAAGGATTTATGGTAATAGCTATCTAGTTTATCATAGTATTTAATATTGATGTCAACGTTTTTTGTATTCAAGACAATCATCAACATTTACGTAGAGCTGGATTGTGGATAAGAGTAGAACCCAGAACTTGTGTTCCGTCATATATGAAACTTGTTAAATGGACATACGTAGACCTTAGTGTTAATTTTCACAGTGAGACTCAAACCCAGGAACTGTTGATTTAAATGCCAATGCGTTATTCACTTATCTATTTCGTTTAGGTATCCATAATTCAGTCCAATTAGTATGAATTTATTCCCAACGGTATTTATTTTCTCAATAATCAATTTAAGTGCTGGAATCCGTGTTGTCTATGTATCCTCTAATCACTGTAAGACTTCAAACCTATTTTATTTAAATAACTTAGTAAAATCCTGAGTTTCTAGGATAATTCAAAACTATATACATATATTAGGATTATAATATTTAGATTTTCATGCCAGTTTGAAATTCTTTACTACTTATTGTCTACAACCTATGGTTAATAACTGTAGTCAGAACACCTCTAGTTATACTTTGATTATTCATATTAAGTCTCAGGGACATCACGAAAAAATGTCATAATTTGATTTAATTGTTGTCAATCTATAAATTTAAGCGGTGACTTGAATACTAATAGATGCATGTCAAAAGTGTGTAAAGTTAATCTAAACTGTGAAATGATAAAAAAGGTAGTCTGCAATTATTTTTATGAAATATCTTTATGTTTTTCAAATGGTATTGAGTTAAGGTAAAGATTGGAACGGTTAGTCAACAAAGTAGTGGTAAACACTACATATATTTTCTAATGTTGATGAGAGAAAAATATTCAATTTCATTTAAAAAGATTACGTTTAAATTGATGTATGGTAGATTTTATGAAATGCTAAACTAAACGACTTCGATATACTAATGATAAATGGACTTAAGCTGATTCAATTCTTATTTAAGAACGATCTACACTGAACGTATCAATTGTCTTGGTCTTTCAAAGATAAAGTTTCCTGCTTAAGTACAAGGAAAGATATGCTATGAGAACAAATGCATGATGGATTACCAAGATGGCATCTTAACTACAACATATATCTTCAAATAGTATTTTGTAGTTAAAATTAACCAAAATCAATATAAAACATTTATAAAACTATTTGTTTTTAAGTGTAATTCACCTCTGAAAACTATTTATCTTTGAGTTCAGTTTCTGATGATCATTGAACTCAAAATAATTCGTTAGAAAGTCAATTTTTTTTACTCCTTACGCCTGTTACCCCTCATAAAGGAGGATAGGCTGCCCACAAGCACTCCACATTCAACTCTGTTCTGAGTAATCATTCCCAGTTGCATTTGATAATCTTGCTTATTCCTTTGTGTATGTTAAGATCTACTGATGCAGAGGCAGCTGCTTCATTAGTTGTCCTTGTCTGTATTTGTCTGCGTGTATGGAATGTAAGGACCAGGTCATCTGCGAAGTTCAAATCGTCTAGTTGAATACGAGCTGTCCATTGTATTCCCTTCTTCCCTTCAGATGTCGGGGTCTTCATAAATCAGTCAACCACCACGAGAAGGATGAAGGGGGAGAGTAAACAGTCTTGTCTGACTCCGGTCCTCACTTGAAATGCGTTTTTCAGTAGTCCTCCATGCATGACTTTGCGCTGTAGTCCGTCGTATGAATTCAGTATGATATTGAACATCTTCTGGGGTACACTATAATGTCGAAGAAGTTTCCATAAAGTCTTCCTATCCACACTGTCAAATGTTTTCTCACAATCAACGAAGTTGATGCATAGTGACGAGTTCCATTCAATTGACTGTTGAACGATGATCCATAGTGTCACCATTTGATCTGTGCACGACCGATCCTAACAGAATCCAGCTTGTTGATCTCGAAATTGAGTGTCTACTGAATCTTTCACCTCCTTCAGCAACACTCTGTTGAAAACCTTTGTGGTAATGACAGTAATGTGATTCCTTTGTAGTTGTCACATTTGCTCAGATCTCCTTTCTTTGGTATTTTGATAAGATCCTTCTTTCCAGTCTGTCAGTGGCACTTGTTCCTGCTCCCAAATCTTCTTGAATAGAAGGTGGAGCATGTCTTGAGTTACTTCAATGTCTGACTTCAGTGCTCCAGCCGGTATAATATCAGGTCCTATTACTTTCCATTCATTGTTTGTCCGATGACCGTCTTTATTTCTTCGATTATTGGTGGAGTGACATCTGTAGGAATGTGTGTGTGCTGCTTCGATATCCGGCTGGTTCACTCGGCAGTTCCTCGAAGTATTCTACCCATATTCTTCTCTGTTCTTGAATCCTCGTTATTGTCTTTACTTCTTTGTCCTTGACGGGTCTCCCTGGTTTACTATATTTCCCTGCCAGTTGCCTCGTTGTGTCATACAGTTGTTTCATATTTCGTTCTCTTGCAGCTTTCTCCGCTGTCATCGCTAGATCTTACACGCTTTTCTGCTTGTCAGCTCTGATACTGTCCCTCACTTGCTTGTTTGCTTCTGTGTGTTGAGCTTGTGCCTTGACTTGCTCTGTTCTTGTTCGTGTGTTGTTGATTGCTGTCTTCTCGCTCTCCTATTTTTGAGTCTTGTCTAGGGTTTCCATAGAAGTCCATTCCTTATTGTGATAGTTCTTGCCACCCAAAACCTCTTGACATGTTGAAGTTAGTGCTTCCTAAATCTTCACCAGTCGTCCTCCATAGCATCCTCCTGTTCTCCGAGTACATCCCGTAAGGCTTGGAATCTATTGTCGAGAACTACCTTGCATTGATTGAGCTTGTCAGTTTCAGGAAGGAAGGCTGTATTGAACCTCAGTAATGCTGTTCCCCCAGTTGTGCAGTGTTTCTTTGGCTTCATTTTCATCTTGGCAACCACCAGGTGGTGATCTGAAGTTGTGTCAGCTCCTCTCCTGGTTCTCACATCTTCCATTGTCCTTCGGAATTTTTGTTGATACAAATCTGATTTATCTGGTTCTCTGTGGTGTGGTCCGGTGAGATCCATGTAGCTTTGAGGATGCGTTTGTGTGGGAATATTGTGTCACCTACAACCACTTTGTTGAATACGCATATATTTGCAAATATCTCAGCATTCTGGTTATTTCCTCCCAGTTCATGTCGTCCGATGATATCTTCATATCCGTTGTTGTCTACTCCGACTTCGGTGATTAGATCTCACATCAAGATGGTGAGGTCGTTTCCTGGGCACTTTGCTTCGATTGATTGCAGCCTCGAGTAGAACTGATCTTTAACGTGGTGGTTGCTATCATTGGTATGTGCATAACATTGGATGACATTCATTGTGACTCCCTCCTTCTTTGTTTCGAATGATGCTTTGATGATCCTGGACCCATGAGATTCCTACCCAATAAGCTCATTTTGTGCTTCTTTGGACAGCATCAGAGTGTGTGAAGCTTTTTCCCATTCGTGACCGGAGTACAGAAGCATCTCTCTTGTATATAGCCTTTGCTGTCCATCTTGGGTCCAATGGGTTCCGCTGATTCCAAGTACTGCCAATTTGTATTTCTTCATTTCCTTAGTTATTTGACTGGTCGTTCCGGTCTGCCACATTGTCCGGACGTTCCATGTCCCTATAAAAAATGTTGCTGTGGATGTTAGAAGGGAGATCGGCTTCGTGACTTCCGAAGAATCTCTACTTTGATCATGAGGCTTCATAATACTTCCTTCAACTCGGAGGCAGAGTTTAGATGGTTTAAATTGTTTAATCTGGTTTGGGTATTTTTTCGCAAGATGTTTTTTTACAGGATGATGATGTCGACCGTATGTTAAACCCTCCTCTTTTACCGGGGCTTGGGACCGGCAGTACCTTTAGAGGAGCTACAGGTGGAGTGAGAAAATCAAATAGTCAACAGTTATTGATGATAGTATTTGTAGGAAAATGAATTTATTTAGACTATTACGTTTGTTTCCCATCTTTTCTATTTCATGTTTTCTAGTTCACTTTTTAATCTAATCTTTTTAGTTCAATACAAATGTTATACGAAATTGAAGTGAAATTGACTGATTTACTTGAAATATTACAAACTTTACCTGAAGATGAAGTTAACGAAGTCAAACAAGCTAAAGAAAGTGAACATAGGCAACAAATTAAAGAGGACAAAAAGTATCAACAGCGTTTATATCAAGAGGAGCGTATACAAAAAGCATTAGAACGTGCTAAAGCTGCACCAAAGAAACAAGTAATGAATAAATAACTTAAATTATTATTATTATTGTTAATATTACTGTTATAAATGTTTGAGCTGACTTTACCTAGGGAGTTATATTATCCATAGAATAATTAAAAAGACGTTTTTTCTTAGTTTGAGTCTGATAATTCCTTATCATCTGACTCCAAATATGGTTAAACTAAGATGGTGAAGATTTGTAGCTCAGGTAGATGAATTTGATGGAGATTTGTTCCATAGATTCATAGGTCCATAGGACCGAACCTCAATCCAATGGTAGATACAACCAAAATGAAGAAGTAAACAATCACATGTTCAAGGTCAACAAGAACCAATCAACGTCGAGTTCTACAGTACAAGCTGTGAGCTATATGTGGAGAAATTCGAACACTTCAGTTTTGCCTGAAGTTTGTGATGATGATGTCTTTCA
This sequence comes from Schistosoma rodhaini, assembly GCA_944470415.2. Taxonomy (NCBI): domain Eukaryota; kingdom Metazoa; phylum Platyhelminthes; class Trematoda; order Strigeidida; family Schistosomatidae; genus Schistosoma; species Schistosoma rodhaini. The sequence continues at coordinate 43,073,453 of OX104044.1, forward strand.
GAAGAACGATAAAAATCCACGCTAAACCATCCAGCTCAAGGAACAAAACTCCATTAAAATGGGTAAATTAAATACTTTGAGATCATCTGACTAACTGCAAAATATAGTGCACGAAATATCAAGTTACTTAGACTAATAGTCGTATTTCAGTTTCATTCGTAGAATTCCACCAGTACTAAAAACAAGAGAATAACAACATTGGTTACTAGTTTGCAATCACTCAATATAAAATCTTGTATTCTGTTACTGAATTTTCTTATACTCCTTGTAAGCAATCATTGAGAATCGTCGGAATACTATGATTTATAATGGCGAATCAGCTGTCATTATGCGTTACCACAAAGAAGCACACAAAACGGCTCTATATTTCATAATTTTATAGATGAAGTGGTTAAATTGCACGTGTTGTCTTCATATAATTAAATAAATGATTGACGGGAAGAGAACCAGGTATTCTGTTTATAATCATTTAGCTATAAAGATTGGTCATTTAGAAATAACAAACAGTTAATTAGTTATAGACAAAGTAAAACCTTGTATAAATGATTATCAGTACATGTTGATACATGTTATAACAAACCAGCCAGATGCAAAATGGATAAGATTAATGTCATAGAAGAAGAAATAAAAGAGAACTAATTAAAACGAAATGCTAAGCAATAAGTAGTATGACTAATAAAAAGAATTAATGGAATTGTATTAAAAAAATGTAGACATTACTGGAAATTACTGGACAATAGAAACAATTCAACGAAACTACATCACAGTCATTAATTTTTGGATAGATCAACCAACTTCTTAAATCATTTCACAGATTTAAACAAGAATGTATGAAGCAAATGACACAGTTTAATCATATAGTTAATAACTTTGGTGATTAATATACTACTTTTTATTTCTTTACTCAGTACACATTAGAATCTCTATATGATATCAATTTTGATGTTGGTAACTAACAAAAAAACTATTTTCACATACAAAAAACCTACGCAAACTATCGGTTAAGTGGTCTAGCGCGAGACTGGTAGGTCCTAGGTTCAAGTCTCGCGAGACAGGATCGTGGATGTGCACTGCTGAAGAGTCTCATAATAGGACGAAACGGCCGTATAATGCTTCCAAGTTTTCCATAATGGTCTAGATTCAATTGACTCATGATTTCAACTATGTAAACTAATTTATCGAATTTTATTATTTTGTTTATAATTTTATTTATTCTCTATTTAAAGACTGGACGTAGATTAATGACTCGATCAGAACCTCCTGTTATACATAAATCAGATGATGGAAAACTTGATGCAAAAGCTAAAGAAATGAAAGAATTGGCATTCCTTTTCGAATAAGAATATGATTATGAAATGGGTTTTTTTGATTATTCTTGGCATATACTATGTCAATTTCAATATATATTTTTTAAACTCAATTGGGATATTTATAAATATGTATTAAGTCATTAAAAAAATCTATTGACCTAACTAATTTCATTTTTTGTTAAAATACGCTTGACAGAATATTTCAGAATTCGATCTAGTGTGTTCTTTTATTCTTGAATAGTCTTATTTTTATGAATTATACTACTAACCATTTTAACGTATGAATATTCTAAATTGTGCTGAATTATTCACACACTTTTTATAAACTTCACACAAGCAGATGACTATCAGGACTCAGTAGCTAAGTGCATAACACGATGATGTTTGAGGCGAACGGTACTGGATTCGAGTCCCAGAGTGAGCATCACTTTTAGGATGCAGATAGATCTAGTTGACGAGTCCCAAAGAGGACGAAACGTGTCTCCTGCATTCCACTGCTAGCCATTATCTATCTCTACTTATATAGGTCGTGATTTAAGGCAATATCGAAACAGTCTGCACAGGATGCACATGTGCCAACAATAAGAGACTGATGAATTGCAGTCGTAAATAACAATGAGAAGATACAGTTGAATTTATACTTTTTATAAATAGTCTGGTTGAATGGAAATATATGGGCTTTTCCAACGGTTACAATTCAAACATGTCTGCTAATGATTAAATGTATCACACTAGTGAAATATTTTGTGAAATTTATTGCAATTACACGTATAAAAAAGTAACAATCAGTAAATTATGCTTTCTAATTGAAATTATATCTTTCCAGTATTTATAAAATTGTTTTATATGATACAAGTAAATTAACAGGGAATTAATTGATCATTCAAATAATGCAGTTTTAATTCTTATTCATTATGATGAATTCCAATCCGTCGTCGTGAAATATTCTGTTGAAATAAACATCTTTATGATATTATAGACAATAACATTAGTTATAGAGGTAATATTAACAAAAAATTATTCGAAGAAATTATCAACAGAATCTTCAAACAATAATAAGGTATTTAATTTATTCGTACATTTATGTAAATTATCCTTTTCCATACAAACTATTGATTTACTTAATAACAGAACAATGAATATAATACTATGAGCTCAACTGTAGACATATGCACTGAAACTATCACACTAGCTTAAATAATACTATTTGATTCCCTTATTAATTAGCTAATTCATATATAACATTTGATGAACAACAAATGCCAGAAACAGTTTAATAGAAAAATACTTGGAGTTCCAAATGTTCTTGCTCAAATAATATGCAGTTGATTGGGTGACGCTTAACTAATTACATTAATTACATTACATTGCATAAGTTGAAAAGTAAGGTTACACAAATTGGGAATAAAAGGGGGTGAGTTAGCGATATGGTAAATAATAATAATAATAATAATAATAACAAAGGTAATAATAATAATAATGTAAATTGTCTTGCTTCTAGTATGAGCAGGAATAGTATCGTCAATAGAATTCATCATTTCATTTATTTGTGTGTGGGCTGTGATACTGCCTAGGTGAACAAACCGAAGCACGTGGTTTTCTTAGGGGGCCACACCCCGAGCCTTTGACCAAAAGGTCTGATCCACAAGGCAGTGGAGCATCGTGAGGAGATGCAGTCCCATGGTAGCCGTTGACCAATGACAGGTTCGTCCGCCATTCGTTCCATCAGGATACTGGAGCCCATGTGCACCATTGGTTTGGAATCAGGGTTTTCCAACTCCCCTAGGTGGACTTCCCGTGTCCACCAACCCGGTTAAAGCGCCAGACATTCGCTTTTCGTCCTCTCACTTTCGTACACAACACCGGTGCCACGAGAAGGCAGTGAGTAGGACTTCCCTGACAGAGGCTATATATTCGCTGGCCATATGAGAGCATTTCGAGAAGGAGAGGTGACTCTCCCCACTCTCGGCCGTACCAGGGCATTTGGGGGCTTGTGCTGTTAGATTAGAAAGTTCCATCAATGTGAGAAGAAATCGGCGTGAGAAACGGTGTCTTTTTGTCATCTCCGCCTATGCCCAGACAGATTGCAGCCCGGATGCAATCAAGGATGAGTTTTACCATCAGTTAACAGTTCTTCTCCAGAAAGCGCGTTCGACAGATATTGTAGTACTAGCCGGAAACTTGAATGCACAGGTCGGGCGTCTAGGCACAGAAGAGAGTCGTCTAGGTGGCCAATGAGGACTTGTTGGTCGCAGGACAGATAACGGTGACCGTTTGCTGCAACTGTGCACATACCACAACCTGTTTCTGGCCAGCACTAACTTCCGGCACAGTCATCGCCGGTGTGCCACCTGGCGTCCTCCCTCTGCATCCCAAGCCTGGACTCAGATTGATCACATCGCGATCAGCTACCGCTGGCGTGGTTGTGTACAAGACTGCCGCTCCTTTTGTAGTACTTATCTGGAGTCTGATCATGCCCTGGTCTGCGCCAATCTCACCTTACTTTTCAGTGGCCGAAGGTTTGACCACCACCAACGGATTGATGTTAGTAAACTGGCTGCAACATCTGTTGCAAGTAAGTATCGAGAGGAGCTAGCCTCTAGGCTAGCTACCATCCCACCGAAAAGTATAGATCAGCATTGGTTGCATCTTCACGACGCCATGAAAATGACGAGTAAAGCCGCTTGTGGCTTCGCGAAACGTCCCGCTTACAAGCACTGGGTTTCTTCTGGCTCCTTACAACTGATGGAAGCCCGTCGGTCTACTCCGGGTGACCGTAAGTTTGACCACAAACGAAGGCTGTTACGTAATGAAATCGGGCAAAGCTTGCGTAAGGACCGAGAAGCCTGGTGGTCGGAGTGTGCTAATGAGATGGAAGCAGCAGCTGCATCTGGTAACTTCCGGAAGCTCTTCCAACTCATCCGAGCCACTGGCAGCAAGAAGTCTGGTGTGAGTGAAACAATCTACGAGGATGACGGGATGCCAATCACTAACAACTCTCGACGTCTTGGACGATGGGCGGAATTTTTCGAAGGGCAGTTCAACTGGCCTGCTGCTCCGGCAACATCAACTAGTTTGTCCTGCCCCCCATGGCCGGTGACGACTGATCCACCAAACGAGGTGGAAGTCCGCAAGGTACTCCAACTCTTGAAACGCTACAAATCACTTGGCCCAGATGACTTACCTCCGGCTCTTTCTAAAGATGGTGGTGACCTTCTGACTAAGGAACTGACTGTGTTATTTGCAAAGGTTTGGGAGGTAGAAAGTGTTTCAACATCATGGAATGAGTCGATAGTCGTCCCTATCTTTAAAAAGGGTTCACGTTGTTCCTGTAACAACTGTCGGGGGATAAGTCTACTTTCGATTGCGTCCAAACTATTGGCTTCTATCATTCTTCGTAGGTTGTTTAAAACCCGAGAACGATTGACTCGCGAGGAGCAGACTGGTTTTCGTTCTGGTCGAGGATGCATTGATCACATCTTCACCCTCCGCCAAATGTTAGAACACCGTCATACTTATCGCAAGCCAATAATCGTAGTGTTTCATGATATCAGGGCAGCTTTCGATTCGTTGGACAGGACTGTTCTCTGGGATTGTCTATTGAAGAAGGGTGTGCCTGAGAAGTTCATTAACATCTTAAAGGGCCTGTATACGAACACCTCAGGCAGAGTGAGGGCATACAACCACCTTTCTCTCTTGTTCCATTCAAGCAGTGGGGTTAGGCAGGGTTGCCCGATCTCACCATTCCTCTTCAACTTTGCCATCGACGACATCCTGGAAACAGCTCTGATGGATGTAAGTAATGGCGGTGTGGATATGTTGCCTGGAGAACGACTTCTCGACCTCGAGTATGCGGATGATATTGTCTTACTGTGCGATAAGGCCCAAGGCATGCAATCCGCACTTAATCAGTTGGCAATCAGTGTCCGTAGGTACGGTATGTGCTTTGCACCCTCCAAGTGCAAAGTACTCCTACAAGACTGGCTGGATTCTCATCCTGTACTCACCCTGGATGGTGAGCAGATTGAAGTAGTTGAGAAGTTCGTGTATCTAGGTAGCTATATAAGTGCTGGTGGTGGCGTGAGTGATGAGATTGATGCACGTATAATGAAAGCCAGATCGGCTTATGCCAATCTGGGCCATCTTTGGCGCCTTCGTGATGTTAGTCTGGCTGTAAAAGGTCGGATCTACAACGCGTCGGTGAGAGCAGTTTTGCTCTATGCTTGTGAAACCTAACCTCTCCGAGTTGAGGATGTTAGACGTCTCTCTGTTGTCGATCATCGTTGTCTCCGAAGGATTGCTGACATACAGTGGCAACACCATGTTAGTAATGCAGAGGTTCGGCATCGTGTATTCGGGCGCAGAGACGATAATTCAATTGGTGTCACCATCTTGAAACACCGACTTCGGTGGCTTGGACATGTTTTACGAACGTCGTCCCAGAGACTTCCACGTCGTGCATTATTTGCCGACCCTGGGACTGGTTGGAGAAAGCGGAGAGGAGGTCAGTGTATGACATGGTGTCGTGGCATGAAAGAGAGCTGCAAAGGGCTAGCTTCTGTTGGACCTTCACGACTCCTTGGTTGGGGTCCGAGAGATGGTGCAACACAGTGGCTAGAGACGTTGTCGGATATGGCTCAGAATAGAAGCCAGTGGCGTGTCTGCTCTAATCTTCTTTTACTTTCTTCATAAAGAGTGGCTATAACTTTCCTAACTGAAAGAGTCTTCTGGTTGTACATTTCAGTTCGCCTTATCTTTTCATCCCTTCTCTTCCTACTTTCATTATTTTGTGTGGCGCATATGTATCTGGCGCCCTTTTGTACCAATATATATGTGTTTAAATAAATAAATAAATAATAAACTAATTACAAATAATTTGATGGGACTTAATTATTTAAAACCTTCTGACCTGTTACACAGACGTATATTTAGATATTGGTTGAATTTCGAAGTAATTGTATAACAAATGGGTTCCACATACTATCCGAAAATGATTAATGATATCCATAAACTATTTACTTACGCCTGTTACTCCCGATGGAGTATGTGCCGCCGAACAGAATTCTCCAACCCACTCTGTCCTGGACCTTCCTTTCTAGTTCTATCCAACTTTTGTTCATTCTTCTCACGTTGTTTCCATTTCTCGGAGTAATGTGTTCTTCGGTCTTCCTCTTCACAGCTAGCGTTGAGGACTCTATGTGAAGACTTGCCTTGTGACGCAGTTGAGTGATTTTCTCAATGTGTGTCCTATCCACTTCCAGCGTTTCTTTCTCATTTTTTCCTCCACTGGAATCTGGTTTGTTCTCTCCCAGAGCAGAATGTTGCTGATAGTGTCTGGCCAACAGATCCTAAGTATCTTGCGTAGACAACTGTTAATAAACACCTGTAACTTCTGGATGATGACTTTCGTAGTTCTCCACGTCTCCGCCCCACACAATTGAACTGTCTTGACACTTGTATTGAAAATTCTGACTTTGTTGTTGGTTGACAGTTGTTTTGAGTTCCAGATGTTCATCAATTATAGATATGCTGCTCTTGCTTTGCCGATCCACGCCTTCATATCTGCATCAGATCCACCGTGTTACATCAATGATACTGCCCAGATATGTAAAGCTTTTTACATCCCCCAAAGCTTCTCCATTAAGTGTGATTTGATTAGTGCATGTTGTATTGTATCGAAGAATCTTGCTTTTCCTTTTGTGTATGTTGAGACCTACTGCTACTGAGGCAGCTGCTACACTGGTCGTCTTCTCCTGCATTTGTCGTTGCGTGCGTAAACCCGATATCATAAATAAAGTCACCTACGAAAATAACCAAGATTCTCACTTTGTTCGTAATCCAACCGTGAATAACTTAAGAGGTTTATTAGCATAAAATGACATTAATGCGAAATATTATTTTACTTCTTAACATTACTTCACATTCAAGTGATGTTACAAGAATATCATTAGTTGTTTCGAAAAATTTCATAAAATCTAGAAATGTCGAAAGCACTTCTAGCCAATTATAAAATGTCGGATTCTGAATTATCCTCAACAAGCAGAGCCTAAGGTATATTTCAAACGCAATATTCTTTCGATATTTAATGAGTTCGGTAAACAATGAAGGTTCAAAATATTGATCCTGGCTGGTCAGCACGGTACTGTAATAACTAATCTATGAAACCTAAATGATAAAAACGTTTTAATTCCAAGTCAATTACAGAGTATTATGATTAAATGTCATTTGAATGAGAGGTGGTCAACTTATCAGAGATTCACTAAGATCGTACAGAACTGTTACCCATTAACACGGTTGGATGATGACTATATTACTTTATAAATTGACTAGACCATTTGATTCTGACTGATGAACTGGTTTATATTACGTCGATCAGTTAGATTTTACTTCAGTAGCTGAAGTGATCCAAGGAAAAATGATAGCATGATACTTACATTTTTTCTAAGAAGTTGACTGAAAATGATTAATAGAAAATTTAATTAATCTGATATACTCTGGACGGAACCAATGTCAAAAAATGTTCACTAACTGACTACCACACAAAATACAAACAATTAAAGAAATACTCACAAGTAAGGAATAAACGCGACGCAAAATATTTTTTAACCGAAATTGTACCGATTATTATGTTATCTATTTAACAACAGTAATAATCTAGCTTACTTGGGATGTCGTTCTAAAGTACATTTCTCAATTTGGTTAGAAAAATATTAGCGAAGATTGGACCTATGGGTGATCGCATTACGAAATAAATTTGTCTATAAAATTCGTTGCTAAACATTGTGCATTTCAACAAGAGCTCCTTCACTTTATTTATTGTGATGGGTGTCTTTCTTTTCCTTTCTAGCAGTTATTAACATATGTAATCGGTTGTTTCTGTCAGTGGAATTTTAGGGAACAAAATGTTTTGTCTAGTTATAAGATCGTTTTGTCTTTTCATATATTTTATTGTATCCACAAGTTCGAATACGTCTTTAAGGCTGTACTTTAACCAAGTCTTGACTAAATGGTCTTAATAATCTCATAAATCATTTTGCTGTTGAATGGTATGGTGAGTTTAACATTTCTAGAGGTGGCTCAAAGAAACTTCTGCTTTATGAAATTTATATAGGCCGTAAAGTAAAGGGATATGTTTTCCAGAAGGCTAGAGCCCATTATAGATATACAAAGCGATGTATTGATGTTTTATTAAAAGTTGTAATGCCATAGTTAATTGACGTTCGGTCTTTTCATTGAGGATTTCATATGACTCAAGCTTTTGGAGTTTAGTTCGATTACTCAGCAGGGTGTTCGTCTTATCTATGCAATCTGTCTTGTTTGGAATTACAGTCCGTGATCCTTCATCTGGTTTAGTGATAAACGTGTGCTTATTTGGTTTTGGTTTCCGGATAGTTTCTCAATGTTCATCAATCAATATATTTTTCGTGTGATGCTTACTGATTTTAAATAGGTTACAACAAACGAACAGTGTAATCTCGAATCTTTCATGTTTGACCTTTGTCGAGGGTGACAAACCTTATATCTAGAAAGACAGATTTTCAAACTGAACATCAGTCTTCAAGTGATCCATTTATCTACATCTATCACAATTAGATCTTTATCCGGTTTTATTCTAGTATGCAATAATATTTATGTGCATATACAAAATCATTTAACCAATCAAGGCAGTTTATAAGTCAGTGATGACAGTGGAATAGATTACATAAATAAACATCATAAATAATCTATTCTACTAACAGCGAAGACAGATAGTGTCTAGCTTATAATGCTAATGACTTAAGGCTATATCGAGGCAATACGCACAATAGGCACATATGCCAGTAAGAGATTGATCAATTGCAGTCCTATACATCAATGGGAAGATTCAAACAAACAATACCAAGTGGATTTAATCTATTCTACTGTTATCACTGACTTATAAACTTCCTTGACTGGTTTAATAATTTTATATATTCATATAAATATTATTGCATATTCAACTATAGTCTAATAAGGCTCTAATTAAAAACAATATTATTGGCTTATATATGTCATTTGATTAAATCTTATAATACATATCATAACATTTTTATTTCTTATTTTCACCTAGTTAAAACTTCATTAAAATTTTAGAATAGATAATATTTGTAAATATGATAAATATTTACATACCTTACTATTTGAAACTATTGTGGATTTACACTTTATAGTTGAAATCATGAGTCAATTGAAGCTAGACCACCATGGAAAACCTGGAAGCACTGGACGACCGTTTCATCCTATTGTGTGATTCCTCAGCAAGAGATATTTCCTGAAGTTCTAGTGGGAAGCAGTAACCAGTGGAGTTCAACCAAGTCTGTTGGGAGATATCAACTCACTGAAGACAATTGGTGAACGGTTGCTCAACTTCGTGGATTGGTTGAAGTTAGACACTAACATCGTTGGGTGCCGGCTCAGTGGTATAGAGGTTATGCGCTCGTGCGCGAGACTGATAGGTCCTGGGTTCGAATCTCGTGAGGCGGGATCGTGGATACGCACTGTTGAGGAGTCCCACAATAAGACGAAACAGCCTTCCAGTGCTTTCAGGCTTTCCATGGTGGTCTAGCTTCAATTGACTCATGATTTCAACTATAAAATTACTGAAATCTCCACAAAATTCCTTTTCTGATTTACATGTTACCAGTATATATGTATTCTACTTGAAAAATGTCTAAGTTTATGAATAAATAAACTTAATAAAAAAATTTACTTATTTACATAGTACTATGCATACATTTGTGTTATTTGTCAATATACTATTTTATTTTATGCTAATAAATATTGTACATTATTTATAACCGTTATATAATTAACTTCTTACTTATGCATGTTTGAAGAAACCAACCAACAAACAAGTAACGACAACAACAAAAGATTCATGAAAAAAAAGGAATGAAGAAGTTTCAGAGAAAGTTTCCTTTTTGACATTATCATTTAATGAAGTTGTACAATAGTATTTACAGGCGATTTTATAAAATTTTCAAAAAGATAGTCAAATATATTCAAGTGAAGGTCAATCAAAATGAAGTAGTGTTGCGTAATATAGTCGACATTATCAAAAGTCTTCAAATAATTCAAGTTATAATTTATGAATGGAAGGGTGTTATTTCAATATAAATGAAATTTTCAAGTACTGAATATAAAAGGTTAGATCAGTTAACAAAGTAATCAACAAACATCAGTATGGGGTTGTGGAGATTGTTAAGTTTTTGGTTGAGATCGTGAACTGATCCGTGTTAGGTCACTACTGAAAACCTGGAAGCACTAGACGGCCGTCTCGTCCTAGTATGGCACTCTTCAGATGTGCACACTCAGGATTCCGTATGCGAGATTCCAACTCGAGAACTTCGGTCTCACATGCGAACGTCTAACTGTTATGCCTGAAACTAAATCGATTCCGCGGTAACGAACGAAAGCCAATGACACAATGATACGATAAGCTGTTCTAATCGGTTGTCCCAGGCCCCGCTAACTAGATGAAGAAGTCCAAGGCAAGTAGGGGAATATATATGTATTCCGTAAGCAGCCGAGTACAAGCAATCAAATAAGGGGAAAAGTCAAGCGCATTTATACAGTAACAAATTGTCCTTGAGCATCATTAGTAAACAGCACACATAAAGAAACAAAGGACCAATAGCGGTTAAGATAGTTTACAGGTGGGAAATATGACGTGAAGGTAAAAAGAGCGCGTTTGGCGCGAAAACAACTAAATTCAAATTTTCAAAATAAAACTGCAAGATTAAACCATTTACCAAGTAAGTTCTGGGGATTTGACATCCCCAAAACTAACGTGTAGACCGCTGAGCCGGCATCCAACGGTGTTAATGTCTAACTTCAACCAATCCACGGAATTGAGCGACTATCTTCCATTGTCTGAAAAAGATACAGACAGGTGCTCATTAGTGACTAGCTTCGTTAGGGAATTCTCGGAGTTCTAGCAAGAAGCTATGACTATAGGAGCTAATCCGTGTCACATAGAGACAGGTACCTACCTCAGACAATGGAAGATGGTCGCATAATCAACAAACATCAAAAGCTTACTTTACGTAATAATTTTGAAAGTAATAAAAATTGATAATGTACGGATTAATGGATAACTGTCAAATCAGTAAACAAAAAGAAATTATAATTTGTAAAATTAAAAGGGATTCTAGGACCATGGAAAAATAGGGGATTGAACGTGACGCTCCTGTATGCAGAGTTCATGTCTGAAATAATAGATTGCTGTAGCCTTGATTGTGTATAAATTCCTCATCCATACCTTTTTTGAACCAGTTCTTCTTACTTTGTTCAGGATTTTGAGCGTGGATTCGCAAATTTCGTTAATAAATGATTACCGTTAACAAATCAGTCACGGATGAATAACTAACTTCTTATAGTTTAGTCATTGATTCTGGTCAAATTTAGATTATCAGGCATAATATAATGCTGTAATTAGAGTTTAATATTTAAATGTAATAGAAAGAAAGCTAAGCAAATAGGTTTTGTTCTTCTTGACAAATTTCAAATAAACTAATGTATTATAGTGAACTCATCTTCATATAAATCAATCAATTAGTTCTGTGGTCACAATTAGTCTAATAAAATGTTCAAAAAATAAATGCCTTTTTTTCAAATTCACTGAGCAGATCTTGACAACTAATTAGCACTATATTATCTAAAAATTAAATTGACATAAATGACTTAAAAAGTAACCTATCTTAATGAGATACTGGGTCGCATAGATATTGTTTTCTTAAAGACCATGCATTTGTCGGATATTATAAGAGTAAAAAAACATCGGATCAGAAACTTGTTTAGATTATTTATTGGTTTGATTTTCATTATATAAGGTATGAGTAGTTATTAATACCAAGGCACCACTCATGTTCGTAAGATACAAAATCCTAAACAGTACTAAACGAGCGTCCTGAATCGTCCCGCTATCACATACCAAATATATTAAATTGTATGTCATAAAACTGTCTGACGATGGTTAGTGTTGTAATTTCGAATGGGCTACTATTTCTATTAAAAAATCACCTCCTTTTTAGTTAGTTTCGACTTTTTATTCATCAATTTTAAGATCTATTATATTAAAATTTAAGCCGTTACGAAGTACTAATACTAACAGATAATGCTTCAACAACAGTGATCAGACAATTCAATTATGTTGATAAGTATAAAGCTAAAATTATAAGATATGAAAATGATGACCTGTTTTTCAGGTGACTGGGGGAAATCTCTGGAAGAGCCTTGATCTAGAGATTGTGGTGAATGAGATTATTCAGAAAGACCAAATTTGTAATTTTATAGAAACTGATGTCCCTCAAGGTACCTGAACCCCTATCACTAAATATCATAGTCGAATTTATCATTAGAGCGCCATTTCAACTTAGACTGATATAGAAATCGACATGTGAAGCATAGATTCCTATATCTGGCTACCAAATGTTAAATAACTTTATATATCTTAAAGCTTATTATTGATCATATTCTACTGATAATGTTGTAATAGGATCACTAACCCAATGACCTCTATATTTCGTCAGTTGTAATTAACTTGCGATAAAAATAATGATCTAACTGTATAACATCTTCATAAAATCAATCGATTCATATTTATGCAAATATATTTTGACTGAGCAATAAAAATACCAAATTAAATTGTATGTAGATGTATATAAATAACCTTGTCTAGTTTAAACAGTTGCATAAAGAACGAAAAGTATCCATAACTCACGTTGATTAGATTAGTTTTGTTAATATTATCAAATTATTGATCTGTACACAAAAGAACAGTTTTGGCAATTCATTGATTTTTCACAGACATTAATTGGATGGATTACTTAGTGTGAAACACTAAACAAACTTTCATATGAAAATTCTATCATTATTTTTTAAATTATTATATTAGAATTGAAGTAAATTAAATCAGTTATTTGATTATTGAATTCATGAAAGTAACTAACTGATTTCTGTTATAATCCGAAGAGAATTATGGATTATATCTTTTGAGGACTGTTTATGGACCAATATGATATGTATATTTCCTATTATATATGTTATGCTTGTGGCTGAGTGGATGCCTAGTTGATGTGTGGCTTGATGAGACCGCCAAACAGGGGCAGCGGATTGTCGGTTGGAACAGTGACACGAAACCGTACGAGCAGTCTACAGTGCTAACCGGTCCTGTGATCTGCCTAGCCCAGCCAATTAAGTCCAAAACACCAATAACAGCCTCAGTGGTATGAATCATTATTTACAAACATACTGGGTTTTTATACAAATCAAAGTAATCAATAACTGAGTATAACTCAAGAATCGTATGATAATAAATCAAAGATCAAAATAAAGCCTATGATAAGAGAAACACGAATATGAATAGTTTAGTTACGTAACAATTGTACAATAGGAAATAGGCATAATACATTGGTCGATAAATAGACCTAAAAGTTAACATTCGTAATTCACCGGGGGATATAACAATATAGTTCTTAAGTAACTAAAGTATCCGTATTCGTGTCCCTCTTATTATAAGCTTCATTTTGACCCACAGACTATAATTACATGATTTACCATTCTTGAGTTATCCCTAGTCCTAGACCACCATAGAAAACCTGGAAGCACTGGACCGCCGTTTCGTCCTATTGTAGGACTCCTCAACAGTGCACATCCATGATCCCGCCCCGCGAGATTCGAACCCAGCACCTACCCGTCTCGTGCGCGAGCACTCAACCGATAGAACACTGGGCCGGCATCCAACGGTGTTAATGTCTAACTTCAACCAATCCACGATATTTGAGCAACCATTCACAAATGTCTTCAGTGAGTTGAAGTTAGACATTAACACCGTTGAGTGTCGACTTAGTGGTTAAGTGCTCGCGCACGAGACTGATAGATCCTGGGTTCGAATCTCGTGAGGCGGTATCGTGGATGCGCACTGTTCAAGAGCCCCACAATAGGACGAAACGGCCGTCCAGTGCTTTCAGCTTTTCCATGGTGGTCTACCTTCAACTGACTCATGATCTCAACTATATAAAATTACTAAAATCTCTACGAAACCCCTTTCTGATAATTATCCTAAGTCCATTAATTACTGTTCCACCTATTCCCAGTCACATTTGACCAAATCTTGTACAAATGTTATTTTCTATTTTATGGTACGATGTGGTCAGTTTGATTGGTATATAAACCCAGTATGTTTGAGAATAATGATTTATATTTGCAGAGGCTGTTATTGGTGTTCTGGACTTAACTGTCTGGGTTAGGCAGAAAGCAAGACTGATAAGTACCCAAAACTGTTAATACGGCTTTTGTGTATCATTGCTCTGATTGGCGGTTTTATAACGTCATATACTAAACAAAGCACGTACGCACTCACTCGATATAACAATTGCAATCACGTAAAGAAAAGAAAATTTTTCCTCAAGTTTAAATAAATATATGGGTCAAATCCAAAAAAATTTAAGGAAGAACTAGCGACAAGGTTATTTAGGGAATGAAGTATGAAAAATCAATAAACTAAGCTAGTATAGTAGAGCAGAATAAACCTGAATAGTCCTGAATTACACATAAGAGTAGAGTAAAATTAAAATCGAAAAATGAACAAAACAAGATACCGATTGTTAAAGTAGATTTTTTTAAAAACAAGACTATAATGTCTCTCAATAAGATAAGACGTTTTACAAACTTTGATATTTTGCACTCAGGGAAAATACTAATCATCATAATGATTATGTAAATATAGCAAATAAATGTTAGGACTATCAACGTTAGATCAGACAATGTTTTGATGAGACTAATTACTATAAACTCAGTAGGTGTGAAACATAGAACGATGGAGAAATGTGTCATAACGTATGAATTTGCACTTAATATATATATACGTCCAATGATACAGGAAATACGTACGAGCAGTCTTGGGTGCAATCCGGTTCTTCCTATCTGCCTAGCCCAGCCGTTAAGTCCAGAACACAAATACAGCCTCGGCAATATGAATCATTATTCACAAGCATACTGGGTTTATATACTAACCAAACAGACCAAAATATACCAAAAAATAGAAAGATAACATTTGTACAATAATTGGCCAATGTGGCTGTAGATAGGGGGAAAGTAGTCAATAATAATAGTTCCAAGGTCAAAATAAAGGTTATGATAAGAGGAACACGAATACGATTAGGTCACTTATTTAACAACTATCCAATAGGAAATAGGCATATTACATTTGTCCATAAATAGACTTCAGATTTACCATTCATAATTCACCAGGGGATATAACAAAATTACTATTCATCTCTCTAAAGAGAGAGAAGTACCTGCAAAGGGAACTGGGTTGGAATTGGTCTTAGTGACCTGAGAACGTGACTGCAGTGCCCAAGGGACAACTGCTTGAAGCTGATCACATACGATTTTTTTGTGTTAGCTCCCTACTTGTCGAGACCTTACAGCCGGGGACGGATATCCGTGGGATAAGGTGTGCATTTTTAGGGTCGACCTTTTCTAACCACACTCTTCTTTATGGGAAGGCATCGTCGCTGTTACGCTGGTTATCTGAGGGAAATACCCTACTGCCGTCACACCTTGGTAGAGTCAGTATTACGACTTCGCCCTTAGGTTTGCTGCTTTTAGTCTTACTGTTCTTCAACCGACCTGCCTGGCATCTTAGGACCTTGAGGAATTATTGTCCCAGCCAGTAAAGCCCGATTGGTTCATCATGATAGGCAAGCTCGACCACCCCGTCAAGTTCACCGCCCTATGCTCGAAGTCGACATACTTTGCAACAGAACAGACTTCAAATAAATAAAAAATGTTCTCAGGAAGACGAAGATTGGATAAGAGGAGTCCAGGCTTGGACTAATTATCCGAGACATGAACAAGTTTGCGTAGATATTTTGACTAAGGTTTTCCAATAAAGCTTCTCAGTTGTGCTTGATCTTCTCATGTAGCTAGTTATGCTCGTATGTAGGAAGCATGTAAATCAGGATAGGACGAACGGTACACACAACAATCAATACCAACAGTCAACCAGAGTACAAGGTAATTCAATGTTGCTTCCTGGTTAACTTTTAGTCTCTATCGACTTAATTATACAGCATCCACAATCGTTTCACGAGTGGGTCACGATATCATACATAGCGCAATCGCTTGATGATTATGTTCTTTTAGTCTGGTCTAAGTATCTGCTATCTACATTTCGTTTCGTTATATGAAGGGTAATAAATAAATTTGATCACCAGGTCTTAATATTTAAGGTTAGTGAATGACATACGAAGTACGAACCTTACAATAATTTACATTTTGAATGAATAATATACATGTTTATTTTGTATCAAATATTTGGTAAATAATTATGGATTTTAGTACCCTGACATGAAATAACTCGTTTTTGTTTTATTCTGTCTAGTGGTATTCATCCACTGACGGCGAGGGGTGAGCGGAATTATATTAATGATTTCGGTTTTAAGAGCACTAATTACTCGGTCACATAACTATGAACTAAAGGAATGAATTGGATTCGTGACAATTCAGAGAGTAGTTCGTTCGTTATAACATTTTACATTTGTCAATGCCAAGAAAAACTAGAATTTTTTAAGAGATTATTATTTCTGCCTAGATTCCTGAGAGAAATTCGTAATTGTCTCAAATATTTTATAATTGTGAACAAGTAAATCTAGGTATATTCACTAACCTATGTACACTGTTAACCCTTAACTTCATAAACTATTCAATAATCTTCATAAATATTTAACATTTCAGATCATAATTTTATATCCCTCGAAAAATAGTAGAAAAACTGCAAGTGGATCCTAAACTTTGTAAATCTCTAGAAAATATTCAACATCTTACATCATGTAAAATTCATTTGTTGAATATTAATAAAACATTTGTGGTATATGCTATCTATTTCGACGTAAGTAGTACATAACACCAATCAGATGTGGGAACCCTGGCAGTAGAAGGTTGGAAAGATCGAATCCAAGGAAACGGAAATAGGAAGTAATTGTTATACCAATGAGATAATCGATGGTGGATTTGCAAATGAAGTATTGTACGTATGGTTTTCACATTTGTTGCAAGAATTCTTTAATTTTGTATTAAAATACATTGGTTGTCCCTACCTGTTTTAGTTCACAAAACATTTATAAGTTTCATTATCGTAATAATATTGTCCATATAAATTAATCTAAGCGGAAGTGATGTGTCGCTAGTGGTCAAATAACTAAATTTAACTTGAAAATTTAATAATGCATTGTTGTTACTTTTTTCATAAATAAACATTCCAAGATCAATACGCTCCAGTTTGAAATCACTTCTCAAGAATGATACTGAGACTTTTGCACAACGAATATTAACATTGGGAAGATATCCACAAGTACTCACTACTTATTTCGTTGGAAAAAAAAATAAGCAAACAAGTTTTATAACCCTAATTTAGTTTTAGATACAATGTTTCTTAATCTAACCATAATCTTTTATAACACAATACTCAACTGAATTTACGTATAATAAGCGGCTACTGTAGAAAACTAAAGCTCGAAGTTCCAGTGCACTGGAATCAAACATACACTCATATATAGATTTCTAACATTTAAAGATTGCGTGTACGAAAGTACCTTTTATCAACTGATTCTTTTCATTTTTTTTTTGAAAAAAATATATTTTTCAACACACTCATTATTTATATACAGTCTCATCTATATCTGAGTAGTCCTATCAAATTTGTTAATCCATAAAATAGCAAAATTAGAATTAAAGCTATCTAATCAATTAATGAAACTGAACTGTATATACAAACACACAAAAAAACTGATCTGATCCATACTAAAGGATATGATAAGATAAAGAAAACATGTATGGAGGATTATTATCATTTGATTTTCTTTATTAAAATAATGATAAAGATATTGATCATGACAATGTTAGAAGATGAAGAAGACGAATAATTGTTTGAAACGAAACAAATATAACGTGAAAGTATATTGATATTTAGATGAACGATAAACTAATGATCAGACGTGGAAGAAGAAACTCTAAGAAAACAAAAGACATACATTTTATTGATAAGTAGGAAAAATAACAATTTTTTTAAAATATATAATTGTTATTTTACTAAACTGGAAAACTAATTTGTTTTTGGTCTCTCAGCTTCGCTTTTCCTGTAAACCGATGACCGAAATAATATCACCACTAAATAATAAGAATGAGTACATCATCAAAACTAAACTATATACAAATTCCATGTGAATGTGGGCACAAAAGAATATTTTTTTATAACAGGCGCTTGTATTGCACAGAAAACAGAAAAATTCTTTCTTCTTTCTGTTCTTTGTATTACAAATGATGATGTATGACATCATTATGATGAAAATCATGAGAAAAAACTGGACAAAATCTCATAATAATGGTAATAATTCGTGATAACATGAGAAAAATAAATAAAAATGAGGAGACAAATGGATAAGAACGATTAAGAAGGCCATAGTTCAAGGAAAGAGAGCGGGTAACAATATCACCACTACCCACAACCAGTATTACCATCATCAATGAACAATTAGAAATGAAAACAAGGATAGTAATGCCTAAATAATGCATGATCTCCTCTCTATGAAACAAAATCATCTACATCACAGATTTACATAGATTGTCAGTCAGAAGATGAGGTATCTGGCAGTGTATAGATGAATAAAAAGATAGAACAAAAAGACGTAGCATGATAACTCATCAAAAAAGTATTTGCTTTCAGGATGGAATGACTTAGGAGAGTGATACAATTAATTAATTGTATGATAAATAGAGAAATTCACAGTTGGACAAATAGGAAATACAAGAAAGTATAGATAATATCATTTGAAATGAGGTAAAACAAAAAACGTCAAAAGTTGTTGTTAACATTTTTGTCAAATTCAGCCATAGCATCATTTAATTCAACGAACACTAGACGTGCGATATTCTCGTATGATGTACTCATCCACTATATAAAGCATAATAAATAAATAAAATAAGAGTATAATTCAGATTTTATGCTTTAGTTAACTGAAGAATAAATTTGACGTTATCTAACATTAATAATCTTGTTTCTCCATTAATAAAAACTATTCAACTAAGCAGTTATTTAAATTTACCTTATCAGGATGAACTACACGAGCAGCTTTCCGATACTGACGTTTAACTTGATCCCGCGTTATTAGATCAGCCATACCAACATGATTCCATTGTGCTCCATCCCATAATATGGCCGGTAGTGAACATAATAATGCTCTAAGATTTCGATCTTTACCCTCAGCCCAATCAAAGACCTAATACAAAACATAAATATAGTGCAAAAAGAATTATACTGTTAAAAACAAGTATGATAGGATTATTCAGAGTTCTATGTAATTAGCTACTTATACAGGTGGAAAGATCTTCATCTGACTATCAAAAGACGAGTACACTGAGCAAGCTCTGTATTAAATTCATGATTTTTAACACACTTTTTAAAATATAGGATATAAATGAGTTGAAAGCATCTACATATTGGTGTTACACGTATATTTGAAAATTTTAGAGATCCCTTTTATTCTGATAGTTATCAACCGTATATATCCAATGTTTAATGTATTTAAAACACAAATATGAACAAAACCATAAGTTGAAAAGGTGACTCTATAGTTCAAACACTCCACTCAACCGTTGAACAAGAGATTTGAACTCTGCTCTATATCGATTTAAGGAGTTAAAGAGTATCACTAGCCTTTAAGTAAAAAACGTTTGATTAGGTATTGAAATTAATTAATTAATAAGTTCCACTATTATAAATTACGAAAACCGATGGTATTGAGCTGCAACAATTAATTAATTAATTAAGAAAATACTCCATAAAAAACCAGTTAAACTTCCTTAGAGAGAGGCTGTAAGAGAAAAAAATAACTTGAATAGTTATTTTTCAATGAATTAGCTAGCATATTTTCAATGAGCATTTACCGAAACAGTTGATTAAATGATAATTTTATAGGCTTAACTGTTAGTTATATTTTGATTCATTAATTGTTGCAGAATATGTATGGGTTGTAGTTAGCACCGGAATTCAGGATATGAGTTTTTTCTTATTTCTGACTCATCAGTTAGATATAACTGGATCGCAGTTTTGATGTTCATATTGCGACTCGAGTCGATCTAACTATTAATTCAAACGCCAATCCGTCATCCACCTGAGCCACTGATTCCAGAGAGTCATTCGCTTGTTCAACAGGAATGTTGTTTTATAATGAAGCATTTGATCAGCATTTCCATGTACCAACAAATACTGAGCAATATTTAGTCATTAATGTCATCAAATGTTGTTATAATTAGCTTACCGTTCATAAATTACAAGTCAATTAAATGTTAACTTTATCTTTGTATCAAGAAATGGCCTATTTATGCACTCTTTGAGAATTGTAAATCTTAGCGCAATATATATAACCTCGTGAGCAATGAATCTGAATAACAAAATTTTTAGAGGGCATTCATCGGATCTTTAATGTTTTGGTTAGACAATTACGTCAACGAACAGTCGTAGCACAAAGAATAGCCACTAAGTTAAGAGATTTATTGTTAGCGAAGTAGGCGAAAACACAAAATTTAGGGTTAATTTATTATTGTTAGCTATTTGATTACCCGCCAGTTGGAGTCGATAGATCGAAAACCATGAGTCAATTATTTGGCCCACTAAGTATTCAATATTTTTTTAAATGACTTTGGATAACGATGATAGTAATTTGATCTCATACACTTCTTGATGGTTACACATATTTTAGATTAAATTTTCTAACCGCAATTTTATTAAAAGACATTATGCATCAAAAAATCCACTATATACATGTGAACACATGAGTTTGTTAGTCGCACTCTTATAACCAGTAAAAACAGAAAATATGTGATTTAGATATATTAAGTAATTAACAGTGGAATATCAAGGATCAGTAGAATGCAATAAATAAGCAGCACTGTTAGAAAACGTCAAGCTACAATAACAATTACCAATAAATATTATTCAAAATTTTTAAAGGTGCGAATTAGTATTCGATGATGATTGATACTTTTGTGTGAGATCTGATTGGGATAAACTATCAATCAAGCTACCACACTTAGTCTTCAATTATTATTATTTACTAGCTTTATAATGAAAAGAGATTGTGTTTGAAGATTTGATAGGAGGAAAATTAAAAGTCACCGTAGTGTAGATAAAACTAGAGTTTCCAATCTTTAAAAAAAGCTGTCAACTTTAAACAATAGTGAAAAATTTTAATTAAAAAAGAGTTACTTTCAATTGTTCTGGATCGATAGTTTTAGCCATTTTTTCACGACGAATCTGATTTACTGTTTTTGGTTGTTTATTATCATCTGTGTTGTTTGTTCGAGAAGAACCAAATCCACCAAGTAAATCAGAAAATGCATCTTTATTGACATGAGGTCTAGCACCAGTTCCTCCACTATTTGGTACTGATGTTGATCCAGTAGTAGTGGTAGTATTAGGAAAATTGGAGTAGGAAGAATACGATTGACTAGATTTCTCATAACCATGGAATAAATTATCAGAAATTTCTTTATGATTTGAAGAGTCGTTCATAAACTTTGAGTCGACACTTGCTAAAAATAAGAAAACGGATTTTTCAAAAAGTAAACTTGATCGACAGAAGTCGATCAGCACTAAGGACTAGACAAACAACCAGTTGACCAATACTTAGTGATTATTTAGTATAAATACATCGATCTAACAAAACGTCAGCCTCAGCCTATATGATAACATCACAAACAGTGTAATTGGGCTGCACAACTTTAAGTTCACCAGAGGATACCAGTTCCTAAAAGATCACAAATACGCTACGTCGACGAATGCTAACTAATATGGGATCTGGGTTCAAAGTTTCGAGACGGTTATCTCCAACCCCCTGACCTAAAAATATAAATGTAATGCATTTTTAAAATGAAATAATATTAATTGACTGGAAGAGTTGTTTGGAAATAAATAATAGAGTTCTATAGTTGGAATTCATAGTACAATCAAAATCTATAATTGATGTGAATGGATATAATTGACAACCCGTAATAAGAGAATTAAACCATAATTTGCTCAAACGAATGTTAATCAAAACCTAATTACATTTCATTGGAAAACACTAATTTTCTAATCATAATTTCTACAAGAATGAGAACTAAGACCAATACATTACAGTTTTATCTAAATCAATGCATTTAAGACTGTACACGTAAACAACCGAAGATCAAGTGAGAATTTAGTTCTCTAGGTTTTATAAATTTTTATCGAACTAAGCAGGACAATGATAATAATCTTACGCTATTTTACCACTCACCTCAACATTAAAAGGAATAGACACACAAATATGACAAAACACTGAATCAATGAATTAAAGATATCACTCAATGTGAATCATGTTCATTCTGTTATTGTTTTAAATTTAACTTCATTCACAGAAAGCGGTTGTGGAGATTGTTGAATTTCATTGAAATCATGAACCGATATAAGTTAGACGACCATTGTATTGTCGTGAATGGGTTTAAATCAGACATTGATGCTATCGAGTGTCAGCCCAGTGGTCTACAGATTAGGTGTTTGCGCGCGAGACACAAGGTTCTGGGCTTGACTCAGACGTACACTGTTGTAGACATGCACTGCTGAGGAGCCATATAATAAGACGAGACGGCCGTCTAATGCATCCAGGTTTTCAATGGTGGTCTAGCTTAAATCAGTTCAGGATTTCAACACACTTTATTTTATCTGGTATTTTTATTTAACGTCATAAAATGCATCAAATTTACTATTCTTTACGTGTAATAATAAGAAGCAAGATGAAATAACTTATCACAATTGAAAAAAGCTCACATTTAAAATGATGTGCTGGACTGGGACCAGCAGAGAAACCACCCCAGTTAGTGGACGATCTATTTGATGATGGTGGAGTATATGTATTATCACCATTTGTAACATTGGTACTGGAACAATTTTGACTATTTAATCGATCTCGAAGTACATCAGCAAAATCTGCAAATGGATCTAGACGATCATGATTCTTGATACCATTAGTTGTTGTTGTTGTTGCTGTGGTACTAGTCTTGTCTGGAATAGTTTCAACGTTAGGAGACAAATTTGTAAAAGAAGCTGATGTAAAAAGCGGATTGAAATTACTAGTACTGGCACTGGCACTTAAATGACTACCTTGTTGTTCAAAGTAATCTTTGCTAGTAGTAGTATTAGTAATAGTATTTGGAGGAGAAGGGGCAGTAGTGGCAGTTTTATTAGGAAGGATAGTAGTAGTAGTTGAGTTTTCACTTGATATATTAGAATTTGGTACTGAAAAGAAATCCGATAATTCTGATGTGGCTATACCAAATGGGTCAAAAGGATTATTGGATAAGCCAATATTGTTTGTAGTAGTACTGTGGCTAGTGGTGATGATAGTAGTGATCTTTGTGCTTTCTGATGATGTGATACCAAATACATTCTCCCAATCAATATCAGTTTTTGAATTGACTTCAACAGGTGAGTTGAAATTAAATAAATCATCAACAAACGATTTTTGATCAGTTTGTTTCAAATCATCGGAATTATTATGCTGACTAGTTGTTGATGAAGTAATAATTCCATCTAGCGAATTTTTATTATAAATTACGAAGGGATTCTGTGCTACGTCGATTAAAATAGGATCATCAGTATTGGAAGTAGTTGTGGGAGAAGTAGTAGCAGTGTCTGTGTTTGGAAATGAAGATTCCACATGAAATCCAAGTAGGTCATCAGAACTTGCCTGCTGTAAAGGAATAAACAGGAAAATAAACATACAGACTTATAGCAAACAAGCAACAGTACTGTGATTAAAACAAACCTAGAGAGGAAATTTTATCGCTATTGTTTATTAGAATATGCGCACATGATGATGAGAAATTGAAACCGTTGCTTATGTTCATGAATTAAAACTAACGATATTCAATAGATTTGTTAAAATTTTAGAACGAAAACTTTGATTACTCAGCAACTATTCCTGAATAAACAACCAAAAAAACCATAGAAATATGGGAAACATTGAACAACATGAGTGAAACTATTAAGTAAACATAATTACTCATTTGTATGACTAGGCATCAAGTGGCTAGTGTATTTTTAACATAGATTTAATGAAATTTCAAATGACAGTTACATGACAAATGAATTTAATTTTGTTCGTATACTGGATTCAACCTATTCAATATTATTATTACTATAATAATAATTATTATTATTATGCGATTTGGTCAGCCCTATTTTTCCTTTCAGATCTGTATTTTGTTTGGTCATCCATCTGATACATTTAATGCTTTGACTGAGTGATCACGTTTCAAGATGGAAATCAGTTATAGAGTGGTTATTGTAAGAGAGGGAAAATGTAATCAGCATACCATCATCTTTTCTATCCAGAAAAAATGATATAGTTTGATAAGAAATAACCAAGATGATTTAAAACTAAGCAAAAACTACTTCATTCTACTGCTATTTACTGTAAGTTAACATACCAAGGACTGTTAGCAGTTGAGTGAAATTTTAAGGACTCTACCTTAACAGAATATTATTATTTTCGTAATTAGTCTTTTTTTATCTGTTAGAAATGCGTATTACTTAAACAGATATTTGGCATTGAGAAAAACATTCATTATCAATTGATTTTTATCGTAAGAAGACAGATTTAAACGACATTGCATCAACGGAGAACTAACTACAAAGTAAATAATTAGAATGAAATTATGTATACTCAAATTGGGTTTTTTTTTAAAACTAGTGGAAACGAAGTTAGTACCTAAAGCAAACACACAGCACATTTACCAAGAAAAAAATAGAGATACCGAAAGTAACAAAAAAAAGTAGGTCTGCTGATGAACACAGCACAACAGCGATAATTTTAGTTTGATGTCTTATAACATGTACCACTTATGGTATAGGCGAAATCCCCACCTGTCAATCAAAAAGCGGACATAATACTTACTAAGCAACAATTTATCCTACATAATTAATTTGTGTGAATCATAGTCTCTGGTGAAACAAAACATGACTATATTCGATTAAAGCATTGGTCACGTATGGTGTAACCACCTAATGAACGAAACTAAAAAGCTCTATTATCTAAGATCTTATAACTTACACAACACACGTCCAGCCGTTATCAATCTGCAACGGTGTGTAGTGTTAGTTGATATAAATGTAGTTTGTTTAAAAAAAAGAAGAGACAAGATGGTTAAAGCAAGACACTGGTATCAGTCAATGAAATCACTGATTATTAAACTAAGACATTTCGAGAAGAAAGATGCTCCTAATTGGATTCTTGAAGCTATCGTTACAATCTATAGTTGACGACATCTTGAGTAACGTGACTTGAAATCTATCATAGTGGCTTTGGTATTATCTCAGACTTTTTACTGATCCAATTAATTTTCTTTTCTTTTCTAACTGTATTTTGTATGTTCAGCTTTTCATTGCGATCGATAAAATCATCCTGACACTGTTGGACTAATGAGAAATGTATTAACTTAGACTAATGTACATTAATCGAAAGCATTCATAGTAAAAGAAGTAAGAAAATTAATAATAAGGAATGAAAACTAATGAATAACAAAAATATGGATGATTTGCATGAGAAAAAAATAAAGAGAAGATATAACTGTAAATTATTGCTACTAACCTTGAAGTAACAAGTTTAGTTGTTATTTTTATATTAATCCAGAAACATAATAAACAGATTTAGTGATTTCATAAAATGGCTCTATACAAATGTTTAATTGCCTGAAAGCGTTTGCCACATTTATATTAAGCTAGCTAATACAATACGTTAATGAGACTCGAATGTGAAGAACACATAAACTAACCAATGCCTCAAACATATCTGACTTCACAGACACCAAGTTTCCACTAGAACGTCGGGAAATCCCATAATAAAGTTACTCACTATGCAGAACTAGTATGATGATGAATCCCTCAATTAGAGTAATTGAGTTTGCTCCTCAGTCACTCAATTAATGTCAGTTTTTGATCAAAATTACAGTCAAAGTAGGAAGGAAAAAAATGTAAAATAAATTAGATCACTTACCATATTATTATTAGCTTGACTTTTGGATGATGATAAATAATACCCACCGACTTTATCATTTAATAAATTGTAGTTAGTTTGTTTTGAACGGTCAGAAGTCGATGAATAAGCATAATTATGATTGTGATTTTTTGGCATGTCATCATCATTGGTTAAATCTGAGACTAAAATATCATTAATTTCTGTATTTAGTTTTAAGTTAGTCGTACTACCACTGATGGTATGGGTAGTGGTAAACAAATTTGTAGTGGATTGATTTGTGGAATTATATGATTCATCGTTATTAATATTAGTGGTTATACAATCTTTTTCTGAATGATCATTTGATTGATTAGGTTCTGAACTTTTCCTTTCATACATTCGAGTTGATGGTTTACGATTAAAACGTCCTAGATACATCAGTTGTTTTCAGCAGGGAAAATAAAAATGTCAAAACAAAACCAGGATTCAAATTTTTTAAAAGTAACCATAATCATCATCATCTTTATATGATTAAAACAACAATAAACGGTTAGGTTTATCGCAACGCTTTGAATGTTCATTAAGTAAGTTATTTCATCAGAAATTACGGCAATTTCCCGTACATTTAATAAATAAATGTAGCAGATTATAGTACAACTCTGATTTAAGCTTTCGTTTTAAGTCTCGCCTTATTCTCATCCGTCTGTTATCGAAATATCGGTGAAAAGTAGTTTAGTACGTTGGAGTAAGAGAAACAAGTAGAATAAAGACCAAGGCTTGATACATCTTTGATCAAAAGTACACAAAACCCAGTCACTAAATGAATGCAAAAATAATAACTGAAAATGCTAGGTATGAAACAATTAGTGAACGTTGAAAGCATTGTGGATGACCACAACCACACAAACTAGGGCATTAAACAGAAGATATCTCTGAAACGAAAGGAACTTATAGAAGAAAACACTTTAAAAATACTTGACATATTACTCAATTACGATATATTTTAACCTTCTACAAATTAACCTAATTAACAAGTGAATTTTTTCCAACACTGAATAAATAATCTCGGTATCTGAATAAACAAACTCATTTGTGGTTTCTAATTTTCAAGGTAAATGAAGGTGGAATCTTTCAAATGAAATTATTCTAAGTAATAATCACCGAGAAAAGTTACATATTGAAGATAGGTCGGCTAGTCAAAAGTTTATTTTGATACTTTATGAAATGATTTATACTGCTTAGCTAACCAAATCAAAACTTGGTATACATTGGATACAAGCATTACATTTACGCTTTGAATTATTACGATTATTATTATACCTATTGTGGTTTATTCACAAAGAGAGCTAATTTTAACAGGAAATTATTTACATAGCTTATGCTCACAATATGAACATATGATTGTGTTAGCGGGACATAGATTGGATCAAAGCACGTTCCATGAACGATTGAGTTGGTGCACATTGATTGGTTAATTCTTATCTAATCAGTGCTAGTCGTTATTTGAAGAAGACTCTAGAATCTTCTAATGTAAAAACTATAAATATACTATACTATCTCTTCTTGTGTTTCTTACTCCCATCTATCCCTTATTATTCGGAATATAACTTCTTTCCTGTTCAGCAGTGTTCTGGTTTGGGGACTTGTCGAGTGAATTGATGTCCAAGAATACTAAGAAATAGGAACAGCTGGGTCGTAGCAAAAGAAATTATAACAGATTGAATTCATTTTCCTCAAGGACAGTATCAATGATCATCATTTTAAAAATAATACAATATAAACACAGTACAACTTCGACAAATGTTTACACATAAAACCATACTATGTATTTTTATTTACCGTAATCAGATAATATATCTTTTAGTTCATCATGATTTGATACACAGAGTTTAGGACTAAGGAGATCATTTGATGGCAGAGTTTCCCATGGATAAACAAGATTGTCACTTTGTCTTGGTCTTTCAGTTGGTGAAACCATAAATTCCAATGTAACATGAAAACTTTCAGCATAGCGACTAGTGAAACCGGCAAAGCTGCTACTATTATCCAGATGATCTAAATCGGATCTATTGAAGAG
Source organism: Schistosoma rodhaini (assembly GCA_944470415.2). Lineage (NCBI taxonomy): Eukaryota > Metazoa > Platyhelminthes > Trematoda > Strigeidida > Schistosomatidae > Schistosoma > Schistosoma rodhaini. The sequence goes on from OX104044.1 coordinate 43,101,895, forward strand.
AAATTAGGAAAAATCAAAAAGCAATATGCAATGATGCATAGGGGGAAATACTTTTGCGAATGAAAAATCAATACGTAGTGGTATACAAATCCAAGACATGAAAAAAAGTATTTGTTTAGATAGTGTTTTTAAAGAAAATTGTAAACTGTAAATATTACTTTCTGTCACAAAATGATCTGAAGATGAAAAATCAGTGGAAACCAAGGGCAGCATACATGTCGTCAGCAGTCTTCAATAAGCCATCGATAAGGTTAAAGATAAAGTGGACATAATGAAAGCGATAATGAAGTACTTATTGTCAGAAATCAGTGAAAACAGAAAATTAATCGGTTGATATTTGCTACCTGCAGAAATTCAAGAATTCAGGACAAAAAAGCACATTGCGCTTAACTTTGTGGAAGATGTGCCGACTATGATTAGCATTATCTATGTGAAATGTTTAAATGAAATTACATTGTCGTTTACAAACAGTCATAATAACAGCTTACATCGGCTCGCTTCCTTCTATTTAATTAAATTTACTGTAGATAAGTAAAGTCTACAAAAGTGCTACCGAATCATTTTAAATTCAATGAGGCCGAAGTGTAATGAAGAAAAACTGATAGGAAGTGGGATAAGAATGATTACAGATAGAGATTTATTTATCATTTTGCACTGTCTAAATTATATCCTTATGCAATAGAAGATTCGAAACCGAAACAAAACAGGCATTTTCATTTCGAAATTTGGTATATATATAATGAATTTAATGACAGTAAGAAAAAATAGATGAACATCAAGATATTTGTCAACTAGTGTATACTTAAAAAGCCGGCGATTTTTTCATCTCAACAGTACATAAATTGTCTCTCAATGAGAGATATTCCCCATCAAGTTATTGTGTAGCATTTATTTTTCTGAATGAAAATTTTGTTTCTATTAAAAGTTGAATAGTGAAATAAAGCTAAAACTGGGACAAAAGTTGACATTTAATTAGTTAATTTAAAACCGCTAAAGGTTACTTCCATCCTTGGAGTCTTCATGCCATTAGACTTGAGCACAATTGACATTACATTGCCAATAAATGTGAGTAATAGTACAAGAGCTTTAGCAGATATGCATTGTTTCACTTAAAGATTATTGATTTGTGGGCGAGCATGATAACGATTGGTTGTTTTGCTGAGTCAGACATGTAGATAGTGTGACAGGTGTTATATGTGTTATATATACCACTATCCTTATTATTACTATTGATTAACCGTTCTTCGTTGTTGGATTGTGTCGGATTTTGGTGTGGAAATATATTGACGTTCTAGTCAGGCTAATCTCGTGTTCTTGATCTGAGTTGTGTTGAAGTCCTGTAGAATATACACTGGGAGGGAATCTAGTGTAGAATTCGTCTAAGGTAAATTAACGTCCCACATACGTGTAAAAAGTGAAAGGACTGTTATAACAAGAAACCCTAGCGTTATAGCTAGTATTCTACCGTTTATAACAATTACCATCTTAACAACTTAATATTATTACGTAGAAAAACCTACATTTACACATTTGATATTATACACGTAGAGAGAAGATTGAAGGAATGCACTTTTTTAAGAAATCAAATATTGAGTAAAATAAAAAAAATCACTTCCTGAAATCATTGATTAGCAATTTATTACTATGCAACACCTTTTATTGATATATATATATATATATATATATATATATATATATATATATATATGACTTACTTGAAATAAATTAGTTCAGTTAAATTATGTTCTACAAATCCAGTGTGTAATTGAAACTGAGCAATCTTTACTGAACTGATCTATAACAAAATAATGTAAAAGGAACAATACAAATCCACGTATTTCAGTGACAACATACACTTTTTTCAACGAAAAAAAAGATGCAAGTTTATGATATAACAATAATAAGTCTGAATTAATATAGGTATGGTAAAAGTTTAACATATAAACGAGCCTGAACAACTCACAAAATGACTATGTAACTTGAAGTCATTATTCAGTAAATCAGCATAGATTCTGTGTATTTTACAAAATAAGTAGTGAAGGCTGTTAGTGATATTTTATAAAGTTCATTAATTTTCTATGGTTTGTTAACAATTTTGTAGAAGTATCATTATATAGAATGGCATTATTCTCAGTGGGAATTTATTCAAGCTAACGGGTGAACTTTTGAATTTTTCTCATAGCCTTAAAAAATTTTAGAGTATACGTTTATCTTTGCCTACAAAATCTTTATTGATCAATTTATTCAGGTTAAAGAGATGAAACTGTGAGTCACCCATGATCGTCACCATATCGACGTAAACAGTTCACGCGAGTAAATCGTTATCTATTTTAGCGTTCCTATTATATTAGCCTATCAATTTATAATTCAGTTAATCAATAATAAAATTTCTTTGAAAAATGTGCCATAATCAAAATAAATCGTGACAAAAAGTGATTGTTTTTTGTAAAATTGATAAATAAAATATTGAGAGCAGTTTGTAAGTTTAGTATTGTTATTCTCACTCTACGAAGAAAAAGAAGAATTTTACCTAAACAAATTTCAGTATTCTGAACATTAGATAGAAGACATTTCTACTGTACTTATTTATTTATTTAAACACATAAATATTCGTACAAAGAAGCACCAGATAAATATGCGCCTCACAAATCTCATTCGATTTGCTTGAGGGCTGAGATACTGCCCAGGTGCCCAAAATTAAGCAGGTGGTTTTCTTAGGCAGCCACACCCGAAGCCTTTGACTTGAAGGTCTAGTCCACAAGGCAGTGGGGCATCGTAAGGAGATGTAGTCTCATGGTAGCCGGTGACCGACGATTGGTTCATACGCCATTTGTTCCATCAGGATACTGGAGCCCATGTGCACCATTGGTTTGGAATCAGGGTTTTCCAACTCCCCTAGGTAGATCCTCCACATCCACCAGCCCGGTTAAAGCGCCGGACATTCGCTTTTCGTCCTCTCACATTTGTGAACTACACCCAAGCCACGAGAAGGCAGTGAGTAGGACTTCCCTGACAGAGGCTATATATTGGCGTGGCCATATGAGAGCATTTGGAGAGGGAGAGGTGACTCCCCCTACTCTCGGCCGTACCAGGGCATTTGGGGGAATTAAATCCATTGAACTTTTAAATTTGGCACAAAACTCGAGAAACAATTTCCTGTACTCTGATTGTTTCGTTTTTCCATACTATGCTTTAATTATAATTATCTAATAACCAATAATTTATTTAAAAGCAAATCATAACAAGAAACTATTAATTTACAGAATAAATAATAAATTATATCAATATGTTAGGCAAAGTAGACCGAGTTGATGATTGATTCATAAGGTAAAAATAATTGTCATTCTAATTAACTTGGATTGATATAGTTTGACGAGTGTATACACAAATGTGAAAGATATTGAAGTAATTAATCTTGTGTAACAATGTAACCTTATATTCTGATCTGGCTTTTCATGAAATGAAGCTGATTAGTTAAAAAGATTAAAGATTTCAGTTATTCAGTTAAACAAGATTACCTTATATAATCATGAGATATAATAAAAATATGTTTATATGATAATTCGATAGTGGGTAGTTGTGATGGTCAACTAGTTGGACAATTAACTATTGGATTGTTACCATTCAATTGTAAGTTTTTTTCAAATAAAGCTAATCTTTTGAATAGTGATGAGTGTAGAATAAATACTAAATGTTTCAATTTATTCATACACTAGCTGGTCCGATCAGTTCATGATAAAATGTCATGAACTATTTGGAATTTTAAGTAGGAATTTATAAATATAGAAAAATAACAGAATTTGTAATTTATGAACTTATTTGGTACAGATGTGCAAAAAAAAGGCAAGTCGGTACACTTTGCTCAATCAATTATTAGTTAACAGTAAGTAAACTAACAAAATGTAATAATGATTAAAACAAAAAAGATTTCATTACAGAACCAAATAAGTTGAATTACATGTTCAATCAGCCTAGTGTTACTAATATCAATTTGATAACAGATAGCGTCGATCAAAACAAGAATGAAGGGATATATTATGAGTTGACCAGAAGTTAGGGTACCGGTTAGGTCGCTGAAGTCAACACAACTATTCCGTCCCCAAAAACTGGAAGTACTTTAGGTAGAACACTTTCTAAAGGCTAACAGTAATCAGAGCGTACTTACACATTCTATCTATCCCTTACGGTAGTTCTAACTTTTTCATTCTCAGCAATACTAATGTTTGATAATAATTTTATTCATTCACAATGGAATGAGCTAGTAAGTACCAATGTAGACAATGTTAGAATCAACTGAACAACAGTGAATGCGATGAATGTGTCACAACTATTATCTAATTTAGCTTAACAAAAAAGTATTTAATATTGAATAAGTGCTAAGGTTACAAGAATAGTCATACTTTATTAGAAACGCTAAGATCTCTTCTGAAACAACAACCGCTTATATACTTTCTATCGATTCGATTTTCCGCATGACCTTTGCCCTCTGATTGATAATCATATTCTTTTAGTTCGCTAAATTGCTACATGCTCCAAGGTCATATTCTGTTAATATAGTAACAACTTTTGTACCAATTTCGTTTGAGTTGCTTGTTCTACCACAAGTATCAAGTTAACTGCAATTCCGTCTTCTTCCTGTCTTGGCCGTCGAGGTTTGATGTATTGAGTATAATTGACTGTTGTCAGTTCCGAAGAGGACCGATAGTATTAGAGAAGCTCAGACGTTTTCGTCGCTAAATCTGTAATATCGTAAGCCGTACTGAATCCCGATAACAAAACATAACAACAAGTTATTTATAAATTAGTCCCATTTCTTTAGACTTAATGAGGCGATAATGTTTAATACATCATTCTGGATAGTATAATACAAGTAACTTCTTGATAAGATTTCTTCTAAAATTTGTAAACTAAGCTAATTTGCATAAAAAGAATTCATTACTTTTGACGGGACAAATTGTATTTACTTCTTTAGAACAATAAAAATTTCTACAGTTAAACAGTATCATTCACTGTTAAATTTACCTCAAACCAAACCTCAGAAAATACTACCATCTCACAATTTGGCAGTATGCAAACAATTTGAACACGAAATAAGTATGCTGTCAAACGATGCAAACCTAATCCAAGTATTCAGAAAGTCGATTTGATCTACGCTAAAGAATAGATTATTTGAAAATTGATCATTATACAACTATAAAATAGTACTTTCAAATGATATTGAAAACAATGGATGGATTATATTTCAAAGCGAAATTTCCAGTGAGTTTAAGAGTAAAACGAATAATTGCCTCAAAAGAAAAATTACGGCTGGCAGTAACTGAATTTTTCAAGTAGAAAGAACATGAAACATAGATAGCAATATTTGTGAACAAAAGGGTATAAAAGTAAATAGGATAAATATTACCTTGTCACGTCCAGCAAATGCAGATCGACAATGATAAATGATAACTGTGAGATCACCTAAAACAGTCAATCCATTCAAAAGTATTTGGATCTTCCCATCTTCAAGAACATAGGATCTATTATAAAATAAAGACAAACAAAATATGTACAATTTATTATTCTAAAAACATGTGGAAGTCAAAACTAATAAGATGTATGTTGTCAGTCTATCTGTTGCCTCAAAGGAGTTCGATCATTTGATTGTCAACCACTAATTTGCTGATTCAGACTAAAACGGTTTGAAACACTAGGTATTATTACTAGGTCTCACAAAAAGTTATCTTAAATTTACTGTGTACTGAGCTTAACTAATGTGTTGACTTTATTGTTCTACACAATAGTTAAAGTATCAGCCTCTTGACGGAAATAAGTTATCGTTTTTAAAATATTGTTTAGGACGCAACAAAAGAAGAAAAGAAAGCGAGATTTATTATCTTTTTTATCGATATCAACAGATGCACAGGAATAATCGTCATTCATTTATAAATGATATCAACGTAATCAGTGAGTTGGAAATAAAATTACACTCATTAGTGTAAATGTTTGCATACATACAAAACACATAATCAGAACCTGATGGACCAGAAAGTCTAATTTACTATAGTTGTTAGAAAACAACTACAATGTTACAACTTAAAATGCTACATTACAGTTCAATCTGAGGGGAAAGGTAGAATCACTATCCAAACACAGTGTGATTCTAAGTGAAGTATACAGAAATTCACTTCATCAAGGTTACATTAATTTACTACTTAATAACCTACCGTTATGGTGTATCGAATTAGTATATTCAGATGACACAGTCCTAATTAGAAAAAATACTGACAAAATGTAGCAGTTCTTTGAAAGTATTTAGAATGCATTCCCTTCTTTTTAAATGTACCATATTGCTTCGCGATCGGTTTGTGTCTTTACCTAATTTGGTCATGGGTTATGGAATAATTGATCCTATTGACCATTTTCCTTATCGTGCAGATTTCATCAGCCCCGATGGATTGATAGCTGACTTGATTTCATTCTTCGTTAAACTTGTAATATCTGCACTTCAAACAAGATGTGTCCGTCTGGCTATCAAACAATGAGTATACGATGTAGTATTTCTTTATGGTTGTAAAGTGAGGTTTGTAGTAGTAAGAGCAGTAGACTGCTTGTACCCAATAAAACAAATATCTTAGAAAAATTGCTCAAGTATGGTGGAGAACCTTAATCATCCTTAATCTCATTTATTGTCACTTGCTTAACATATGTAAGATGTGATAACTTAGAAGGGTGCACAACTATGTCGATTACTATGTTGCTCATAACTAAGACGTAAAAATCCAGCCAACATTAATCGCCTCGATGTTTTCTACGCATTTCCTTCCTGTTGTTCCCCTGTTTTGAAGAAAGTAATTTATGTTTCAACTTTGTCAAATTTTGTTTTTAGAATGTTTGAATCTCTGTCCCGAATCAAAACATTCGTCATTTTACTTAGCTGACAATAACATTGATGATACTCACTAGATGAACCATAATAATCACAGTGGTTTTCTTAGTTTTCTACCTTTTAAACACGGTTATCGTACGAATAAACAATTTGTATTTTATATAAAGAATATATTGATAAATACATTGATAATAATAAACAAAAACTAAAGTTTTCAACAAGGTGGTCTATTAATGAAATACATTCGAATCGGTTGTTTGAATCTTCTCAGTGATGTTTAGGACTATAAATGATCATTCACTTCTGGCATATGCGTATCCTCTGTGAATGGCACTGTCCTACATACCAAAGGGAAGATTCAAACAATCGATACAAGTGAATTAAACTCCACTCCATTCCACAAGTTACTAGCTATACGGACTCAGGAGTCACTATCTCTGCTTATAATTAAGATAAATATATAGATAATAATAATAACAATAATAATAATAATCACTACCTTAAATTATCGTAATCTGCGTAAGTTGAGTACACTTTGGTCTTCCCTTCAAATATTTCCACATACGGTCGACATCCATTTCTGAATTATTTCCAAGAAAAACAAGTACAATTTTTATAATCAAGAAAATTACTATTATTAGCATTGTTTTTAGAGTTAATGTATTAAATTTTCAATCTTCAGTTCGTAATGAAACTGATACCAATTGTAAAAGTTTGTATCCATCTGTTGATGTTGTTCAGCGAATAACGCATTGAAGTTCGAAGTGAAAAGAACTGAGTTCGAGTATCAATGGAAACATCAACGTAGGGATCCAGATACACGCAGATGATGAGTCGAAAATAAAACAGAAAGTGAATCATGGATTCAACTGTTAGTCACCTAACTTAATAAAATTTATCTAACTATTACAATAACTATTTTTTTTACCAAAGTCAACGAGGATGTTAAATAGATTCAGTCAAAAGTTTAGTGTATTAAGATCATTTGACTGAGTTGAAATCCATCAATCAAAAAAGTACCAATAATAATGAGTTAGAATTGACAACAATAAAACAAAGTGGTATACATAATCCATGTTAATTAATGATTATTAAAACATAATAACGAAACAAAAAATCGTCTTATTGGAAACACCAAACTAAAAAAACCCAATTATTCCTGATCTAAGTACATGAAAGTGGTAACAGAAAACAGGTACAAACTCATTGACAGTTCAACACCAACTACAATACACTTAGGATATATATATATATATATATATATATATATATATATATATATATATATATGTCATTCACTGACAATCAACACGAAAGCAATTAAAGACACACACAATGTAACATGAACGAATGAACAGAGTACTTACTTGGACTTATTAAATGTCGGTACCGGTGCAATTATCAAACTGATAAGATTCAATGGAAAATGATGAGGTGTAAATGCACGATTATGACTTAACTGAGCTACATAGTTAATATATCTGCATGAATAAGTAGAAAAACATAAAAACAAAACCGATCAGAGTTAATTCAATTGATTTAGTTACATACGTTCATTAAATAAAGCAATCAAATCAGACAATGAGTGGCATAAAATAAATATCCATGGAAATGTAGGGAATAATTTAAACATGATGTGTCATTTAGATTGAATAGTAGTCTTAAAATAAACACTCACTAGAAAAACCTTTTTAACCGATAGTTTTTTTTTGTAGAGATTGGTTTAGTTCGAAGGTAGTTTCCGTTATCACATAAACAAACAAGTGTATGTATGATTAAGACGTCATGTACTCTGATGGAACTGCCATTGGTCACTGCTTTGTCAGCTAGCGTGTTAGTCTATGATTACCATAAATAATCTTTTTTAAAAAGCCGAATTGACCAGTCATTTGACTCCCAAACAATTCCCATCAGAAAATACCATCATTCTTATCAAGTCAGTGAAATTGGGAAAGTAAAGAGATGTCTATCGTGTATCAAGAACATGTCCGTAACGAGGATGTTTAGCAATTTGTATGCGGGTACATTGACGATAAATCACTTGGTGTCGCAATCTTGAAGCACTGGCTTCGGTGGAATGAAGATGTGCCACAAACATCGTCCCAGCAACTTTCACAACATACTTTATTTGCCAGCGCTGAGAGTGGTTGAAAAATGTAATTTAATAAGAATTAAATCTCGAATGATCATGTAGTGAATATAATTAGAATACAAAGTTTCTAACTAATTGTCTCAAACTAAAATGAAACCTCTTTGAATCTACGGGTGGGAAATTGTAAATAAATATATGATTTAACATCATAAATGCTGTTATTATAAATTTGTTGACAATTATTCGAATCCATAGATTCCAATTATTATTCTTGTTTGTAAGAGTTTAAAATTGATGGGTTTTTATCCTAGATTTTGATTATCTAGTTTATTACTTTGTATGTTTGTCATTAAGCTAATCGACTGACAGTATTGAGTTAATTAATCACACTCATTTCCTTTTTATTACATGAAATCCTGAAATAATAAGAAATATAGTTAGTTTGATTATAATTCATTAGATCTTTGAAATTCTAAGATAAGATAATTAATAACAATTTAACGTGTAACATATACAGAAAACACTATTATTACAGGAACAAAGATTAGAAAGAATAGCTTATACCTAATCTGTGATGCATTCAAACCAGGATTGCCACGTTTCGATGCAAACAATTGAATTGCATGTGATGCGTTATCAAATACCCGACAAAAGCATAATAAGGAACATGCTAATACGGCGGATAATGTTTTACCATCAGTACAATGTATAACACAAATATTATTCGACTTTTGAGCTAACCATAACCTTGCATTCAAGCATAATTCAATTAATGATTTTAGCGTAGGAGCACGGTGTGCTTCGAAACCACGATGTGATACTCTACCATGAAACCAATGATCTGAACGATATGGACGATTACTAAGATTATACACGGCATAAGCATCTTGAAAACGTGTATCTAGCATATTTTGCACCTCTTCAATAGAATTCACGTTAGCAAGCACTTCAAATCCACTTTCAATAGGGAAAGATGTAACTAAAGCATAAAGAACAATATCTATTTTAGTAAATTTGTACAAAAAAATGAATTAAGTTGAAAAGCAAAAACACATATTTTTTACAGACATTGCCATCGGGTTGAGGAAATTGTTAAATCTCATTAATATTATGAACCGAACTCATTTAGACCACCATTGGAACCCTGGTAGTGTAAAGAACTGTTTCGTTTTAGTATTTGATTCTCCAGTAGTACGTATCCATGACTGTACCATCAGAAATCAACCCCAGGTACTTTGTACTCACACACGAACGCCTAGTCTCTAAACCATTAAGTCAGAATCCAATGGTATAAAAGTCTAGTTTCAATCAACCAGTGAAATAGCACGATCATCTTTCATTGTCTTCGGCGGATATCTTCCTCACACCCGAAACGGTTGCTGAACTTAACTGGTTACGGCTCTTTACTGTTGAGGAAGTGGCCGTTCAGTGCTTCCAGGTTATTAATAGATGTTTAACTTAGATCACTTCGTGATTTCAATTATATATATTATAAACATTTAATCAGATTCATTATATAAAGATCGTCAGTGAGTAATCTTCGTGTGTTTAGACTAATGTAGGTCGATTAAGTAAATATTTATTACTTGGTATCGCATTGACAACTATAACTTATAGGTAAATCATGAGTTTTATAATCTATAAAGGCTAATTTTCTCTATATCGGACACCAATAAATAATATCCTGAGTATTTACACTGGCCGAATCTCCTAGTCGAATTATGAATTTACTGGAGATTATTCAAAAGCGAGAACATCAGTTGTAGAGATAGTTTATTGTTAATGATTAGTAAAAATCCGCAATCTGCCCCCGAATGCCCTGGTACGGCCGAGAGTGGAGAGAGCCCGCTCTCCCTCTCGAAATACTCTCACATAGCCATGCGAATATATAGCCTCTGTCAGGGAAGTCCTACTCACTACCGGCGCTTAAACCGGGTTGGTAGACACGGTAAGTTCACCTAGGGGAGTTGGAAAACCCTGATTCCAAACCAAAGGTGCACATGAGCTCTAGTATCCTAATTTTATTTTATTTATTTACTTAAACACATAAATATTCGTACAAAGAAGCACCAGATAAATATGCGCCTCACAAATCTCATTCGATTTGCTTGAGGGCTGAGATACTGCCCAGGTGCCCAAAATTAAGCAGGTGGTTTTCTTAGGCAGCCACACCCGAAGCCTTTGACTTGAAGGTCTAGTCCACAAGGCAGTGGGGCATCGTAAGGAGATGCAGTCTCATGGTAGCCGGTGACCGACGATTGGTTCATACGCCATTTGTTCCATCAGGATACTGGAGCCCATGTGCACCATTGGTTTGGAATCAGGGTTTTCCAACTCCCCTAGGTGGATCCTCCACATCCACCAACCTGGTTAAGGCGCCGGACATTCGCTTTTCGTCCTCTCACATTTGTGAACAACACCCCAGCCACGAGAAGGCAGTGAGTAGGACTTCCCTGACAGAGGCTATATATTGGCGTGGCCATATGAGAGCATTTGGAGAGGGAGAGCAGACTCTCCCCCACTCTCCGCCGTACCAGGGCATTTGGAGGCAAATGGTAGAATGCTCGCCTGCCAGTATCCTAAGGGGACAAATGGCGTAAGAACCAATCGTTGGTCACCGGTAACCATGGGACTGCATCTCCTTACGATGCTCCACTGTCTTGTGGATTAGACCTTTAGGTCAAAGGCTCCGGGTGTGGCCCCCTAAGAAAACCACCTGCTTCAGTCTGGGCACCTGGGCAGTATCTCAGCCCTCACACAAATCGAATGAGATTTGTGAGGCGCATATTTATCTGGTGCTTCCTTGTACCAATATTTATGTGTTTAAATAAAATAAATAAAAATCTGCAAGCGCGCAGACAGCAAGCACACAGGGAAATCGATGAGAAAGTGTATGTGAGTATTAAAAATCCATACAAAGTTATGAGTGTTAATCGATTGTGGATAAATTATTGATTCTCTGTGTTCACAACCAATGAGAGGGTAGATTAAGATTGCCGTAGTGGCATGCGCTCAATCAGACTCACATTTAAGCTCACATAGGGAGTCAAAAATCTAAATAACAGCAAGTAGACAAATAATAAAATAGCTAAATGGGCTTATAACAAATCAATAGGGTAGGAAGTAAAACTGTATAATTCAATTGAAATGATGATTTGAGAGTAATAACTAAGATATCTAGGTAGAATTCAGTTAACTATATTGTTCTTAACTTACTTTGTAAGGAGGAAAGCTTTAGACATCCACGATTTTGTGAGTACAAAACAATTTATTAGGTCCCGCTCTTTAATATGGTCGTAATTTGAGTTTTTATTTTATTTATTTATATGTTCCTTCTCTTTTCATTGTTCATTTCTGAGTTTGTAAAGATGATTCTCATTTATCTTCTTTTTCTATCATTATTATAACAAATACTGTTTCTACACGGATATCTTAGTTATCATTCATCTCAACGATACTAACAGATACATTTTCCATCGGGTTGTGTATTTATCATGTTTCAATAGCAATTTGTTTATTTAAAAAGATGTAGTCAAGTTTCAAACAACAGCTAATCAAATTCAAACGGACACACAATTACTTATAAGATATGTAAACATACAATTACACAGCCTTGAAAATGAACTCGTTGAAAAGGATTCATTTGCCGAATAAACTGTTCTATGATTAAATAGGTATATTTGAGTTATAGGGCGATTTTTAAGATTAGATTTTCCATCACACGATATTTGAAAACAAACAGAGGGACAACAAGAATCATTAATGCAAATCTAATTATCCTTAACTCGGACCATTAAATAAGCGAAATTCCTGAAATTGTATTAAACACAGGTGTCGAAGTATCACAAACCATAGTTTCTAATTATTTTAGACTATTTTAGACAGTCCTGCGAAGAGAAAGGGACTAATCGTTTACAACCTGTTCACCTTATCAACCATACTTTTTTAACGGTCAGGAAAAATAGGCTATGTTGAAACGAAGAAGAGATGGGATTCCGAATCAAGCGATTACAGCGTTTTTGACATCTTATTGAATTATGGCTTATTCTGTCGTTTCGGAACTCAACCTGCAGCTCTTCTAGACTTACTGTCGGTTCAAAGCCCGGGTAAAGGAGGATGGCAGGCATAAGGACGGCAAACCATCCCGTAGAAAAAAACATTGCTAAAAGCAGCTAAATAGGATAAACAATTTAAAACATATAAACTCTGCCACCGAGTTGAAGGAAGAATTATAACGCCTCATGATCAAAGCAGAGATTCTTCGGAAGTCACGAAGCTGATAACCCTTTTAACAACCGGAGCAAAAATTTATATAGGTACATGGAATGGTCGGATAATGTGGGAGACTGGAACGCCCAATCAAATAACTACGGAAATAAGGAGATACAAATTGGCGGTACTTGGGATCAGCGAAACCCATTGGACCCAGGATGGACAGCAAAGGCTATATACGAGAAAGAGAAATGCTTCACACATTCTGATGCTGTCCAAAGAAGCACAAAATGAGCTAATTGGGTACGAATCTCATGGGTAAGGATCATCAAAGCATCACTCAAAACAAAGGAGGGAATCAAAATGAATGTTATCCAATGTAATGCATGCACCAATGATAGCAATGATGACATTAAAGACCAGTTCTACTCGAGGCTGCAATCAATCATAGCTACGTGCCCAGAATAGGACCTGATTATCAACACAGCCCTCCTTCCAGATACTGACAAACTCAACGAATTCAAGATATATATATATATATATATATATATATATATATATATATATATATATAGCTGCTTTTATACCTAACCCTAGCCTCGAAAGCAAAGGTTTTTCCACCTTTCCCATCCTTGACTTCCATCTCAGATTCAAGTCTACTAGATTCTATAATACCAATTAGTAGTTAAAAGTCAATATCAAGCGTTCATGTACCAGACATATGAAAAACGAAATTAAATTTTATGGCAATGACATACATGACAAAATTATAATCACATAAGCTACACAATTCACTTGCAATTAAGTAGACTTAAGTTGGAGTAGTGGATCAGTTATTTGAAAACCAGTCATTCGATAACTGATTAAATATCAAGGTCCCGCTCCAACTATTTCAATTTAGGTACTCAAGCAGTATCTTAGTCTTCGGACAATGATTCTAAATGAAAATCTATTGCACCTTAACTGCTCTTGATCAGTGGTATTTACACTATAATAACCAAAGTGAGAAAATGTGCAGTAAATTTCAAGTTCATTCTTGCTGAAAAATGGTGTTAGAAAACAATTGAAAATTGTATTCGTACTAGGTAAGTATTTGACTGTAACCAGAAAAATACAATCACAGCATCACTGGAGAAAGAAAACACAATTGAGAATTCATAATAAACATGAATCCAAACTTAATTATTGACGGTATCAGATGCCTGGCAGCGAGATATTCTTTACTTTACCAACAGGGATCTTATGTGAATGAGGGATTATACAACACACTGAAGGTGATGGGTAGATGGATACAAATTTTATGAAACACTGCACTTTTGTATGTAAACCTGATCATGGATGCTGTTAAGATTACATAAACGTGAACAAATTCGCAATAGCTAGCAACAACAATGAGACGGTTAAGTATGAACCTTATAGAACCCTCCATAAAATATTAACACTAATACATTACAGTGAGTAGAATAATAAACGATTACTAACCTGCTATACGTGAAGTGATAAACTGGAAATCAAGCTCTGTATTCAACGTGCTGAAAGATAAATGTACAAAAGTAGGGGGATGCTTTGATAGAACAATATATATAAAATGCTTTTATTATAACCTAACAGTATAAATAACAATATAAATTAATAAATAATTAATAAATAAGAGACATTATTACTAAACACAAAAGTTGAGTAAATTATTAAATGTCAGTTATAAAAATATTAATAAAAAAAAGTTTATAGGCAACGTTACCACCTACAAACTGAAAAAACAGAAGTTTGATTTATTGACTGATAGGCCGACGTAATGTTAATGTGAGTCTAAAAGGTCGGGTATATAAATCAGTGAAAATAGGTCTATTCTAACCTCCGCTAAGTTTAGTATGTTTAGTGGCTCTCTCTATGCTTAATCATCAGTCTCTAAGGAATTGTTCAAATCAGATGATAACACCGTGTAAGTCATACCTAAATCGGGGTACTGTGTGTTGGAGCATAGTGATATAATTCTGACTGATGAAATTGTTTTAAAACACCAGCTTTGGGTACGTTTTACCCATGTAACTTCAGTAAATTTTACATTATGCACTGTCCTGATCTTAAAACTGGATGGAAAAAAGAGGAAAGTCAGTTGATGGCACTGTGGAACGTCAGTAAGACAGCAACAACGTAGAACTTCGTACGTACGTACGTACATCAATTCGAGTTGTCATACCACATTAGCACAGAGATGAAGTTGTCGATTCAAATCCCATATTGGTAGAATTAGTAAGAGTATAAGTATTATGTGAAATATAAGGGTTTGAAGATGTTATTGAAAGAGTATAATACAGTGGAATAAATTTGGAAAGAGAAAAAAGATACGGACATGAAGAATTCAGAAGATTAGAATTTGGTAGAACACAAAGAGTGGATGCACCTTCACCATTGCAAACGATTTTGAGCCATGTCATTCAAGGTCTCTAACCATCGGTTGCTATCATCTCGCGAATCCCAACCAGGTAGTTTACACCTACCAACATGGCTCAGTCCACTTGTCAGTGACTTCATGGATTTATGCCATGTTTTGGTCTGGCCGCCCCTAGCTTTCTTCCAACCTTCTCCTACACCATAAAGCATTGCACGTCGGGGCAGTCGGTGGTTGGGCATACGTAACACATGTCCCAGCCATCTCAACTGATGAAGTTTCACTACTTTATTAATCGATTTGCCATCCTTACCTACTACCTGTTTCCTAACATCTGCATTACTTACCCGGTGGTCCCAGGATATACGAGCAATGCATTGAAGACACCTATGATCGAACACTAGTAGCCTACGAATATCCTCTACTCTTGTCGGCCATGTTTCATTGCCATAAAGTAGGACGGAACGAACTGCTGCACAGTAAACCCGTCCTTTGGTTGCTAGACGGATATCTCGCCTACGCCATAAATGATGCAATTTTGGGAAAGCTAGACGAGCCTTCTGTATCCGTGCTGAGATTTCGTCACACACCAGACCACAAGGGCTGATGAGACTCCCAAGATAAGTGAAGCTGTCAACACGCTCATCTACTTCACTGCCTATCATTAGTTCAGGTGTCGATGCAACCCAATCCTGAAGTAACATTTTGCACTTCGAGGGAGAGAATCGCATCCCGAACATGCCTGCATAGTTGCTTATAGTGGTCAGAAGACTCTGCATGTTGTCAGCGTCTTCACCGAGTAAAACTATGTCGTCGGCGTATTCTAAGTCAACAAGTGAGCCTCCCGGTAAAAGTTCCACTCCTGGAGGTTTAGCTGGTGAAAGTGTTATCTCTAAAAGTATGTCAACGACAAAGTTAAACAAGAATGGAGAGAGTGGACAGCCCAGACAAACACCACCGTGGAACGAATGATAGTTGTATAAAACTAGGATACAAGTATTCAAAACTATTGTTGAAACAATAAGATCACTCGTATTGTTGTGAATGAGAACACAGGTGAGGACAACCAACTATGTATTTAGCACAAATTACAACGTTACTTGGTAAAATACAAAAACCATGCTATGATACACTATTTGCAAAATGTTCTTCAATTACCTCAGACTTCATTGTTCCTGGATTTCCACACAAATTACTTTTTATTTCTGTTCTTCTCTTCTTGATCTTCTCAATCTTCTGCTGTCAGATATTCTATTCCTTATTCACCATATATACTACTTATGTCGATATCAGTAGCTCACACCACACTCGTCCCCCCTTTTAATAAGCTGTTCTCGCAATCTTTCTGATCGCCGTACCATTGTCTCCTTTGGTGCTGTTCGTGACTCGTGCTCATGATGTTCCCGAAACCATCTCTGTAGTTGACTGGCATTTACACGCTTCTGCTTGTCTTCTCTCCGGATCGTGTAAACTGGGCCGCGTCTCTCCGTGATAATGTACGGCCCCTCCCATTTCGGGGTCAGCTTTCCTGACCCTGGTCCCCCTTCAGTATTAGCTCTCCGTTCTCTACACTTTACCAGGTCCCCCACTCTAAAAGGCTTCCATGCTCTTCTCTGCTGTTCCGCCTTCTCGGTGTCTGATATTTGTTTCTTTTTCACGTTCTTTATTGCCTCCGTCCTCTCTTTCCTTAATCTTGTTGCCGTCCACTTCTGCTGCTGTGGCCACGTCTTATTATGCATCGGAAGTCGTGGCTGTCTACCATACATAAGTAGGAAAGGTGATTTCTTAGTTGTTCCTTGGATGCAGGCACGATGCGCCAGCAAAATTAGTGGTAACTCTTTCTCCCAATTCCCTCCTTTAGATGCTAACCATTCCTTTAAAGTCCGGTTGTTTCTTTCCGTAAGCCCATTCGTCTGAGGGTGATACGGTGTAGTTCGTATCCTCTTGATACCGAACTGCTTCAAACGGGCCTTAAACTCGTCACTTTCAAAACAGGGACCCTGGTCGGTTAGTATCATCTTCGGTACTCCATGACCTGCTACAATGTGCTGGATTATTACTTCGGTCACTGTTTTCGCCCGCTGGTCGGCAATCGGTTCAGCGTCGACCCATCGTGTAGCATGTTCCGTCATTACTAGTAAGTATCGGTTGCCGCTATCCGTCTGTGGAAATGGTCCCATCACATCTACCGACCATAGATCACCAACTGCGGTTACTGGGACCGACTGCAATGGCGGTTGCACGTATCTATCGCTTTTCATTAATTGGCACTGCTGGCACGTCAACACATATTGGGCCACATCGTCTCTCATGCCTGGCCAGTATGCACTTTGCCGTAGTAAATCTGTCGTTCTTGCGATACCTGTGTGCGCTACCTGATGGCATTCGTGTATCATCTTACGCCGCCAGTCTTTCGGGATCACAGCCACCCAATTTTTGTCATCATCCTGCCAGACCAGAGCTCTATATGTGTTCACTTTCAGTCTTTCCTTTTGCCAAAGCAACATTATTGCCTCCTTGTCCATTGCTCGTTTGTCAAAATCTGCCCCCTCTCTTATCACTCTGATTACCTCTCGAAGTTTAGGATCAGATTTCTGTTGCTGGACGAGTTCTAGTGGGTCTCCCTCTATACTGTTCACTGCGTATGCTGTCAATGGAAGCTCGGCTTCCATGTCTGGTCTTGACAGATAGTCCGCCATTACATTTTCCTTCCCTGGAACATGCCCGATACTGAAGTCATACTCCTGCAGACGTATCATCCATCGCGCCAACTTCCCACGTGGGTCTCGTGCTGTTTGTAGCCACTGCAGGTTTATGGTCAGTCTCGATGTGAAATCGTTTACCTAACAGATATGGTCTCCACTTGTCTACTGCCCACACAATCGCTAAACACTCCTTTTCGATCGTTGAATACTTCTGTTCCGCAGGCGTGAGAACGCGACTTGCGTATTCCACTACTCTATCAGACTGACTTAAAAACGGCACCTATACCATGGTCACTTGCGTCTGTTGTCACTGTAAACGGTTTCTCCAGTTCGGGCAGTCTGAGCGTCATCTGGCGGTCGTCCAGCATGTTTTTGATTTGATTAAACGTTTGTTGGGCGGTTTCAGTCCACGAAAATTTAGTGTTACTCAACAACTTATAAAGGGGTGCTGCTATTTCGTTGAAATTCTTGATGAACCGACTGTAGAACGCCGCCCTTCCCAGGAACTGTCTCAATTTCCTTTTCGAATTCGGTACTGCAACGTTCTTTATAGTCAGAATTTTCTCCGGCAGTGGTTTTATTTCTCCATTTCCCACTTTATGCCCCAACAACGTGATGCTACTTTTCGCCATCTGTGACTTGTCCTTATTAATTCGAAGTCCGAATTCTTCAATTCGCTTTAGGACCGCTTCCACATGCTTGACATGATCTGTTTCTGTCTGGCTGTATACGACTACATCGTCGCCATACACTTCGACGTTATCTAGATCCCTGAGCAGTAGCGACATTAATCTTCTGAACGTAAATGGTGCGCCCGCCAATCCGAACGGCATTCGTCTAAATTGATATTGTTTATCACGTATGGTAAATGCTGTCTTGCTTCGATCGCTCTCTTTTATAGGCAGCTGCCAATAACCTGACCGCAAATCCAACACTGTAAACACCGTGGCATTCTGCAGCCGATCTAATGTTTCCACTACTGTTGGCATTGCACACGGCTTTAGTTCTGTTATATTATTCAGTTCTCTAAAGTCAACACAAAATCTATATTTCCCATTCGGTTTCTTTACCAAGAGTACCGGTGAGCTATACGGGCTGTCCGCCTCCTCAATTATTCCTTCTTTCAGCATCTCTTGGACCTGTCGATTTACTTCAGCCTCTAAGTGCACAGGGACACGACGTGTTGTGAATATACTTCCTCCATTGTTCTTTATCGAGATTTCGTGCTTTACTTTGTCGCAAAATCCGTACGGTTCTCCTTCTCCAGTAAACAGTTTCGCATACTTTTTGCACAACTCGGTGATGTTTGGTTTCTTCGTCACAACGGCTGTTGCCACTCTAACCTCAGCCACCTCGCTACTTTCATGTATTGAGAATGAACCGTATTTCGTGACCACCTTACCGCTTCTTAGGTCAACTATGGATTTTACTTCTCTTAGGAAATCTGCTCCTAATATTGGTCTCGACAGGTTTGCGGTTACCACGAACGGAAAACTTATCTCCGAACCATCCACTTTTACGATACTGTTAGACACGCCCAATACCTCTAACATATGCCATCCTCCTCAAGTGTCACCATGGCCAACGATTCTAGTGCGCGGAACGCTGTTCTAGGTCTACTTAAACCTCGCTCCAAACTACACATTGGAGCCTTCAACGTACGTACCCTATGCCAAATCGGTCAACAGGCCTCCTTAGCTAAAACCCTAGAATCTCGTACCATTGATGTATGCTGTGTCTCCGAAACACGCATACAGGATCCCAGTGTGGTCATTCACTTGACCTCACCTCACCAAAATGGACAGCCAACGAAATACACCCTCCGTGTATCTGGCGACCCGTTGGCTAGTTCTCGCGGACTTGCAGGTGTAGGCATAGCATTAAGTACAAGGGCAGAACAGGCACTACTAGAATGGATCCCCGTTAACAGTCGCCTGTGTGCTGTCCGGCTGAATGGCTCCGTAGGAACTCGGAAGGATAGGGACACACGTCGTTGCCTTTTCGTCGTTTCTGCCTACGCTCCCACCGACTGCAGCCATGATGAAATGAAAGATGACTTTTACAGAAAGCTCTCTGAGCTTCTTCAGAAAGCTAAACGCTCAGACATAGTACTCATAGCGGGTGACTTTAATGCCCAGGTAGGCAGCTTGAATCAAACAGAAAGACATTTAGGTGGGTGTTTTAGTATCCCGGCTCAACGAGCCGATAATGGTTATCGTCTGTTGCAACTATGCTCAGACAATCGTTTATTTTTAGCAAGCACTAATTTTAAGCATAAGGAGAGACATCGTCTAACATGGCGACCACCTTCACCAAACCAACGATGGACTCAAATAGGCCATATTGTCATCAGTCATCGTTGGAGAGGCTCAATAGAAGATTGTCGCTCGTATTGGAATACTTGTTTAGACTCTGATCACTCTTTAATACGAGCGCGCATTTGTCTGCGCCTCACTGGACGCAGGAAAAGTACACTAAGTAGACCCATTAGGATTGAACTGGAGGACAAGAAAGCCAAATGCGAATTCCAGAAACAACTGAGTTCACATCTAGGCAGTTCTGTAAACAAGACTGACACAGATGCTGATTGGAAAGACACACGAACAGCTGTGGAAACAGCAGTTACATCTATTAGTCATTTAAACCATAGGGCTCCAAAAAACCAATGGATTTCTTCTAAGTCTATTTCACTGATGGATTCGCGTAAACTCATCCCATCAGGCTTTGAACACGACGAAGAGCGTAAACAAATTAGATCTAGGTTAACTAAAAGTCTAAGGAACGATCGTGAGCAGTGGTGGGCAACAAAAGCAAAAGAGATGGAAAAGGCAGCGGCTGTAGGGAACACCAGGCAACTATTCAGACTAATAAAAGAAACCGGAATTAAGAAGTCAAGTGTAAGTGAGACAATCTCCGAAAAAGACGGAACCCTTATCTGCTCTCTACCCAAACGTTTAGAACGATGGGCGGAACACTTTAAGGAGCAGTTTAGCTGGCCTTCAGCTACTGCACAACTACCCACTATTCCTAGAAAACCTGAATGGAACATTGAAGTAGGCCCCCCGACCCTACTTGAAGTTTAAAAGGCTATAGGTAATCTGAAACGAGGAAGAGCAGCTGGTCCAGATGGATTGGCTCCAGAGGTCTTTAAATATGGTGGTCCAATTTTAGCGATTAGGTAGACTAATATTCTGGCTAAAATCTGGGAGACGGATGTAATCCCATCCGACTGGTCACAATCACTGATTGTCCCAATATATAAAAAGGGGTCAAAATCATCCTGTGATAACCATAGAGGGATTAGTCTGACCAACATAGCATCTAAAATACTAGCCTCAATAATTATCGGGCGCCTAACTAAGACTCGTGAACTGCAAACACGAGAAAATCAGGCTGGCTTCAGACCTGGTCGTGGCTGTATCGACCACATATTCACCATTCGTCAAGTTTTAGAGCACAGACACGCTTATCAGCGTCCGACAATGATAGTTTTTCTTGACTTGAAAGCAGTATTTGACTCTGTAGACCGAGAGGTACTGTGGCAGTGTCTGTCATTGAAAGGTGTACCTGAGAAGTACATAAACCTTGTGAAGACTCTTTACTCGAACACTACCAGTCGAGTGAGAGCTTATGGCGAACTGTCATATGATTTTACAACCTCAAGTGGTGTCCGTCAAGGCTGTCCACTATCCCCATTTTTGTTTAACTTCATTATAGACCTGTTTCTGGAAATAACACTCTCTTCGACTGAATTTACAGGAATTGATCTCCTACCAGGGGGACCACTAAGCGACTTAGAATACGCAGATGACATAGTCCTGTTTGGTGAAGACGCTGGCAAAATGCAGAGTCTTCTGTTGGAACTCAGTAATAATGCCAGGATGTTTGGGATGCGATTCTCCCCATCCAAATGTAAATTGTTACTCCAGGACTGGCCTGCGTCAACACCTGAACTAAGGATAGGGAGTGAAGTAGTCGAACGCGTTGACAACTTCACTTATCTTGGAAGTCTGATCAGCCCTAATGGGTTGGTGTCTGACGAAATCTCAGCACGGATTCGAAAAGCTCGTTTGGCTTTTGCCAACTTACGTCACCTATGGCGAAGACGAGATATCCGTCTATCAATTAAGGGACGAGTATACTGCGCAGCAGTTCGCTCTGTTCTACTTTACGGCTGCGAAACATGGCCATTAAGAGTAGAAGATACTCGTAAGTTACTAGTATTTGACAACAGATGCCTTAGAAATATTGCTCGCATCTGCTGGGATAACCGGGTAAGTAATAGTGAGGTTAGACGCAGGGTATTAGGAAACGATGGTAAATCAGTTGATGAGGTGATGAATCTTCATCGACTGAGATGGTTGGGCCACGTGTTACGTATGCCTGAACATCGATTACCACGACGCGCAATGTTGACTAGTGTAGGGGATGGTTGGAAGAGAGTTAGGGGCGGCCAAACCAAAACATGGCATCAGTGTTTGAAGTCATTAACTTCTAGTCTGAGCCATGTTGGCAGATGCAGACTACCTGGTTGGGGTTCACGTGACTATCGTAACCAATGGTTGGAGACTCTAGGTGACATGGCTCAGAATCGATCACAATGGCGTAGGTGTATACACTCTTTATCTTCCTTTAAACCTTGAAACTAAAATTGCTTCATATCTCTCCTCCTTCCTGTACTATATCCTTATATACAACCTATAATTTATATACTACTACCACCACTACCGCTATCGAACTCCACGGTCAATCGCTCCGTGACTGCCTCCCATGTCGTCTTACCGCCCGCACCGTCCAGGCTGTCATATACAGCTTTCGCTCTGCCTCTCAGCAGCGTCCCCAGCACCACCGTCTTCGCCTTCGGCTCCTTCACCCCCACCAGCTCCGCCACAGCTTCGAACTCCTTCAGGAAGCTCAGCACATCTCCGTCCTCGAATTCCTTCGGCCATGGAATCTTCATCCTTGGAGGCAGCGATACCAAATGTTGTGAATGAGAACACAGGTGAGGACAACCAACTATGTATTTAGCACAAATTACAACGTTACTTGGTAAAATACAAAAACCATGCTATGATACACTATTTGCAAAATGTTCTTCAATTACCTCAGACTTCATTGTTCCTGGATTTCCACACAAATTACTTTTTATTTCTGTTCTTCTCTTCTTGATCTTCTCAATCTTCTGCTGTCAGATATTCTATTCCTTACTCACCATATATACTACTTATGTCGATATCAGTAGCTCACACCACAGTATTACCAACATGAATGAACATTAACTGATCAAAAGTGATAACTTACCTTATGTACGTGAAATTTTTAAAGACTATAATTTCAGTTTACTTTTTTGAAGGCTGTTTAGTTAACCCAGAAAAAAGCATATTAAACATTACTAACATTATTGATTAAAGTATTTCCTAGTTATTGCCAACAGATGAGTTTAATAACATGAATTTGCCTGTCTGAATGTTTATCAGTAACTGATGAAACCCAGTAATCAAAACTAACTACACATACTTAAAGCTTTGAAAAATATTGTAGTGAACAAGAATACAAGTGGGAGAAAATCGAACGTATTTAAACACGAAATTACAGAACATCCTAGTAAAATATGAGAATCATACAGTGAATACTTAATTTGAAAAATGTCAACCAATTGTCTCAAACTTGACTCTTCAATTAAATGGATTAAATGGATATCAACATATGTTATAAATGTACCTTAGAGATTTAATGATAATAACTGATAAGAAATCGATATTCTCGCTTCTCTACCCCCCCTCCCAAATGCAGAAAAAAATATTAATAACAATTATGATATGATAATGATGAACACAGTTTAAGACTATTCAAAGAAACCAGTCAAATACTGATCGATATATATTGCAATAATATGACATAATCAACTGATAATTCTTTACATACAATATGGAATTGATATCAGAAAAATAATACAATTAATTAATACAATACATTTTAATCATTTAAAGATCCTCAATACCTTTAATTTCATTAATAAAATAATATGATTAAATGAAAAATAATAGTGAATTTTTGGCAGATTACCTATCATATTCCAATGAAATTAAGACTTAACTATGATATTTAATTATTGCCTATTATTATTATTGTTGGAATAATTTTATCAACATAAATATGAAATATTATAATTTGAGTAGGAATGAAACAAAATAATAATAATAATAATAATAATAATAATAATAATAACAAATAGAACTCACGTAGAAACCGTTCCGATAACTTTAGTTGATGCATCTCGTATATTACGAATTAAATTGCCAGCGCCTCCTTTAATCATACCAAGCATATTACTCATAGATTGATTGGATAATTGTTGATTACTTGAAATTTGATTAACTGTAGATGATTGAGTTGTTATGACTACTGTTGATGGTGATGATGACGATGATGATGTTGGTGGATTAAAACTAACTGTTGGATTTAATTTCTGTTGTGAGAGCATTGTTATAGGATTAGGTCTAGATGGTTTATTAGATGACAGTTGTGGATTTGCAACAACATTGTTTTCTGAATGCATTGATCCCGGATGATATTCATTAGCTTTAGAATCATTACGATCTATAAAGTAAGAGGAATGAGTAAATTTTCGATATTTTAAAGTCTTTTAAATTTGATGTGAATAATTCGATCAGTTTCTTTTGTTTAAAAAACACTTATTTTAAAATGTTCTGCGAAATGTACTGTTTAAAATACTTCTTTACAAATTATCCTCAAAATGATAGGCTTGTGAATGCTTTCAATGACAATTTATAGTTAAAGAACTTGTTAGGAAATAAATTACATTGTCCATAATTTAATAATCATATACAGACTTGTGCATTGTTCTTCTATTTCGAGCTACATTTTAGGTGCGAGTGGTAATGATATCCTACCCTATTACTTAAATAAAAACGGGATTTGAGCGTGCAGTAAACTCAGTGGTTAAAACCTGTGTGCTTTATGACCAATAAATCGCTGCTCCACCGTCTGCTAAAAGCAATGCCTTATCTAATATAAAGCAATTATCTTAAGCTCATGGGGGAAGAAACATTTTCGATAAATAATCAACACAAAACAATAGGTCTCTAGAAAATAGAGTGATATGTTAAGTGGTTAGTAGTAATCGCCGGAAAATCTTGAACCTAGCATTCATGCTAGTTGGCACACGTTATCAAGGTATCCTATGTAGGACTCGAACCCATGTCAACTTCATGATTTCAGAAACAACTTACTGACGAGTGCCAACTAGAGAAAACCTAGGATGATGATTTCCTGATGACTACTTACAACCACCTGATATCTTAACACAGTGAATGTGATGTCGATTCCCTCGAACTAGTACCTACATTCTAGCTTGATCAACAGAATTTGATCAGCACAACAAGACCAGACAAATATGACATCAATCACTATTGAGTAATCAATCAGCTGTAAACAAATTGATTTACTTGATTATTCTATAATCATACTTTACATTTGATGATAGTATATAGCTTATTTCCCAAGTAAACATCTATGTACTCAGTTTTACAGCAACTATCTACAAAACTTATTGAATTGAAACAGGTTGTTGAAGAGAATAGTCAAACGGTAAATATCAATGTAGATATAAGTGGGTAAGACATATCGTTGTCTAATTCAGTTTATTAGAAATAAGTATCTGGAGCAATATTAAATACCTTAACTTCATAACACCCAATTTACCAAAATTGATACATATCGTGGTCACTTAATCTGGCTTAGAATGTTGACTTACCTTAATTAAGAATTACGGAAATGCTAAATCAATGTACAGATAAGACAGTTTTACTGTTGTTTCAAATAAACAATCACAATTTTCTTATCATTATGAGGTGACTTCTACGAGCACTTATGATAAGAGATTGTAATGACTGGACAGCTGAGACTACATAGGAATCTGAATACGAGTCACTGGTTAAGATACTGAATCAAATGGTTATTAATTTTCGTCTGACTTCTGTCTGACAGAATAGAAAAGAAAAAATCAGATAAAATCATACAATTAACTACCGGAATTTGGAACTTGTTAGGTAAGATTTAAAGTTGTTTTAGATGCTTTAAACAATTACTTACTGATTGGCTGGCTTGTAAAAGTAGCAGAAACGTTTACATTACGTCTTTTGGCAACTTCTTCCAACAGAGGAATAGAACCACTTACTTGAACTTCTCTTATAGACGCTAATTCAGATAACTCACCAAGAATTTCGTTTATGTTAGGACGTTGAGATGGATTTATGAGGAGTAATTGTCCTGAGAGAAAAATTGGATAACATTCAGTTTGACTAGATTACTTATGATAATAATAACTGATAGATATAAGTTAATATCACAAGCAAATGCTCAAGACTAGAAAGTTCTTAACAGATATAAGGTTCTAGTGTGGCACTCCTCAGAAGTGTGTAACGACGACCCCAAGACCTTCAGGTATGACAACAAGTAAAATCCTAAAACCATTGAGCCGGCATCTAGTGGTTTACATATTTAGCATCAACTAATTTGCGCAACCATTTTACGATGTGAACGGTGGTTATCTGTCTCATACTCGACAAGATTGAACTTTGGTCACAGCTTCTCACTAGGATTTCCGGAATCACCTCTCCTAATTGGTCATTAGTGAGCATATGATTATATATATATATCAGCATTATGGTTTCTTAGGATTCAAGAGTTGATGATTTCTGGGAACTTGGAGGTGGCTAGGAAAAGTGTATAAAGCGCCCAGAGTGACGAAACGTATTCATTTAGAACGATCCTGATCAGTCTACGTTGTAATATGGATACTAGATGAGTGCCTATAATATACCTGTAATTACAAGTTCCTATTATATATTTCGATCGAAAATGGCAGTTGAATACAGGGGGGAACCTTTCCGTCCTATGGGAGATATGTCAGATGGATTTAGCTGCATTTGCATTGACGTTCACAATAAGACTGGGACACTGTTTGTGGATGTCGTTAGAAACGATGGGCATTGAATTGGAGTCTGAGTGTGAAAACCAACAACTGGAAGCATGTACATCTAAAAGATAAATCCGAAATAGGACAAAGACTGACGTCCTGAATTCCATTTACAGCCAGAATCCAAGAATAAGATGATAAAATCTCGTGTTCTGTTTATTAACTTAGTGAGATATTACTCTGGAGTACACTTAATTAATACACGATGAAAACAAATGTTTCGAAATAACACTGAAAAAGAGGTAAACTTACGAATTAAACTACAAAATGGTGCATTCTCTGAACTTATTGACGCTGGTATACTATAATTAGCATTGAGAATAGCCAACTT
This sequence comes from Schistosoma rodhaini, assembly GCA_944470415.2. Classification (NCBI taxonomy): domain Eukaryota; kingdom Metazoa; phylum Platyhelminthes; class Trematoda; order Strigeidida; family Schistosomatidae; genus Schistosoma; species Schistosoma rodhaini. Next base: position 43,129,496 of record OX104044.1, read on the forward strand.
CGATGAATCCTCAAATGGATGATAAGTACATGTTAAATAAAATAATATACAACCCAAAGCCTTAAACGAAAAGGAAGAAAATGATAAAAATAAACATTAAAAAATATTGAGTACTTTCATTTGTAACAAACAATAATAATAATGATACTTGTTAGACAAATAAAATATGGTTTCCTAAAAATACGAATTGAGTGTCGAAATATTGCTTTTAAATTAAATTCTCACTCTCTAGCTATAAACTAATAAACACAGGTTTCGAACATCAACACACAATCAAAATTATTTTAAGAATTTTGAATTTAATGAACCATATAAATAATAATAATAATATGATAGATTGACTATAAGATAAAGAGAAAAATTAGTCACCTCGAGATAGTTTTAAAACTCAGGATTTAAAGGAAGATAAAGAGTGAACATAACTACTTCACTGTGATGGATTCTAAGCCATATCAAGAAACTTTGCTTATGTAAATTTATTTAAATTGAATATATGTAACTAATTAGAAACAAAACTAAATTAATTTTAAATTATTTAGTATAATACAACTTCAGAAAATGCACGATCTAGCTTGATATAAAAAATCAAACATGAGAAAAAATGAAAACTAACACAGAATACTTAGAAAGCAAATGTGATTGATTTATAACACTTCGAACTATGTTATCGGACATTGTTTTTAAAAAATCCTGGATTAACTACACCTTTTTCTCCGTTTGTCGTTCTTGTTTATTGTAAAACAAGGGAAACAGACATCACAAGTCTATCAAGTTCTGTTGAGACTTAACAAGAATGATTATCTTTATTCAGGCTTTCAGTTGGTCTACAATACTAGCGAATTTAGGAACAGTCCAGATATTCTATTATAAACGTTTCAGAAACAGGTTTTCATCTGTGCACAGTTGCAGTAGACGGTCCCTATTATCTGACAAGTCCCCATCGGCCACCTAAACGACTCTCTTGGTAAACGTATTTTTGTAATTTTGTTTTGGAAATGTGAATCTCTGGTTTCCGCGCCAAATGCGCTCATTTTTACCTTCAGATTGTATTTCCCACTCGGAAGGACCCTAAATGTAATTAATTCGTTGTATCTTTTAATATGCTGTTTTGTGACGTTTCCCAGGGATATTTTTATGATGTATATATACGCTAGAGTGGTGCTTGTTGTGATTCATGTTTCTGGCTGTTTGTGGAATAGGCTTTCACTCTTTTGAACCTGGACTTCTCCCTATAGTTAGCGGGGCTGGGACGCATCGAAACACTTAGTTTATTTGGTCATTTTGTCGCTTAGTCCTCGCTCCGTTCGCAGATTTAGATGATCTCGTAGTCTCTTTAAACATAGAAACCCTATAGGCAATAAGTTTGGTATGTCCGGTCCAATAAAGGCTTGCCACACTATATTTCTAATTGGTATTCAGGCTCTTATAAATCTACAACTTTGATTACCAAACAATATCAAACGAGAGAAATACGACAATATTATTTACTTCCAAGATCACCCCGAAATGCCCTGGTACGGCCGAGAGTGGGGAGGGCCCGCCCTCTCTCTCAGATTGCCCTCACACGGCCACTCATATACAGCTTCTGCCAGAGAAGTCCTACTCACCGCCCTCTCGTGGCGAGGGTATTGTTTACGAAACTGAGAGGACGAAAAGCAAATGTCCGGCAATTTAACCGAGCTGGTGGACACGGTGAGTCTACCTAGGGGAGTTGGAAAACCCTGATTCCAAACCAATGGTGCACATGGGCTCCAGGATCCTGAAGGAACGAATGGCGTATGAACCGATTATTGGTCACCGGCTACCATGGGACCGCATTCCTGACGTTGCTCCACTGTCTTGTAGACTAGACTTTCAGGTCAAAGTTCGGGGTGTGGTTGCCTAAGGAAACCACCTGCTTCAGTTTGGGCACTTGGGCAATATCACAGCCCTCACACAAATCGAATGAGATTTGTGCAGCGCATATGTATCTGGTGTTTCCTTGTACCAATATTTATGTGTTTAAATAAATAAATAAGATTACACAACAATACTGCTTAATTAGTATAAAAATTGGTTACAGTTAAATAAACCTTTATTTTAAATATTGACTTACCCAAATATCCGATGGAGTACCAATAGGATAATTTTGGTAAAGATCAAGCATTTCTGGAGCCCGGTACATTGGTGTTGTGAAACGTTCCAGCTTAAGAAAAGAGTTAAAAAGATGTAAGAAAAAAAACATAGTAAGGACGGAGAAGACGAACTATAAAACTTACAAGTGAACTAGATAAAGTTTGAATGATCGATAAAAAGAACATGATATATGTTTTGAAAATCTATTCACAAAATAATTTATAATCAGAAGGTAATATCAATATTAAAAGACAATGCAAAAAAAAGTTTGCTAGGATTAGTTTTGTGCAGACATAATCCGAAAATTAATGTAAGACTTATTTACTGGTTCAATAGTACTTATCACTATTAGTAAAACACGATACTTAACAGATCAGTAATCATTCAGTACAAAGGTACAACTATAAGAAAGTAGATAAAAAAAAGATAATTTGATGGATAAAACTACAATACAACCTTTTGTATAATATCTTCATTTGACGAACTTAGAAATCCATGGACTAATATACATAGGAAGAGTACTGTACTATCAAAGTGAACTCCCAAGAAGATAAGATTCACACTACAAAATATGCCTTAATTTTGTCTGATTTTGCGAAGTCCACAACTAAACAACAAGGATGAACTTATTTAGCGTTTAAGCTCTAAAGTCTAGATAAGAGGTTATGTAAATGATTTAGAGTGAAATAATTAACCCAACATATATTACTCAAATATGGAATACAAAAACACCCAAACTTTAAATATGTAACCTATAGCACACTGTAAATTACAGAAGGGGAATAAATGAACAAACATTTAAAAGAAGCACTATGTACGTTTTGGGTGTACGCAGCTGAATACATATTAGTTTTAAAATAAACTGCATCGATATTTTAGTATTTAGCCGTTGTGAGTAAATACTTTCTTCCATTTCAGTAACGCATGTTTGTAGCGTGACTCAATTTAGACCTTGTCAGTGATTTGCCAAGTGATTTGATGTGACAAATTTTAAACTGCTCAATTTAAGAGTTAAATACTTTGATCACTTCGTATTTGTTCAAAAATAAAAGTGCTACAATAGATAGAACTGACTTATAAAAATGATTATTAATTCCGCTGACAACACAACACTCACCTCTTCTTGAACACTTCCACGTTTTAAAGCAGTCCATGATTGATCTGGACTATATGTAATTGTGGTTGCACTACCAAAATCGCATAACTTTATGATAAAATTATCAGTAAGTAATAAATTTTCAATTTTCAAATCTCGATGTAGCACAGGTGGACATTGACTATGCATATGTTGTACACCACGACAACAATGATGAAATATTTGTAAGATAATGTTCGACGGTAGGGGATTTTCACATTTTGATGCCGGTAAATATTTATCCAACTGACCCCCTAAATTTAAGAAAGAGATTATTTAGCTAAACTGCTCACATATGAAATTCTTGTATCCTATAAAAGAGGTATTGGCATTTCATTTAGGATTCATTAACCACTGCTTTCATATTTTATGTAAGACTTAATTTTTCCTGAAGTTTTACAAGCAATACGAACAATGTGGTTAACGTAAAATGTATGGTTCTAGCACTCACAAATCTTGCTTTAATATTTATGTCTCTACAACAAAAATAGTACTCTTTATTGTGATTGGAGATGAATATATAAAATAAAGGAAATGATATACATTCGGAATTACATTAAAAAACGCACAGAATGAATAAAATACGAGTAATATTGATATTTATTGAGGATGGACAGTAATGCCCTACCAAATGACTGCCCTAATATACAGACAGAGAACAGGTTAACAACGGAAAAAGTCAGAGGGATGAACGTTCAAAGAGTATAATCGACGGGATAATTCACGTGCAAAACAAGATTAAACTTGTAGATGGATTCTCAAAACACTAATGAGATATGAGTTATGAAAACTTAAGTCACATTCGAAAATGGATAATTCACTGACGGCATTAGTATAGCAACAGTTCTATGTGGTGAGTTGACGAAACAAAGTAGATAAACATATTTCATCGAAAGATCTAAGTCTAAAACGAAAATTTAAAACCCATTAATTTCTTACAATCTACTTAATTTCATTACACTTCTGAAACCTTATCTTTATTTTATTAAAACACTCCATTCTTGAGTTTCACTTTTCTTACTTTTTTATTCTATCAAAAATCTTATTGTGCAACTTTGATATCAATATTTATGCTTTAAGGACGTGTCTCCATGTATTAGAATTTCGCTCCTAGAATTTCCAGTTAAAAACATAAAAAGTCATCCACTTTACAGTTCTTACATACTTATTGTCGTTATTCTACCAATCTTCATTAATATGATACAATGTATTTACAAAGGTTATGAATAATTACTACCATTTCTAAGTTGTGAGCAGCTGATGAGAATCCATGAAATAAATGAATTCACTTTATTCTACTACGCTTACTGCTCCTGTCCTATTCAAATAAAACCTGTACGTAATTCGGTCGATATATTAGCTCCAATAATATTTCCAACTTTTAAATGTGAAACGCCCAATGACAAGGCTACATGCCGTTTCACACTAATGCCATTATATAGACATGCGGTGTCCGAAATCTGATACTGACACCATGTCATACAATGACCACCTCCCCGCTTTTTCCAACCAGTCCCAGGGTCGGCGAATAATGCACGACGTGGAATTCTTTGGGACGAACATGCCCAAGCCACCGAAGTCGATATTTCAAGATGATGACACTAATTGGATTACCGTCTTTGCGCCCGAACACACGATGCCGAACCTCTGCATTACTAACATGGTGTTGCCACTGGATGTCAGCAATCTTTCGGAGACAACGATGATCGAACACAGAGAGTGGTCCAACATACTCAACTTGGAGAGGCCAGGTTTCACAAGCATAGAGCAAAACTGCAGATGCAGACTACCTGGTTGGGGTCCGCGTGACTATCGTAACCAATGGTTGGAGACTCTAGGTGACATGGCTCAGAATCGATCACAATGGTGAAGGTGTATACACTCTTTATCTCCCCTTAAACCTTAAGATTAAAATTGCTTCATAAAGTTCTTCCTTCCTATACTATATCCTTATATACAACCTATCATTTATAAACTACCACCACTAAATTAACTATAAATCCAGTGTTCATCATTTTGTGCTAACGAGGTATGGCAAATTGGACCGATGCATAAATGTGCCTGGTCCTACGTTGTAGCTGACTGACTGACTGACTGACTGACTGACTGAAAACTGCTCTCACTGACGCGTTGTAGATCCGACCTTTTACAGCCAGTTTAACATCACGAAGGCGTCACGGGTGGCCCAGATTGGCACAAGCTGCACTGGCTTTCGCTATACGTATATCGATCTCATCACTCACGCCACCACCAGCACTTATATAGCTACCTATATGCCCGAACTTTTCGAATACTTCAATCTGGTCACCAACCAGGGTGATTACAGGATGAGAATCCTGCCAGTCTTGTTGAAGTACTTTGCACTTCGAAGGTGCAAAGCACATGCCGTACCTATGGAAACTGATTGACAACTGATTTAGTGCGGATTGCATGGCTTGGACATTATCGCACAGTAGGACAATATCATTCGCATACTCAAGGTCGAGAAGTTTTTCTCCAGGCAGCAGATCCATACCGCCATTACTTACATCCAACAGTACTGTTTCCAGAATGTCGTTGAAGAGGAATGGTGAGATTGGGCAACCCTGCCTAACCCCACTGCTTGAATGGAACAAGGGAGAAAGGTGTTTGTATACAGGGCTTTTAAGATGTTAATAAACTTCTCAGGCACACCCTTCTTCAATACACTCCCAGAGGACAGTCCTGTCCAAAGAGTCGAAGGCAGCCCTGATATCAAGAAACACTACGATTGTTGGCCTGTGATAAGTATGACGATGTTCTAACATTTGGCGAAGAGTGAAGATATGATCGATACATCCTCGACCAGAACGAAAACCATCCTGCTCCTCGCGAGTCAAACTTTCTCAGGCTTCGAACAATCTACGGAGTATGACGATAGTTTGAACGTAATCGGAAGTACACTTATCTCTCGATAGTTGCTGCAGAAACGACGCGAACCCTTTTGAGAGATAAGGACAAATATCGACTCGTTCCATGATGTTTGAACACTCTCTAGCTCCCAGACCATTGTAAACACCGCTGTTAGTTCCTTAACCAGAAAGTCACCACCATCTTTAAAAAGAGCCGTAGGTAAGTCATTTGGGCCTGGTGATTTGGAGCGTTTCAAGAGTTGGAGTTCCTTGAGGACTTCCACCTCATTTGGTGGAGCAGTCGTCACCAGCCATGAAGGGCAGGACAGTCTGATCGATGTTACCAGGGCAGCAGACCAGTTGAACTGCCCTTCGAAGATCTCTGACCCCAAATGCCCTGGTACGGCCGAGAGTGGGGAGAGTCTGCTCTCCCTCTCCAAATGCTCTCATATGGCCACGCCAATATATAGCCTCTGTCAGGGAAGTCCTACTCACTGCCTTCTCGTGGCTGGGGTGTTGTTCACAAAAGTGAGAGGACGAAAAGCGAATGTCCGGCGCTTTAACCGAGCTGGTGGACACGGTGAGTCTACCTAGGGGAGTTGGAAAACCCTGATTCCAAACCAATGGTGCACATTGGCTCCAGTATCCTGAAGGAACGAATGGCGTATGAACCAACTGTTGGTCATCGGCTACCATGGGACTGCATCCCCTTACGATGCTCCACTGCCTTGTGGATTAGACCTTTAGGTCAAAGGCTCCGGGTGTGGCCCCCTAAGAAAACCACATGTTTCAGTCTGGGCACCTGGGCAGTATCTCAGCCCTCACACAAATCGAATGAGATTTGTGAGGCGCATATTTATCTGGTGCTTCCTTGTACCAATATTTATGTGTTTAAATAAATAAATAAATAAAATCGAGGGACTCTGCCCATCGTCCATCGCCGATGGGCGTTAGTGATGGGCATCCCGTCATCCTCATTGGTTTTTTCGCTCGGTCCAGACTTCTTGCTGCCAGTGGCTCGGATGAGTTGGAAGAGCTTCCGGCAGTTACCAGAGGCCGCTGCTACTTCCAGCTCATTAGCACGCTCCAATCACCAAGCTTCTCGGTCCTTAAGCAAGCTTTACCCGATTTCACTGCGTAACGGCGTTCGTTTGTGGTCAAACTCACGGCCACCTGGAGTTGACTGACGGGCTTCGATGAGTGACGTTTCGCGAAGCCGCAAGCGACTTTACTCGTTTTTTTCATGGCGTCATGCAGTTGCAACCGATGCTCATCTATACTTTTCGGTGGGATGGCAGCTAGTCTAGAAGCTAGGTCGATTAGATACCTACTTGTAAAAGAAGTTGCAACCAATTTACTGACATCAATCCGTTGATGATTGTCAATTCGTTGGCCACTGAAAAGTAAGGTGAGATTGGCGCAGACCAGGGCATGATCAGACTCCAGATAAGTACTACAAAAGGAGCGGCAGTCTTGTACACAATCACGCCAGCGGTAGCTGATCGCGATGTGATCAATCTGAGTCCAGGCTTGGGATGCAGAGGGAGGACGCCAGGTGGCACACCGGCGATGACTGTGCCGGAAGTTAGTGCTAGCCAGAAACAGGTTGTAATCTGTGCACAGTTGCAGTAGACGGTCCCTATTATCTGACCTGTGACCAACAAGTCACCATTGGCCACCTAAACGACTCTCTTCTGTGCCTAGACGCCCGACCTGAGCATTCAAGTCTCCAGCTAATACTACGATATCTGTCGAACGCGCCTTCTGGAGAAGAACTGTTAACTGATGGTAAAACTCTTCCTTGATTGCATCCGGACCTCAATTTGTCGGAGCATAGGCGATGACGAAAAGACATCGTTTCTCACACCGATTTCTTCTCACTTTGGTGGAACTTTCTAATCTAACAGCACGTAACCGACTTTTAATGGGGATCCAATCGATTAGTGCAGCCTCAGCTTTAGCGCTTAGTGAGACATCAACGCCAGCAAGACTAGGTAAAGATGCCAAGGGTACCCGGATAAACGCACGTAGAACAAGCCTTTTGAAAAGACAGATGGAGAGCGAATTTGTAGTACTTCACCAGTCTTGAATACGGGTCTCAGATAGATAACAGACGTAGATATTAAAACTCTCTAAAGAAATAGCCAGCCCTATCTGTTCTATATTTTAATATAAACGTTCCTATTGCGAACCTTCTTAATGGGACCTCAATACAACATTTCAAAAACTAGATAGTAACACAAGAAAAAGGGAAAGTGAAGGAAAAACTTGATGTTTATGCAGAACAACGTCAGTCAGATAGCTACAACGTAGGACCAGGCACATATATACATCGGTCCAAGTCGCCACACCTCATTAGCACAACAAGATGAACACCGGATTCATAAAAGTAGTTAATTTAATGGTGGTAATATACAAAAGATTGTATATAAGGATATATTACAAGAAGAAAGAAAGATATGAAGCAATTTTAATCTCAAGGTTTAAGAGAAGACAATTAGTGTATACATCTATGCCATTGTGATCGATTCTGAGCCATGTCACACAGTCTCCAACCATTGGTTACGATAGTCACACGGACCCTAACCAAGTAGTCTGCATCTAACAACATGGCTCAGATCAGAAGTTAGTGACTTTAAGCACTAATGCCACATTTTGATTTGGCCACACCTAGCTCTCTTCCAACCATCGCCAATACTAGTCAGCTTAGCGCGTCGTGGTAATCAGTGTCCAGGCATACGTAACACGTGGCCTAACCATCTCAGTTCATGAAGATTCACAACCTCATCAACTGATTTACCATCATTCTCATTACCAGCATCCCAAACATCCTTATATTGTTACTCAGTGCTAACAGAAGACTCTGCATTTTGTCGACGTCTTCACTAAACAGGACTATATCATCTGTGTATTCAAAGTTCATAAGTGGACCTACTGGAAGGAGATCATTGCCCGAAAATTTAGTCAACGAGAACGTTTTCTCAGCAGTAGGTCTTTGACCTAAAGACAGCAGAGCAACGTCAGGAATGCAGTCCCATGGTAGCCGGTGACCAACGATTGGTTCATACGCCATTTGCTCCTTTAGGATCCTGGAGCCCATGTGCACCATTGGTTTGGAATCAGGGTTTTCCAACTCCCCTAGGTGGACTCACCGTGTCCACCAGCTCGGTTAAAGTGCCGGACATTTGCTTTTCGTCCTCTCAGTTTCGTAAACAATACCCTCTCCACGAGAGGGCAGTGAGTAGGACTTCTCTGACAGAGGCTGTATATGCGTGGCCGTGTGAGGGCAATTCGAGAGAGGGCGGGCCCTCCCCACTCTTGGATGTACCAGGGCATTTGTGAGAGTTAAACATTAAGAAATTTAACTGTTGACAAAGCTCTGATACAGACTTCCTTGATCGCAAATAAACCAATACCAGCTATTACGTTGTTAACTATGTAATAGAGAAGAAATTTGAAAGATGGTTCACTGATATAAGTGGATCATAGAGAGAATTATTACTAGAAACTAATACAGTTACTGACAAACATGTTTCGAGAGTGAAAAGTAGCCCTTTCACACAAATAAATTAATCTGTTATATCTTTTTTAATATGGTAGAAAAATTGCACAGGATAACAGGAATAGTTAGGATACAAAATTTGTCTATACATATACAAAAATAAGGCCACAGTATGAAAAGTGTTTAACAAATATCAAGAAATAAAATATGAACTGGCCTTTACAAAACTCTGTGACTATCAGGAACTCAGTACCAATAACCTTCATTTTCTCTTTACCAACAGATGCTGCACTAAAAAACTTAAGGATGTTTGGATGTCCGTTCAACTGTTTCTAAAGGTAAAAATTTCATCAATACGGTAATATAATTTCAGATGCATCCATACCAGTAAACGAACTTCATGAAGAATTAAATCTGCTGAAGGTTTGTCGTGAGCGAGCATACGCTAAACAAGTTATTATAAAAGTAAACGGATACCTTTAACGCATATGATATATTTTCATTGACATCTTGAGCTTCATAAACTATTCCGTAGCCGCCTTCAGCAATAACTCTTTTAACTTTTAAACTTAGGTGCCCGACAGATATACTACTGCCAAGAAATTCATTTTCATTTTTAGTAGTGTTTGAGGTGGAGAAATAGCTCAATGCAGACTTCAGATAGTCAGCCATTAGAATATGTTACAGTCAACGATCTGGAGTAAATGAGAAAGTTTTATTAGTTTGAAATTTATGTTAATCAATAGAATAAGTGTCCCAAAAGATTCATTACCAAATAAACACGCAATAATGTTCCACGATAAAACATACTGAATACTTTGAAAAGTTACTAAGCCTATCAATCAATTATAAGCAACCTAGGAACCGGTACATGCTTTCATTGGTTCAAGTTGTCATGGCACATCAATACGGCAGGATGGAATTACTAAGACAAATCCCACATCAATAGAAGGAGTAACAGTATTAGCCATATTTTAAAAGATTAAACATAGATAATATGACTGGAAAGAAAACATAAATTAATGAAATAAGAAAGTATAATGTAAACATTAGACCTAGGTGTTAAAAAGTCAGCCATTAGTAAGACTGTCTACAAACCACGAACTTATGTCATCCTACGTGAGAGGAAGTAAGTTTTAGTGGCCTCCAGATACTCTCCAGCTACTCATCACCACCAAACAACCTGAGTATGAGGTCGAAAAATGTCTCACACACTTAATGAAGTTAGAAACAACACATTTAGCCTGAGGGAAGAGATAGAGTAACAGGATCTGATGAAATAACTTTGGGGGTCTCTAAGAATTGTGGTCCAAACTTGGTGGTTAGGATGACCGGGATATTTTCTAGAGTTTGGAAGCTAAACGTAACCTCATCTGACTGACCTCAATCGCTGGTTGCTTCAGTTTTTAAAAGGAATAAAGCCCTCTTGAGATAACCAGGGAGGAATCAGTCTCATCAATATAATATTTAAAGTATTAACCCCAATAATCATCTGAAATTTAGATAGTTTGCGGATAGTAAACTTAGGGGAACCGAACTAATTTCAGACCTAGATGTGGATGTACCAGTCAAATATTCAACCTTCGTCGAATTCTGAAACACATACACACCATAGTTGTATCCTTCGACCTTAAGATAGGATTTGATTGCGTCGACCTGGAGATTTCTTAGAATTTTCACTTTAAAATGTGCCGGAAAATTGCATGAACTTTGCGAGGGATTTTCTCCAAAACAAATTGTTTGTCTGTCAATTAGGGAGCGTGTATACTACTTAATATTCGGCTCTATGACTGATATCTTCGAAGCATTGGTAGCATGTGGGGATAACTAAGTGATAAATGCTGAAAGTAGTAGGGTAACAAAGAAAGACGAAAAATCGGTTGGTAAGGATGTGCTACAGATTTATTCATCTTTTTCCCTCCTCTATTCCAAGTTTCAACACTACTTTATACTTTTTATTCAGAGAATTCATTCCTTCTTTTCGGAGAATTCCTTTATTTTTAAACTTTAAACTACCAATCATACTATTACCTCAACTAGTATGATATTTATCATATCCCTTTTATCTCACTGTGTTGGTGTGATGTATATTTGTGCCAGGTCTCATAGTGATCATGAGTGACTGTTAACACTTGAAAGTGAGGAGTGTCTACAATCCTGATGGAATCGATGCTTCCAGTAGGATTTGGGTTCGTGCATATTCTTTAAGCGCTAGGAGTAACACAAGTCCGGGAAGTGAAGACGTATCACTCAAATCTCACATCAACTTTAGTCACTAATCTAAGACGAATGAAACTGTGACGCTTCCCAATAAGACAGTGAGAAACTTATTCAAAATAGGTATTTGTAACTCTTCCCTTTGTTTTAGACGGTTAGTTTACTAGTACTTGAATACAAGTGCCTTTGAATCACTGTTTGTGTATAAAAAAAGACCACTGAATTAGCAGTGCTGAAGTTAAGGATAAAGTCCTAGGTAAAGCTAGAAATTTAGCTGATGAGGAAGTAAACCTTCATTGATAGGTAGTTGGGACATACATTACGTACGCCAAAACTTGCGCCTACCTAAACGGGAGATGTCTTATGGTATAGGAATGGATTGGGAGAAAGCTAAGGGAGACGGTAAAACGGGTGCATTCACACTTCGTATTTTTTAGGGCCTCGACCACGAGATTTTTCGTTTCTCTTTTCCACCAAGACTAACACTTACTACTTCTACTACTCCATGAGTTGCCTCGATAATTTAATTTCGTTGTGGTATCGTGACTTGGACCGATCTACATGTCAGGCTCCACGTTATGACTTAAGAAGTGCAATGTGGGTTTGATATTGAAGTTTAATGAACCATGATAAACAAATACACATATGTGCTCGGCTTTCAGCGAAATTAGTGGTAGTAAGCGAATTAAGAGGAATAAGGTTTAAACTTCCCGACCGTTGCTACTACCTTGACGTGGTCGGGCTTGCCTATCGTGATGATCCAATCGAGCTATACTGGCTGGAACAATCGTTCCTCAAGGTCCTACCATGCCAGACAGGTCGGTTGAAGAGCGCTAAGACTAAAAGCAGCAATCCCAAGGTCCGAAGGCGAAGTCGTACTGCTGACTGTACAGAGGTGTGACAGCAGTAAGGTGTTTCCTTCAGACAACCAGAATGACAGCGATGCTGTCTTCCCACAAGGAGGGTGGGGTTAGAAAAGGTCGACCCTAAAAATGCACACCTCGCCTTATCCCACGGATTTCCTTCTCCGGCGGTAAGGTCCTTTGAAGAACGGAGCTAACACGTCAGAAATCCCCCACAAAGAGGCCGTGCGAGACCGGCCTCAAGCAGTTATCCCTTGGGCACTGCGGTCACGCTCTCAGGTCGTTAAGACCAACACTAATCCAACTTCTCTTTCACGTCCCTCAAGAAATACCCTTCCACGGTGTGGGCAGCCGGGAAGTGATACTAGCCCTCATACCCTTAACTGCACACGAGACCAAGTTGGTCACTTTCAAATCCTTCCTACACCTCCTAACAACTCTCTTATCTCCACGACTAACCCTTCCCACGTCCTTTTATCACCTCGCACCGCTAGGGCAAACGATTCGAGTACACGGAACGTTATTCCTGGTCTCCTGAAACCACGCTCTAAACCACATATAGGAACTTTTAATGTCCGAACATTGTGCCAAATAGGACAACAGGCTTCCTTAGCTAGGACTCTAGAATCTTACACCATCGATGTGTGCTGCGTCTCCGAAACGCGCATACAAGATCCGAGTAGCGTCATTCATTTGACCTCACCTAACCAACTCGATACACGCTTCGTGTATCTGGAAGCCCTGATGCTGCTTCCCGTGGCCTCGCTGGAGTAGGTATAGCATTAAGTCCTAGGGCAGAACTAGCTCTTTTAGACTGGATCCAAGTAGACAGTCGTCTATGCGCTGTCCGACTAAACGGATCAGTAAGGACTCGGAAACATAGGGAAACTCGTCGTTGCCTCTTCGTCGTCTCTGCCTACTCTCCCACTGACTGCAGCTCAGACGATATAAAAGATGAGTTTTACAGGAAACTTTCTGACCTTCTCCGAAAAGCTAGGCGTTCTGATGTAGTAATAGTGGCTGGTGACTTTAATGCTCAAGTAGATAAACTAAGTGAAAGGGAAAGACACCTGGGAGGATCTTATGGTGTCGTGGCTAAAAGAACAGATAATGGCGACCATCTGTTGCAGCTGTGCTCAGATAACCACCTATTTCTTGCAAATACTAACTTTAAGCATAAGGAAAAACATCTTTTGACATGGCGACCCCCGAACTCGTCCTAACGCTGGACCCAATTAGATCACACCGCGATCAACCACCGATGGAGGGGCTCGATAGAAGACTGTCGCTCATTCTGGAGCACATGTTTAGATTCAGATCATGCTCTAGTGTGAGCACGTATCTGTCTGCGTCTTACTGAACGTAGGAAAGACACTGCAGGGAAGCCTCTAAGGGTTCTACTTAATGATAGGCAAGCGAAGAATATATTTCAGGAACTGGAAAAACAGTTAGACAGGCATGTAAGTTGTGTCCACCCCGAAGCAACGTGGAATGACATCCGAAAAGCTGTGGAAACAGCAGTGATATCCGCTAGTAAGGTAAGCCATAAGGTTAAGGAGAAACAATGGATCTCGGAAGCATCTACCGCACTGATAGATGCTAGAAAACTCATCTCACATGGCTCTGAACATAACAAAGAGCGGAGTCAGCTTAAGCGAAGGCTAATAAGAAGCCTACACAATGATCGTGAACAGTGGTGGGTAGCGAAAGCAAGAGAGATGGAAAAGGCAGCGGCAAAAGGTAACAGCAGACAGCTATTCAGACTTATTAAAGAAACCGGCATAAGGAACCCAACTATTAGCAAAACTATCTCAGACAAAGATGGGCATATCATTCATTCTCAGTCCAGGAGATTGGATCGATGGGCAGAACACTTTAGGGATCAGTTCAACTAGCCTTCAGCCACACTTCAGTCACCCACGATCCCCAGTCGTCCTGAATGGCAAATTGAGGTAAGTCCTCCAACTCTCTACGAGGTTGAAAAAGCTATAGGAAATCTAAAGCGAGGGAGAGTCGAAGGCCCTGACAGGTTTACCCTTGAGATTTTTAAGGATGGTAATCCAGTACTAGCAACGAGGTCTTAGGTAGTATCTGGGAACTGAACGTAATTCCATCTGACTGCCCCCAAATGCCCTGGTACGGCCGAGAGTGGGGAGAGTCTGCTCTCCCTCTTCAAATGCTCTCATATGGCCACGCCAATATATAGCCTCTGTCAGGGAAGTCCTACTCACTGCCTTCTCGTGGCTGGGGTGTTGTTCACGAAAGTGAGAGGACGAAAAGCGAATGTCCGGCGCCTTAACCAGGTTGGTGGATGTGGAGGATCCACCTAGGGGAGTTGGAAAACCCTGATTCCAAACCAATGGTGCACATGGGCTCCAGTATCCTGATGGAACGAATGGCGGACGAACCTGTCGTTGGTCACCGGCTACCATGGGACTGCATCTCCTCACGATTCTCCACTGCCTTGTGGATCAGACATTCAGGTCAAAGGCTCCGGGTGTGGCCCCCTAAGAAAACCATCTGCTTCGGTTTGGGCACCTAGGCAGTATCACAGCCCACACACAAATAAATGAAATGATGAATTCTATTGACGATACTATTCTCGCTCATATTAGAAGCAAGACAATTTACACTATTATTATTATTATTACCATTATTATTATTATTACTATTATTATTATTTATTTATTTATTTAAACACATAAATATTGGTACAAAGAAGCACCAGAAAAATATGCGCCTCACAAATCTCATTCGATTTGTGTGAGGGCTGAGATACTGCCCAGGTGCCCAGACCGAAGCAGGTGGTTTTCTTAGGGGGCCACACCCGGAGCCTTTGACCTGAATGTCTGATCCACAAGGCAGTGGAGAATCGTGAGGAGATGCAGTCCCATGGTAGCCGGTGACCAATGACAGGTTCGTCCGCCATTCGTTCCATCAGGATACTGGAGCCCATGTGCACCATTGGTTTGGAATCAGGGTTTTCCAACTCCCCTAGGTGGACACGGAGGGTCCACCAACCCGGTTAAAGCGCCGGACATTCGCTTTTCGTCCTCTCACATTTGTGAACAACACCCCAGCCACGAGAAGGCAGTGAGTAGGACTTCCCTGACAGAGGCTATATATTCGCTGGCCATATGAGAGTATTTCGAGAGGAAGAGGTGACTCTCCCCACTCTCGGCCGTACTAGGGCATTATTACTATTTTTTACTACGTCGCTTTTTCACTCCCTTTATTCCCAAATTGTATATTCTTCCCTTCCAACTTATGCGGTAGCTCGCCCATGGTGGAAACTCTGTCTTATCTAAAGGATCTCCAGTCACTGTCTGGTTGAAAGTGAATGCTTCCACCGATTATGAATACTGAAGCAGTCTTTCTGAAACCACGTACGCCGTTCAAGCTGGCTTTCTTCAACGTTCGCACACTAATGCAGATCGGACAACAGATGGGGCTGGCTATGTCTTTAGAAAGTCTTAATGTTGATGTTTGCTGTCTATCCGAGACCCGTATTCAAGACTCTAGTGAAGTACTACAAATTCGCTCTCCATCTGTCCCTTCGAAAAAGCTTGTTTCACGTGCGCTTATCCGGGGACCCTGTGGCATCTTCGTCTGGTCTTGCAGGCGTTAGTGTTGCACTAAGCGCTAGGGCTGAGGCAGCACTAACCGATTGGATCCCCATTAAAAGTCGGTTACGTGCTGTTAGATTAGAAAGTTCCATCAAAGTGAGAAGAAATCGGTGTGAGAAACGATGTCTTTTCGTCATCGCCTATGCTCCGACAAATTGAGGTCCGGATGCAATCAAGGAAGAGTTTTACCACCAGTTAACAGTTCTTCTCCAGAAGGCGCGTTCGACAGATATCGTAGTATTAGCTGGAGACTTGAATGCTCAGGTCGGGCGTCTAGGCACAGAAGAGAGTCGTTTAGGTGGCCAATGGGGACTTGTTGGTCGCAGGACAGATAACGGGGACCGTTTGCTGCAACTGTGCACAGACCACAACCTGTTTCTGGCTAGCACTAACTTCCGGCACAGTCATCGCCGGTGTGCCACCTGGCGTCCTCCCTCTGCATCCCAAGCCTGGACTCAGATTGATCACATCGCGATCAGCTACCGCTGGCGTGGTGGTGTACATGACTGCCGCTTCTTTTGTAGTACTTATCTGGAGTCTGATCATGCCCTGGTCTGCGCCAATCTCACCTTACTTTTCAGTGGCCGAAGGATTGACCACCACCAATGGATCGATATTAGTAAACTGGCTGCAACATCTGTTGCAAGTAAGTATCGAGCGGAGCTAGCTTCTAGGCTAGCTACCATCCCACCGAAAAGTATAGATCAGCATTGGTTGCATCTTCACGACGCCATGAAAATGGCGAGTAAAGCCGCTTGCGGCTTCGCGAAACGTCCCGCTTACAAGCACTGGGTTTCTTCTGGTTCCTTACAGCTCATCGAAGCCCGTCGGTCTACTCCGGGTGACCGTGAGTTTGACCACAAACGAAGGCTGTTACGTAATGAAATCGGGCAAAGCTTGCGTAAGGACCGAGAAGCCTGGTGGTCGGAGCGTGCTAATGAGATGGAAGCAGCAGCTGCATCTGGTAACTGCCGGAAGCCCTTCCAACTCATCCGAGCCACTGGCAGCAAGAAGTCTGGTGTGAGTGAAACAATCTACGAGGATGACGGGATGCCAATCACTAACAACTCTCGACGTCTTGGACGATGGGCGGAATTTTTCGAAGGGCAGTTCAACTGGCCTGCTGCTCCGGCAACATCAACCAGTTTGTCCTGCCCCCCATGGCCGGTGACGACTGATCCACCAAACGAGGTGGAAGTCCGCAAGGTACTCCAACTCTTGAAGCGCTACAAATCACCGGCCCAGATGACTTACCTCCGGCTCTTTCTAAAGATGGTGGCGACTTTCTGGCTAAGGAACTGACGGTGTTGTTTGCAAAGGTTTGGGAGCTAGAAAGTGCTCCAACACCATGGAATGAGTCAATAGTCGTCCCTATCTTTAAAAAGGGTTCACATTGTTCCTGTAACAACTGTCGGGGGATAAGTCTACTTCCGATTGCGTCCAAACTATTGGCTTCTGTCATTCTTCGTAGGTTGTTTAAAACCCGGGAACGATTGACTCGCGAGGAGCAGACTGGTTTTCGTTCTGGTCGAGAATGCATTGATCACATCTTCACCCTCCGCCAAATGTTAGAACACCGTCATACTTATCGCAGGCCAACAATCGTAGTGTTTCTTGATATCAGGGCTGCCTTCGATTCGTTGGACAGGAATGTTCTCTGGGATTGTCTATTGAAGAAGGGTGTGCCTGAGAAGTTCATTAACATCTTAAAGGCCCTGTATACGAACACCTCAGGCAGAGTGAGGGCATACAACCACCTTTCTCCCTTGTTCCATTCAAACAATGGGCCTAAGTAACGGCGGTGTGGATATGTTGCCTGGAGAACGACTTCTCGACCTCGAGTATGCGGATGATATTGTCTTACTGTGCGATAAGGCCCAAGGCATGCAATCCGCACTTAATCAGTTGGCAATCAGTGTCCACAGGTACGGTATGTGCTTTGCACCCTCCAAGTGCAAAGTACTCCTACAAGACTGGCAGGATTCTCATCCTGCACTCACCCTAGATGGTGAGCAGATTGAAGTAGTTGAGAAGTTCGTGTATCTAGGTAGCTATATAAGTGCTGGTGGTGGCGTGAGTGATGAGATTGATGCACGTATAATGAAAGCCAGAGCGGCTTATGCCAATCTGGGCCATCTTTGGCGCCTTCGTGATGTTAGTCTGGCTGTAAAAGGTCGGATCTACAACGCGTCGGTGAGAGCAGTTTTGCTCTATGCTTGTGAAACCTAACCTCTCCGAGTTGAGGATGTTAGACGACTCTCTGTGTTCGATCATCGTTGTCTCCGAAGGATTGCTGACATACAGTGGCAACACCATGTTAGTAATGCAGAGGTTCGGCATCGTGTGTTCGGGCGCAGAGACGATAATTCAATTGGTGTCACCATCTTGAAACACCGACTTCGATGGCTTGGACATGTTTTACGAACGTCGTCCCAGAGACTTCCACGTCGTGCATTATTTGCCGACTCTGCGACTGGTTGGAGAAAGCGGAGAGGAGGTCAGTGTATGACATGGTGTCGTGGCATGAAAGAAAGCTGCAAAGGGCTAGCTTCTGTTGGTCCTTCACGACTCCCTGGCTGGGGTCCGAGAGATGGTGCAACACAGTGGCTAGAGACGTTGTCGGATATGGCTCAGAATAGAAGCCAGTGGCGATCCTGCTGCAACCTTCTTTTACTTTCTAAATAAAGAGTGGTTCTAACTTTCTTAACTGAAAGAGTCTTCTGGTTGTACATTTCAGTTCGCCTTATCTTTTCATCCCTTCTCTTCCTACTTTCATTATTTTGTGTGGCGCATATGTATCTGGCGCCCTTTTGTACCAATATATATGTGTTTAAATAAATAAACAAATAAATAAATAATCTTAGGTAGTATCTGGGAACTGAACGTAATTCCATCTGACTGGTCCCAATCACTGATTGTGCCAGTCTATAAGAAAGGACAAAAGTCCTCCTGTGACAATCACAGAGGGATCAGTTTGACTAATATAATGTCTAAAATATTAGCTTCAATAATACTTGGATGCCTAAACAAAGCTCGTGAAGAGCAGACTAGAGAAAACCAGGCTGGTTTCCGACCTGGACGTGGTTGCATAGACCAGATATTCACTCTACGTCAGGTCCTAGAACATAGACATAGGTTAAGACGTCCCACAATAGTAGTATTTCTTGACCTTAAGGCGGCATTTGACTCCGTTGGTCGTAAGGTTCTATGGCAGTGTTTGTCAGTGAAAGGAGTAGCAAAGAAGTACATTAACCTCATAAAGGCTCTCTACTCAAACACAACTGGTCGAGTTAGAGCCTATGGCGAACTGTCGTCAGAATTGGTTACCTCAAGTAGTGTTCGTCAGGGCAGTCCACTCTCCTCATTCTTGTTTAACTTTGTCATTGACATACTTTTAGTGATAACACTTTCATCAGCTAAACCTCCAGGAGTTGAACTTTTACCAGGAGGCTCACTTGCTGACTTAGAATACGCCGACGACATAGTTTTACTCGATGAAGACGCTGACAACATGCAGAGTCTTCTGACCACTATAAGCAACTATGCAGGCATGTTCGGGATGCGATTCTCTCCCTCGAAGTGCAAAATGTTACTTCAGGATTGGGTTGCATCGACACCTGAACTAATGATAGGCAGTGAAGTAGATGAGCGTGTTGACAGCTTCACTTATCTTGGGAGTCTCATCAGCCCTTGTGGTCTGGTGTGTGACGAAATCTCAGCACGGATACAGAAGGCTCGTCTAGCTTTCCCAAAATTGCATCATTTATGGCGTAGGCGAGATATCCGTCTAGCAACCAAAGGACGGGTTTACTGTGCAGCAGTTCGTTCCGTCCTACTTTATGGCAATGAAACATGGCCGACAAGAGTAGAGGATATTCGTAGGCTACTAGTGTTCGATCATAGGTGTCTTCAATGCATTGCTCGTATATCCTGGGACCACCGGGTAAGTAATGCAGATGTTAGGAAACAGGTAGTAGGTAAGGATGGCAAATCGATTAATAAAGTAGTGAAACTTCATCAGTTGAGATGGCTGGGACATGTGTTACGTATGCCCAACCACCGACTGCCCCGACGTGCAATGCTTTATGGTGTAGGAGAAGGTTGGAAGAAAGCTAGGGGCGGCCAGACCAAAACATGGCATAAATCCATGAAGTCACTGACAAGTGGACTGAGCCATGTTGGTAGGTGTAAACTACCTGGTTGGGATTCGCGAGATGATAGCAACCGATGGTTAGAGACCTTGAATGACATGGCTCAAAATCGTTTGCAATGGTGAAGGTGCATCCACTCTTTGTGTTCTACCAAATTCTAATCTTCTGAATTCTTCATGTCCGTATCTTTTTTCTCTTTCCAAATTTATTCCACTGTATTATACTCTTTCAATAACATCTTCAAACCCTTATATTTCACATAATACTTATACTCTTACTAATTCTACCAATATGGGATTTGAATCGACAACTTCATCTCTGTGCTAATGTGGTATGGCAACTCGAACAGATGTACGTGCGTACGAAGTTCTACGTTGTAACTGACTGACTGACTGGTTTAAACTTAAGGCCAATTTAAACTTAGGATTTGAACCACTATGCTGCCTTAGGAGCTCAGAACTATACATGTAAGAGAGCCATCCGACTATTTCCGATGACTTCAACCGATTCCCGAAGAACTAGAAACGCTACCTGATACTCCATACCTATGGAGGTTGATAGTTTCTCAAATGAAATATGTGCACCACGACATAATAATATTCAAAATAGAGTGGTCTTTCAGCAACAGGCATCCAAAAACACCACCAATGAGGAAGGTAACGATGCTGTTTTCTCACAACAGAAGGAAGGGATTAGAAAAGGTCGACCACAAAAATGTCACACCCTAACCCCATGGATTTCCATCTACGGAGGTAAGGCCTTTTGAAGTGATGAGTTAACTAGTCAAAAACTTACCATAAAAAGGTCATGAACGATCAACCACAAGTGGTTTTCCTTTGGGCTCTGTAGTCACCTTTCCAGGTTGTTAAGACCACTACTAATCCAGCTTCCTTTTCAGGTCCCTCAAGAAAAAATATACGTCCATGGTGTGGGCAGTCGGGAAGTGACAACCACTCTCACACCTCTTTCAGAACCCGAGATCGTCTTGTTGACGATTGAATCCTTTCCTCACCTCTCAATAAGTCTTCCATCCCTGCGATTAACCATTTTCTTATGTTTTTATCACCATAGGCCAGCAATGCTAATGATCTGAGTTCACAAAATGTTATTTCTCGTCCCCAGAAATCACGCTCTAAACTACATGCTGGAGCTTTGAATGTTCGAACATTGTGTCCGATAGGAAAACTGAATTCTTTAGCTAATACTCCAGAATCTCGCACCGTCAATGTGTGATGCGTCTCCGAAACGCCCATACAGAATCTAAGTGCGGTCATTCATTTGACCTCGCCTTGACAACACAAAAACCGGCACAATTAACCCTTTCAGTATCTGGAGACCCCAGTGCTTATTGCTGTAAACTCGCTGATGTAGGTACAGCATTAAGCTCAAAAGCAAAACAGGCTGTTAGACTGAAATCCAATAGACAGTCGCCTGTGCGCTGTTCAACTAAACGAGACAGTGAGGACTCGAAAAGATAAGGACACAAGCCGTCGCCCTTTCGTTGTCTCTGCCTATGTTCCTACTGATTTCAGCTCGGGTAAAGTTAAGGATGAATTTTATAGGAAGCTATCCAAACTTCCTCGAAAGGCTGAACGCTGTGATTTAGTAGTAGTGTCAGACGATTTTGATATTTAAGTAGGCAAACTAAACGAAGCTGAAAGGCATTTGGGTGGATCTTACATTGTTGATGCTCAGAGAACAGATAATAGAGATCATCTGTTGCAACCATGCTCAGATAACCGTCTATTTCTGGCAAACACCAACTTTAAACATAAGAAATATTATTTGACATGGCGACCTCCGCAATCGACTCATTGATGGACTCGAATAGATCACACTGCTATTACTCATCGTTGAAGGGGCTCTACTGAAGACTATTGCTCACTCGGGAGCACACTTTTAGACTCAGATCATGCCCTAATTCGAGTACGTATTTGTTTGCGTCTTACTGAACGTAGAAAAGCCACAGCGTGAAAACTTCTTAGAGTTCAACTTAATGATGAAAAAGATAGAATATATTTCAGGAACTACAGAGGGAGCTAGTTAACCGTGAAAATGACATCCACCCCGAGCCAGCTTGGTATGATATCAAAAAATCTGTAGAAACAGCAGTGATATCCACTAGGTACTTAAACTAAAAGGTAAAGAAATATCAATGGATCTCAGTGGCGTCTACAGAACTGATGGACACTCGGCAGCTCATCTCGTCTAGCTCCGAATACGATATGGAGCTTAGGCAGCTTAGATGCTGGCTGATGAGAAGCCTACATAATGACTTTGATCAGTGGTAGGTAGTGAAAGCAGAAGAGATGGAAAAGGCAGCAGAGATAACTAACAGTAAACAACTGTTCAGACTTATAAAAAACGGGTATTGAAAATCCGGCCGCTAATGATACTATCTGGGGAAAACACGGGACTACTATTCACTCTCAAATCAGGAGATGGAACCAATGGGCAGAACATTTTAGGGAACAGTTCAAGTGGCCTTCAGCCCCACTGCAGTCACACACTATCTCAAAGCAACCTGAATGGCAAACTGATGTAAGACCTCTTAGTGACATTGAGAAGGCTATAAGTTTTCCAAAGCGAGGGAGAGCAGTAGGGCCTGATGGACTAACCCCTGAGATTTTTAAGGATGGAGGTTCAGTTCTGGAAGTTAGAATAACTGAAATCTTAGCTAGAATCTGAAAATTGGACGTAATCTCATCTGATTGACCTCGATCGCTGGTCGTCCCAGTTTATAAGAAAGGACAAAAGTCAGTCAGTCAGCGACAATGTAGGACCCGGCACATATATGCATCGGTCCAAGTTGCCATACCTCGTTAGCACAACAAGATAAACACCGGATTCATAGAAGTAATTAATTTAGTGGTGGTAGTATATAAAGAAAGGTTGTATAGAAGGATATAGTACAGGAAGGAAAAACGTTATGAAGCAATTTTAATCTCAAGGTTTAAGAGAAGACAATTAGTGTATACATCTACGCCATTGTGATCGATTCTGAGCCATGTCACACAGTCTCCAACCATTGGTTACGATAGTCACGCGAACCCCAACCAGGTAGTCTGCATCTGCCAACATGGCTCAGACTAGAAGTTAGTGACTTCAAGCACTGATGCCATGTTTTGGTTTGGCCGCCCCTAACTCTCTTCCAACCATCCCCTACACTAGTCAACATTGCGCGTCGTGGTAATCGATGTTCAGGCATACGTAACACGTGGCCCAACCATCTCAGTCGATGAAGATTCATCACCTCATCAACTGATTTACCATCGTTTCCTAATACCCTGCGTCTAACCTCACTATTACTTACCCGGTTATCCCAGCAGATGCGAGCAATATTTCTAAGGCATCTGTTGTCAAATACTAGTAACTTACGAGTATCTTCTACTCTTAATGGCCATGTTTCGCAGCCGTAAAGTAGAACAGAGCGAACTGCTGCGCAGTATACTCGTCCCTTAATTGATAGACGGATATCTCGTCTTCGCCATAGGTGACGTAAGTTGGCAAAAGCCAAACGAGCTTTTCGAATCCGTGCTGAGATTTCGTCAGACACCAACCCATTAGGGCTGATCAGACTTCCAAGATAAGTGAAGTTGTCAACGCGTTCGACTACTTCACTCCCTATCCTTAGTTCAGGTGTTGACGCAGGCCAGTCCTGGAGTAACAATTTACATTTGGATGGGGAGAATCGCATCCCAAACATCCTGGCATTATTACTGAGTTCCAACAGAAGACTCTGCATTTTGCCAGCGTCTTCACCAAACAGGACTATGTCATCTGCGTATTCTAAGTCGCTTAGTGGTCCCCCTGGTAGGAGATCAATTCCTGTAAATTCAGTCGAAGAGAGTGTTATTTCCAGAAACAGGTCTATAATGAAGTTAAACAAAAATGGGGATAGTGGACAGCCTTGACGGACACCACTTGAGGTTGTAAAATCATATGACAGTTCGCCATAAGCTCTCACTCGACTGGTAGTGTTCGAGTAAAGAGCCTTCACAAGGTTTATGTACTTCTCAGGTACACCTTTCAATGACAGACACTGCCACAGAACCTCTCGGTCTACAGAATCAAATGCTGCTTTTAAGTCAAGAAAAACTATCATTGTCGGACGCTGATAAGCATGTATGTGCTCTAAAACTTGACGAATGGCGAATATGTGGTCGATACAGCCACAACCAGGTCTGAAGCCAGCCTGATTTTCTCGTGTTTGCAGTTCACGAGTATTAGTTAGGCGCCCGATAATTATTGAGGCTAGTATTTTAGATACTATATTAGTCAGACTAATCTCTCTATGGTTATCACAGGATGATTTTGACCCCTTCTTATATATTGGGACAATCAGAGATTGTGATCAGTCAGATGGGAATACGTCCGTCTCCCAGATTTTAGCCAGAATATTAGTCAACCTAATCGCTAAAATTGGACCACCATATTTAAAGACCTCTGGAGCCAATCCATCTGGATCAGCTGCTCTTCCTCGTTTCAGATTACTTATAGCCTTTTGAACTTCAAGTAGGGTCGGGGCCCCCAAATGCCCTGGTACGGCCGAGAGTGGGGAGAGTCACCTCTCCCTCTCGAAATACTCTCATATGGCCAGCGAATATATAGCCTCTGTCAGGGAAGTCCTACTCACTGCCTTCTCGTGGCTGGGGTGTTGTTCACGAAAGTGAGAGGACGAAAAGCGAATGTCCGGCGCTTTAACCGGGTTGGTGGACCCTCCGTGTCCACCTAGGGGAGTTGGAAAACCCTGATTCCAAACCAATGGTGTACATGGGCTCCAGTATCCTGATGGAACGAATGGCGGATGAACCTGTCATTGGTCAACGGCTACCATGGGACTGCATCTCCTCACGATGCTCCACTGCCTTGCGGATCAGACATTCAGGTCAAAGGCTCCGGGTGTGGCCCCCTAAGAAAACCACCTGCTTCGGTCTGGGCACCTGGGCAGTATCACAGCCCTCACACAAATCGAATGAGATTTGTGAGGCGCATATTTTTCTGGTGCTTCATTGTACCAATATTTATGTGTTTAAATAAATAAAGGGTCGGGGGCCTACTTCAATGTGCCATTCAGGTTTTCTGGGAATAGTGGGTAGTTGTGCAGTAGCTGAAGGCCAGCTAAACTGCTCCTTAAAGTGTTCCGCCCATCGTTCTAAACGTTTGGGTAGAGAGCAGATAAGGGTTCCGTCTTTTTCGGAGATTGTCTCACTTACACTTGACTTCTTAATTCCGGTTTCTTTTATTAGTCTGAATAGTTGCCTGGTGTTCCCTACAGCCGCTGCCTTTTCCATCTCTTTTGCTTTTGTTGCCCACCACTGCTCACGATCGTTCCTTAGACTTTTAGTTAACCTAGATCTAATTTGTTTACGCTCTTCGTCGTGTTCAAAGCCTGATGGGATGAGTTTACGCGAATCCATCAGTGAAATAGACTTAGAAGAAATCCATTGGTTTTTTGGAGCCCTATGGTTTAAATGACTAATAGATGTTACTGCTGTTTCCACAGCTGTTCGTGTGTCTTTCCAAGCAGCATCTGGGTCAGTCTCGTTCACAGAACTGCCTAGATGTGAACTCAGTTGTTTCTGGAATTCGCATTTGGCTTTCTTGTCCTCCAGTTCAATCCTAATGGGTCTACTTAGTGTACTTTTCCTGCGTCCAGTGAGGCGCAGACAAATGCGCGCTCGTATTAAAGAGTGATCAGAGTCTAAACAAGTATTCCAATACGAGCGACAATCTTCTATTGAGCCTCTCCAACGATGACTGATGACAATATGGCCTATTTGAGTCCATCGTTGGTTTGGTGAAGGTGGTCGCCATGTTAGACGATGTCTCTCCTTATGCTTAAAATTAGTGCTTGCTAAAAATAAACGATTGTCTGAGCATAGTTGCAACAGACGATAACCATTATCGGCTCGTTGAGCCGGGATACTAAAACACCCACCTAAATGTCTTTCTGTTTGATTCAAGCTGCCTACCTGGGCATTAAAGTCAGCCGCTACGACTACTATGTCTGAGCGTTTAGCTTTCTGAAGAAGCTCAGAGAGTTTTCTGCAAAAGTCATCTTTCACTTCATCATGGCTGCAGTCAGTGGGAGCGTAGGCAGAAACGACGAAAAGGCAACGACGTGTGTCCCTATCCTTCCGAGTTCTTACGGAGCCATTCAGCCGGACAGCACACAGGCGACTGTTAACGGGGATCCATTCTAGTAGTGCCTGTTCTGCCCTTGTACTTAATGCTATGCCTACACCTGCAAGTCCGCGAGAACTAGCCAACGGGTCGCCAGATACACGGAGGGTGTATTTCGTTGGCTGTCCATTTTGGTGAGGTGAGGTCAAGTGAATGACCACACTGGGATCCTGTATGCGTGTTTCGGAGACACAGCATACATCAATGGTACGAGATTCTAGGGTTTTAGCTAAGGAGGCCTGTTGACCGATTTGGCATAGGGTACGTACGTTGAAGGCTCCAATGTGTAGTTTGGAGCGAGGTTTTAGTAGACCTGGGACAGCGTTTCGCGCACTAGAATCGTTGGCCATGGTGACACTTGAGGAGGAAACCGGAAGAGGAAGTTTAGTGTTGAAAGTCAAGGTAGAAGGGATAGTAGGAATTGAAGAAGGAGATTGATTATGAACACAGTGGTCTTGAGTGCTGTTAGAGGTATGAGGGCTAGTATCACTTCCCGGCTGCCCACACCGTGGAAGGGTATTTCTTGAGGGACGTGAAAGAGAAGTTGGATTAGTGTTGGTCTTAACGACCTGAGAGCGTGACCGCAGTGCCCAAGGGATAACTGCTTGAGGCCGGTCTCGCACGGCCTCTTTGTGGGGGATTTCTGACGTGTTAGCTCCGTTCTTCAAAGGACCTTACCGCCGGAGAAGGAAATCCGTGGGATAAGGCGAGGTGTGCATTTTTAGGGTCGACCTTTTCTAACCCCACCCTCCTTGTGGGAAGACAGCATCGCTGTCATTCTGGTTGTCTGAAGGAAACACCTTACTGCTGTCACACCTCTGTACAGTCAGCAGTACGACTTCGCCTTCGGACCTTGGGATTGCTGCTTTTAGTCTTAGCGCTCTTCAACCGACCTGTCTGGCATGGTAGGACCTTGAGGAACGATTGTTCCAGCCAGTATAGCTCGATTGGATCATCACGATAGGCAAGCCCGACCACGTCAAGGTAGCAGCAACGGTCGGCAAAAGGACAAATCCTCTAGTGATAACCACAGTAGAATAAGTTTAACCAAGTGTCTAAAATATTTGCTTCAGTAATACCCCGACGTCTAAATGGAGCTCGTGAAGAGCAAATCTAAGAAAATCAGGCTTGTTTCAGACCTGGACATGGATGTACAGACCAAATAGTCGCCCTTCGGCAAATCCTGGAACATAAACATACCTTTTGACGTCCAACTATTATTATATTCCTCAACCTTAAGGCAGAGTCCGGCTTCGTCGGTCGTGGGGTTCTGTGGTAGTATGTCATTGAAAGATGTACCAAGGTGCATTAACCTTATACAGGTTCTCTACCCAAAGTCAGAGCTTATAGAGAACTGTCGTCGGAAATGGTTACTTCAAGTGGTGTTCGCCAGGGCTGTTCGCTTTCTCCCTTTTTATTTAAATTTGTTATAGACATATTTTTAGACACAACACTTTCATCGTCTGAGTTTCCAGGGACTGATCTTCCACTAGATTTAATGTTGACTTAGAATACGCAGATGATGTAGTTATGTTTGGTGAAGACGCTGAAAAAAAAGGCACCTTCTGACCACCTTAAGCAACAATTTGAGCGTGTATGGGGTGCCATCCATTCATTCCAAATGTAGCATGCTACTTCAGGATTGGCTCGCGTCACCACTTGAATTAGTGATAGAGAGTGAAGAATTTGGACGCATCGGTCACTTCGCTTAATTTGGGGGCCTCGTCAGTACTGACAGTCTGGTATCTGAAGAAATCTCGGCACGGATTCAAAGTTTCGATTGCTTTTTGCCAACTTGCGTCACTTGTGGCGCGTCTTCGATAGCTAATCTTTCGAATCACCTCCGGTTCGGTTACTACCTCTGCTATACTGGAATTTGGTCTGACCACTTCATCTGTCCTAATGCGGTACGGCAAGTTCAGCCGATGTACATACGTACAGGTTTTACGTTTAGACAGAGTGACTGACCGGCTGTCTAAACAGAAGTAGATGGAGAGGAACGTGGACCTGTGGTCTAGTGGCTGAGTTGACTTTTTTAACAACTAAACCCCCGATTCATAATGACTGGAAATAATAGATGGTTGGATTTTCTTACTTTGTATTGTGTATTCATATAAAACGCTTTTAAGCGATAATGAAATTCACGGATTCTGCCTTTAGATAAACAAGTTTAAAATACAACTTTATTGGGTGAATCTTAAACAATCAAGTCAAAGGAAGGTGACTACTACCCTGAGTTTCATTTGATAGAACAAAAACAACTGACGATGGATTAAAGACAAAGACCGGCCTATTTCTGGAATTTCGTTTCCCCCCATGTTTTCGAAAATCTGTGAAGAGCTACTAGAGTGGTACCACGCCTATAAACAATAATCTTTACATAGTTTATTGAGACCATACTTTACGATGACTGAGGATGAAATTTTTGCAATCTATGAATATGATATGGTTTAAAAATACCGATGAGATTACAAATTATGGACGAAAAAATCTATTCCAAGATAGCGACCCATGAACTTTTGAGCAAAATGCATTGATTCACTTGAGTATTTAGCATTTCGGCATGGCAACTAGAGTCAGTTTGCGACGAAAAGTCTAACTCAACTTTTTAACTTCAACTCCCGACTTTAAATCCTATTGCTAATTTATAACTTTCTTCAGACCTTAGTAAGCGATTGGGTTTTCCCAAGGTCGCCCTAGTATAACTTAAAAATCGTCTACAAATTAGCTTTAAAAAATACCTGCCTCATCCTTAAAAACAACCACAGACATTCTTCGAGGTGAATTTATGGATGAGAGCAAGTGGTGCAATCTGGCTTCCACAGCAAAAGTTAGTGGGATATGGTCTGAAACCACAAGCTATTAGTTAAACTTTGAATTCTTCAATCACCAGGACTACATAAATAAGCTCACAGATGATAACTCATCATTATACTAGTCTTTAGATGAGTTGATTAAAATTCTACAGGTTGATAGGACACAAGAATTTATGAGAAAATCATAAACGCTTTATGCCAGGACAGTTTTTGAAGTTTGAAGCTACTTTGTAAGTATGAGTTAGCAGTAAAAATGTTACCTTTCGCTAATGCTCATTATTGAATGACAGTTTTGACAGTTTTTTTTACATACTCCTATATGTAATTTTGATATCAGAAAAGCACAAACTGATAATGTTAACCCACTTAAATTACATTATGGTACAAAATAAATTGCCGAGTATTTTGTACATACTATAGATGAATCAAAAACCACATAGTCAAGGAAGTTGGTGAGATTCCGGTATGCAATATTACTACTGGTTCACGCTTTATTGAAATCACAAACCAATCTAAGTCGAAAAGCTATCTAAAACCTGGTTAGAGTACATAATTATGCTCGAGTTTGAATAGTGGTGAACAATATTGGGAATCATTTCTCCGTATTACGTTGCGGTATATATAAGTATAGAAACTGAACGCACGGGGACAATCAACCAGAAGTTCACTATGCACAGCCTTCCTGTGGAAGCATTTTAAATAAGTGTACCAGTCAGGACATTAATATCATTGTGTATTATACAGGTGCCCCAGATCATATCTGTTACTAATATAAGTACAGGTAACTGAAATATAGAGAACGGGATTAACTGATACACTACTTAGTATATATCCGCATATACAAAAAGGAGCAACGAAGAACCTTTTTATGTCAGGTTCCACGGAAGAACTTTTCTGAAGATTAAATTTAAGCTATCTCCCGTAAAGCCTGAAGCAAAACAGTGATATCACTCCATTAGTAAGTCATATGACTTCACCATGTGTTTGCCGAACGAAAAAGGAACATAACTAGGGGTAAAAAATTGACCAAAGAATTTACCTTCAAATATAATACCTGTCTTCTTTATGGTCCACAATTCAACGACCTCTTAGATTATTGATATCTGTACACTGCTAGTCCTAGAGGTCTAACAAAAATCACACAAAACTTCTAGCTTATTAAAGAAAAAAATTATGGCTGCTAGGTTTGAAACAAATAACCCTGCTCACAAACGTTGAGTACGCAGACTTTTAGCAAAATCATGGGTATATAGGCCTTTTTGAGCGTTGATGGTATCAAAATTCTCGATTAAGACATACTTAATACTGAAAACCGTGGGGGGAATGATGCAAATCCTGACTACATTTATTGAAGCCCAATTATTTTACCCAAGGAAGAAAAGAGACTTAAATTTATGACCTAATCACCTACCAAGTTACTCCGCTCCAATCGATGCTAGGACATATATTTTGTCTCTGAAGATTTAAAACAAACAGGAGAAAATAAATAACAATAAAACTGGCATTAAAAATAAAAGATTTGTTAAAATTTCTATAACTGAGTGGGATTTAAATATTTGAATTCAGTTTAATTCACCCAAGGTCAGTGCTGAATACGGAATTACCGAATTATTACGTTTCGAAGACCCCTCCCCTCTAAACTAAGAAGAAAGTGTGCCTAGATGTTTCCACAAAGTTTTTCACCTTACTTAAACGGCTTTCAGTGGATTTTTCCGTAATTGATTAATCAGTTACTTCACATATGAAAGCAAATAAATAAGAAAACATACTAAAATAATCCAGAATCTAAAACATCAAATTCTCAACGAATGTCTGTGTATTCATTGGTTAGTATTTATGTAGGTTGTTTATTCTACCCTATAGCGATGCCATTTCTAAGTACCAACCACTCCCAAATTCGAAATTGTGAATACATGTCAAGCCCTTCTGATGATTTCCAATGACCTAACATTAAGATAAAGTGAATGTAATGTCCAGTCAATAAGGCTGGTAGCCATATTACTATGTTGTCTGTAGGAATCTCTCAAACGAAGGCATAAAAAAGATGAATTCTGCAACTGCATGGTTAGTAAAATATCCCTGAAAACCTGTCAAATCATCCGTCAACCTGAACCTTTTCTAACTTAAATGGTAGATTATTGAAAAATGAGTGACCCGCTTAGCCACGCCAGGGGCATATAAAACGAATATATATTCCAATGACATGGTTTGGCCCAAACACCAGTAGTTTCACTTCTCCTCTTTACTTCAACTATACACCCATTCTAGTCAGATTCTATCTGTTCTCTAAATGTTTTGTAAAAGAAAATAGACTGAGTCAATGTAGACAATGATGCGACATCCACAAAGATCTTATTGATAAGGCATTTACATTATGACAAATCTACAATTCTAGCATCAGGTCTATCATTACTTACTTACGCATGTTATTCCCATTGGAGCACAGGCCGCCGACCAGCATTCTCCAACCCGCTCTATCCTGGGCCTTCCTTTCTAGTTCTACCCAGATGTTGTTCATTATTCTCATGTATATCTCCATTTATTGGCGTAATGCGTTATTTCGTATTCCTCTTTTCCTTTGGCGTTCAGGATTCCAAGTGAGGGCTTGTCTTGTAACACAGTTGGGTGATTTCCTCAATGTGTGTCCCATCCACTTCCAGTACTTCTTCCTGATTTCTTCCTCCGCTCGAATCTGGTTTGTTCTCTCCCAGAGCAGAATGTTGCTGATAGTGTCTGGCAAACGGATCCGAAGTATCTTGCGTAGACAACTGTTAATAAACACCTGTATCTTCTGGATAATGGATTTCGTAGTTCGCCACGTCCCTGCCCCATAGAGTAGAATTGTCCTGACATTTGTATTGACAATTCTGACTTTGTTGTTAGATGGCAGTTGTTTTGAGTTCCAGATGTTCTTCGATTGTAGATATGCTATCCTTGCTTTGCCGATCCACGCCTTCACATCTGCATCAGATCCACCGTGTTCATCAATAATAATAATATATTTCTGCAATAGCAGGTACACGCCATTTTTACTGGCATGATCTACAATTTACAACATATACTAGTTCACAGTATGCATCTCAAGCAAGGTTATTTAGTAATTATAATCTATAAAAGTTGATAGCAGTTCATTCGTTCGGATATAATGTGTTTTCATAAGAATAGTTTCCAAAGGGGCATGACTTCCACATTACATACCAGATTCAATCTCGACAAAATTGTATTAGGGTTTCGGTCGTGCTAAGTATTTATGTAATGCAGCTTTTTAAGTTTATAGTTGTTATAAAGTAGGCTTGTGGAGCGCCTGGTTCGAACTATGATCTTGGGAAAGCGCGTTCGTCGAGCTTGTTCCAGATGTCAGAAGTTACATAGCTTCACCCTCAGAGCAAGATTCTGAAGAGAAAAAAATAAAAATAAACCGAGGAGCAGCAAGGCATTTGGATATGAACGATAACCAATGCTTAACATTTATTAATGGAACAGATGGAGGTATTATAAATTATTGGATTAAATTGATACCAGCTCATATTGCAAGAGTGAAGTGTGATTAGGGGCTCCAGAGGAGAGAATGCAGTAATAAGGAACAATGAGTTGTGATATTTATCAAGGTGGAGTAGGTTTCAATGAAGGAGGGAAGTCAGGGTTGGAATGAGGAAGAACAGAGAGTGCATATAGAGAGTAGAGTGTTGAGTAAAATAACAACCATATCTTTTACAGTCTACTTTTTTCATCATCTGATGCCTGCCACACAGTTTTCATGTAAAAGTCAGAGTTAGCATGTCAAAGGCTGTCATAGTAGAATAGTTAATCCAGCACAAAAATTAGAAACATGAGTCTGAATGGTGAGTGTAGGAGAACAACCTCAGTATCACAGATTGATTGACTTGTTCTCAACCATAGAAAGCCTGATACAAACAAAATGTTCTGCCCCACAAACACGGATGGATTGAAATCATCGCCCTCACCATCAGTGCTTGCCGGTCAGTAACTCCACCCTCCCTCCTTTTGTGATGTTAGGTTAATTTACGCTTATTTTTTTGGATACATATCATAACTCACACAATGCTCTGTGTTTCACATCCTGTTGGAAAATACTATTTCTATAAGTACCATGTTACAAGCTTATCAGATAGTTACAAATTATGAACTGTGGGTAAGGCTGTGATGCAATGTTTTTATTGACTATATAGTAAAGTGTAGGTTACGAATCAGAGTATAGGCATTAGGAAGGGTATAGTGTAGGATATTTGTTTACCATAGTAGGCGGAAAAGTGGAGATTTATATTAGTTACAGATAAGGTAAGATAACGAGTGGTGAAATAATAATAATGGCAAGGCAACACAGTGTACAGATGAGTAAAAAGCTGATAAAGAATAGAAAGAAGTAACTCACAATAAATTCGCGCTGAGGTTATTTTGTTCTATGCTAACCGGTTGATGGGTGACAGGTTCTGTGGTTGTACGACCACTGGCAGTAGACAGTCGAGTGTGCGTTTCTTCTGACGTTTTAGGGTATTTATAAGCGTCGTTTAGCGACCGAGTATTGATAGGTCCAGTGAGTTGCCTGTCTACTTCAATTGAAAAGAATTAGGGAGGGGAAAGTATCTAATACAACTACAAGGTAGGAAAATAAGGCGATTCAGTCTATACATTTAGAGAGCCTATGATGTCTGTGTGGGACGTGGATGTGTACGTTTGCGCCAGATCTATGCAGGTGAGGGTTTGATCAATGAGTCTTGCAAACGTATGTAATTTGTCTGCCATGCGTATTTCAGAAGGCAGACTGTTCCATATCAATGCGTAGAAGGTGATCTCAGAATAGTGGAATTGTCGCCCTCAACATTTGGAGACCCCATAGCAATACTGTTGAGGGGAAGAGGGATAAAAAAGGATGAGGTGGTGTGTGTGCCAAATTAGAGGAGATCAGAGAGTTATAAAGGGTGGTTTGGCTCTGGTAGTATTTAGAATCGATAGGTGGGTCCCCAAGCAGGCCAACATTATGGTTGCCTTGTGTGCAGTGGGGTGTTCTACTCCTATTATGGGTAGTTAGGGGAGTTGTATGTTTCAAATAATTATTGCATGATTGTCTGACATTGTTGCCGGGGGGGTGTTCCTGTTGTGTGGGCTGTGCTGATTCCTGTAACCTGCATGTTTCAAGCTATATGGCTTATTGGCATCATGCGTAAGTGTGGTTTTTGTCGGGCGTAACCTCACGTTAGGATAAGGGGGTACTGCCAGTTCACTATGCTTGTTGTAGTGCATTCGACTACTATGAGTAGGTGCATGTTATGTATTAAGGGTGCTCGAGTACTTGTGGGTATCTAGAGAGAATTTAGTATTATTTTGCATTACAGTGTTTGGGCGGTTATAGCTATTAGAGCAATTGGTGTGAGGGTTGGGTCTTGGCTTTTTATCGGAGCCACAAGAACAGTGCTTTGAAACTGTAGAGGCATAGGTGGGTGTGCATTTTGATGTAGTTGAGTGTTTGGGCATAGGGTGAATGGTCACAGCTGCCTCATGTTTAGTTTTGTTATTAGGACTAGTAGCAGTATGCGAAGTGCCCCCGTTTTTGGGAGGGGTGGGGTATGTTGTTTTAGGGATAGCGCTATGGCCAACGTTGTAACTGCCGCTACCGCGTAGGCTGGGTTGATTGTTTTGCGCTTCACTGGAGTTTTGACGTTCGATAGCAGTCTTGTCATGGGTGATTCTAACTTTCTTAAAGGTTGGAATACGCCTCAGTAGACTGAATTTTAAGGAGGTGATTAGTTTCCATGATACTACCAAAGTGAAATAGAATGGGACAAGAGACTTTAGTCTGTGCTTTACGTAATCTTCTTGCTACACACCAAGATTGCGACAGTCCACATTCTTGTAGTAGAGTACTTTTAGCAAGCTTTAGGTTCGTACTATCAGGTACATTATACGCAATGACATTGTGCATACACTGGAGTATTTTCAGCACTTCAGCTGATATGTGATCAATTATTTTTTCAGTGTCTTTTATAATTTCGAGATCAGGATTTTCCGGAACACTGATTAGGTATTTATACGGTGATAGGTCTTGAATAGTTTGGGTGAGGCTAGATTTTATTTGACTGCTTTTAGAACTATCACTGGTGAGATTATTAGAGTTTATATCAACATCATTATGGTCTATATGGTTGCATACACATTTGTTGCAAGTGTCTACCGGGTGGTCATCTTGTGCGTACTTAGTTGGGGGATAAGTTATATGTGAGTAGTCGAGATCTACATTATTAGGCTGGCTACTGTAGGTGGGCTTATGTGCACTCTGTTTGCTGCTACACAGGATGACCGATTGTGGATTTATTGTGTGTATGAGGTCAACCGCACTGTCTAAATACCACTCACGTGTGATGAGTGGGCTGTCAAATGATGTCGGGCTAGGCGGTATGTTATTACTCATATTTATATCTACAAGCGAGATGCAAGGTAGTGACAGGTCATGCCCAAGTACATGGTGCACGTCTAGTGTAGCTGTAGGAAGATCAGAGCATGATGCAGACTGATCAGTGTGTTTAGAAAGCTTCACATTATTCGCGTGAGTGGTGGATTTAGATCTTTTGCACGTGCTATGAGCATCAGGAGAGATTATGTGTTTTTTAGATGACTTGGACATTATTAGAAGTAATGTAAATGTAAATTTTGTATTGGGTGAGCAGCGACTGTTATATCTTTACTTACTAGATGTGTAAAGTTCTATGGTAGAGTCAGATCAATATTTGCTAAGAGCTAATATATTAACGTTTATGAACGAGGAGAGGTGGACAGCGTGCAACATAGTGTGCTTAATGTACTACGTTGAGACACAGGATAAGGGTGTCAAATTAATAGAGCCCTATCAGAAATAAAGTATTTTTTTCACTAATAAATGTTAAATTAGAAGGAAACACTAATAATAAGAAAAAGTATAACCACGTGAAAAAAAGTTACGATCTTCAGAAGAAGCGCCAAAAGTGCAATGATGCTGCCCAGATATGTAAAGCTTTTTACATCCCCCAAAGCTTCTCCGTCAAGTGCGATTTCATTAGTGCATGTTGTATTGTATCGGAGAATCTTGCTTTTCTCTTTGTTTATATTGAGACATACTGCTGCTGAAGCTGCTGCTACCCTGGTCGTTTTCTCCTGCGTTTGTCGTTGTGTGTGTGATAGAAGGGCCAGATCATCTGAAAAATCTAGACCGTCCAACCGCATCCCAGCTGTCCACTGTATCACGTGTTTCCCTACAGATGTTGGCATCTTCATGATCCAGTCGATCACCAGGAGAAAGAGAAAGGGTGAGAGTGAGCAACCTTGCCTGACACCGGTCTTTACCTTGAATGAGTCGGTGAGTTGTCCTCCACGAACGATTTGGTAGTTCAATCCATCATAGGAATTCTGTATGATATTGACTATGTTCTTAGGTAGGTACGTCGTGTTGTCGATGAAGCCTCCATAGTGTTGTCCTGCCCACGCTATCAAGTGCTTTATCGTATTCAATGAAGTTGATGTAGAGCGACGAATTCCATTCAATTGATTGTTCCACAATGATCCGTAGAGTTGAGATCTGGTCTGTACACGATCGATTCTTACGGGATCCAGCCTGTTGGTCTCGAAGTTGGGCGTCTACGGAGTCCTTCATTCTGTTTAACAATACCCTGTTGAAAACTTTTCCTGGTATTGAGAGGAGAGTAATGTCCCTGTAATTCTCACACTGGCTGAGACCATCTTTCTTCGGCATTGTGATCAGAAGTCCTTCTTCCCAGTCCGTTGGTATTTGTTCTTCATCCCAAATCTGACCGAAGGGAATGTGGAGTATCTTTGTAGTTGCTGCTACATCTGCTTTCAATTTGTCTACTGGAATGTTGTTTGGTCCCGCTGCTTTGCCGCTCTTGATTTGTCTGGCGGTCGTGCTGATCTCTTCAATTGTTGGTGTGCCAACATCGATTGGGAGGTCCTACTTCTATGTCGGGTGGGTTCAGTGGCGTTGGGCGATTCAAGAGTTCTTTGAAGTGTTCTACCCACCTGTTCTGTTGTTCTTCAATGTTGGTGATTGCCTTGCCTTCCTTGCATTTCACTGGTCGTTCTGGTTTACGGTAATTTCCAGCAAATTCCTTTGTTGTATCATATGATTTTCTCATGTTTCCTTCTCTTGTAGTCTTTTCCGTTGTCATTGCTAAATCTTCCACATATTAACTTTTGTCGGTTCTGATTCTCCTCTTCACTTGCTTGTTTGCTTCTGTGTATTCAGCTTGTGCCTTAGCTTTTTCTACTCTTGTTTGGCTGGTATTGATTGCTGCCTTCTTGTTCCTCCTTTCTTCAATCTTATCCAGTGTACCAACAGTGATCCATTCATGGTGGTGGTGCTTCTTGTGGCCCAGAACCTCCTGACATATTGGAGTGATTGCCTCTTTTATTCCTTTCCAGTTGCTTTCCATAGTAGTTCCCTCTCCATCCAGTAGATCATGAAAAGCCTGGAACCCGTTGTTGAGGACTATCTTGGATTTGCTGAGTTTGTCAGTATCCCGAAACAAAACCGTATTAAACTTTTGTGACGTTGTCCGCCCCGTTGTGCAGTGCTTCTTAAGTTTTAATTTCATCTTGGCAACCAGCAAGTGATGATCTGATGCTATATAAGCTCTTCTCCTGGTTCCCACATCCTCCATCGTCCTCCTGAACATTGGTTGATGCAGATATGGTCGATTTGGTTCTGCGTAGTGTGATCCGGTGAAGTTTATGTGGTTTTGTGGATGCATTTGTGTGGGAATATAGTGCCGTCTATGACCAGTTTATTGAAGGCACATATGTTTACGAATTTCTCACCGTTATCGTTCCTTTCTCCCAGTCCATGTCGTCGCATGACGTCTTCGTATTCAGTTTTGTCCATTCCAGCCTTGGCATATAATCTCCCATCGGAATGGTCAGGTCCTTTGTTGAGCACTTGTCAACGATCGACTACAACCTATCGTAGAATTGGTCTGTAACGTCTTCATCGTAGTCGTCGGTGGGCGCATATCATTGGATGACGTTGTTTGTAATGTCCCTTTTCTTTGTTCTGAAGGCGGTTTTGATGATCCTTGGTCCATGAGATTTCCATCCTACAGGTGCATTTTGTGATTATTTGGACAGCATCAATCAAACTCCTTGTGTATGTGTAGCGTTTTCTTCTCCATTAACGGAGTATAACGGAAGCTCACCTAAAACTAGCCATTATTGTCCAATCTGTTTCACTGATCCCAAGCACCCCGAGGTTGTATTTCCTCATTTCTGCAGCAATTTGAAAGACTTACCCGGTCTCCCACATTGTCCGGACGTTCCATTTACCTATAAAACCAAACCGCATAACCCCATAAAATAAAAAATAACAATCATGCAAGATCAAGCCACAAGTTGCTGTGAGTGTAACAGACTGAAATTATTAACCCGTGAATAACGTAGGAATGGTAAACCGTATAATAATATAAAATAGGTCATTTAAAAGCTCATGATAAATACACATTTCAGTTGCTCAACAGTTATACAATTAGAATATGTATGTAATAGCAGTCAACAGAAAGTTTCCGGAATTCACCTATAATTTAATACTTTTCGGTTAAAACACCTCCCCTTCTTTGAAGCATAGAGGATAAAAAATGTCATAAGAATTAGATCTTTGTTTGATGTACTGTAACCCTAGGGGTTTCAAGACTTTCTTTTGCTGCCATTATCTTATTTTAGTTTTATTATGCAAGTCAGTTGATGAGCTGAGTAGTTGATCCGGAATTATATCTCCTCCAGTCTCTGACTCATGTCTGGTTGGCCGTAGTTGGCTTACATGATTCATCCGTATCTTTTTTCTGACTTCTATTTCATAAATGACTTTTCTTTTTCCGTGAACTGTCGTTTCAATCTTTTAGGTTGGCTTCACTTCGTGGAAATCTCTTGCTGCTAACGTTTGCCGCACACTGAACTCTCTGGACAATTCACTATACCGCTCACTGAATTGTTGTTTCATGCGATTATGCACAAGCTGATTCTAGGTATTGGTTTCGTCTGTTCTATTGAAACTCTGATTTTCACTCCACAAGTCGCTTCTACCTGGATTTCTTGATTAAATGTTTCCTGTTTTGACGTTTCCCGATGATTTAGTAAAAATCTTTGACCGGCATCACCTGTTTCTCCTCCCTTAGTTTAAGTGGTGATTTTTTAGAAGTGTCCGCAAGCCTCTCAAATAATCCACTAGACTGCGAGTGACAGGGGGGGTCTTGGTGTGTCTAACAGCATCGGCGAAGCAAAACTTTGAAAATTCCACAGAGGTGAATTTAGTTCCAATATCTGATACCAATACATCGGGACAACCGTAACAGCTGAATACCTGTCTCGATTTTTCCACATTAGCTTACATTACAGACTGCATGTAATGAATTTCTGGCCACTTGGAGAAAGGGTCAACAGTTACCAAGATCTGTTTCCCGTTCATGGGACCTGCAAAATCAACGTGCACTCTTGACCACAGCTTTGTTGTCGCTCCCCCCAAATCTGTATTTCTGTTTGTCGAGGAGTATTAGCGGCTACTGCATATGCAAAATATCTCGCAACATATTCTTCGATCTGTGAATCGACTGCGGTCAGTACATATGGTTACGTATAAGTGCTTTCATCCGCATTATACCTGAGTGTGCAGTATGCAGTTCTAACGTCACCTTACGATATGAGCTTGTGGGTACAGCTAACCGATCTCCAAATATCGGGCATTCGTTCACGTGTGGTAGGGGATCCCGCCAGTGAGCATACTTTATAATGTCTTTATAGTCTATTTGAGCTGGAAAATCGTGGCCAAGGTAATTAATAATCTGTTTCACCTTGTAGTCCATTTGAGTACAACATTTAATATCTTCAGCAGATAATAGTGTCACTTTTATAGCGACTTACAGTATTTAGTGAATATCTTCCTTCAACGATACCGTTGCAAAAATAGCATCTTCACTTTCCTTCTTCTGATCCACAATTAATCGAGATAAAGCCACAATTATCTCAAGCTTAAGATTTCACTGAATCAGCAACAGTAAAGAAGGTAGTATGTTTCATTCCATCGAAAGAATTTTAACATTACTTTGTCCAGTGACATGTTGCATTAGCCATTATAAGTTGGTATAATGGGTGTCGCAATCCATAAATGCAAGGTATGGACATACTAATTACCCAGTCATCTCCAAAAACGAGCGGAGCGTTGTAACATTAGTCGGTCTGGACACATTTTTGATCGGCATATTATCTGGATCTAGGCGACGACCATCCCTACCAAATATATATCCTGGGTATCTAAAAGGCGCGACCAGGCACTCGGACTTCTCTTTGTGTAAGTAAAAACAAGCTTGCGATATTTAAGCAAGCACAACATCTAGTCGGCCTACTGGTTCCTGAACAGAAACAACATCCATAATATCATCCAAATAGACTACTACACCTTCAAGGTTGGAAGTCGTAGTATCCATTATCTTCTGGAAAACTCCTGGAGCTAGATTTACACCGCAGGTCCACGGTGGGTAATAATTGCTAAGAACTCCTTCGAATCTTTGTCGACTTCTACTTGTAAGGGGGTTTCAGATAAATCGAGTTTATCAAAATAGCGTCCATCGTCTAATCTAACAGTCTATGTCAGATGCCTTAGTCAGCTGTAGACAGTTATACCGGATACGAAAAAGTGACGTCTTGTAGATATAAGTAAATCCCCGAAAAAAATAGTCCCGTAAGTCTCGGATCTTGACGCTGACCTTATTAGTTTTACCAGACACACCTAACTGAGAGCGCTTGGTCTCGCATTCGCACCAAATCACGAGCTGGTACACCGTGCTATACATCTCCTACAACGGTTAGCCAGCTTCCATCAAACACTTCTCGACATGTCGATAGCCTCCCAAATATGTCTGTAGAATTATGGTCTTCTTTGTTACTAGTACTGCTACAATACTAGACCTAATCCTAAGATCGTTGATTTGCCATGACGCAACTACCTAATCTATGAGATCTTACGCAGCAGTTTCATTATTGTCTACACTGACTCATCGTAATGTGAGAATCAGCTGTATAACGCCTAATTTCTGAATTACACATTTACACTGAAGATAGAATAATATATTTAATGCGAATGAAGATGATTTATACAGAATGACCAAGTATGCGAGGCTGAGCCATGTCATCCGATTGAATACAATTAACTGTAACCATCTTGTCCCTTGTTGACCTTCTCTCCCAGTTCCAAGTTGCGTATCTATTTTCCGAGTTACCTCGTTTTCAGATTCGAGGATTGTATGGCTGGAACCAATACAACTACATATCTTCCAACCTTCTCACTTCCGGCTTCTGATTTGACTGGATTGGCATACTTCAATTATAAAGACGTTACTGGTATACGCGTTGCCAAACACTGAACACTAGTGGTGTCTTAAGTGGTGAGCTCAATGTGATCTGGTATACCAACTCTTAAACTGTGAGTCTGTTCCCAGTTGGAATATCGTATATTATTTCTTAATTTTTATTTCTACATATTGCGATATTTGTTTGGTATTTTTTTCTCGTTCATTGCTGTACTTTATATTCATCACGACTGAATAGACTCTTAGATTATTCAAGATCAAGACTCTTTAGCCACGCCACTTCTACTATTGCCATTTTAGCCCGACAACGTCGAAGCCTGGTTCCGCTTCGCAGAAGCTGACTTCCACGAGCATTGCGTGACCGACCCAAGTGCACGGTTCCTCACACTAGCGACGGCACTATCGCGTTAGTTAGACAGGCACGTAACACCTAGTATGCTCACTAGTGGTGTCTCTGAACCTTATGTACCTCTTAAGAAGGTAATTCTTAGGCGTGGAGATCTAACCAACCAACTCTTCTACAATATTGCCCAGCAATAGACATGTTGCTACGAGTGCGAGAGGTCATT
This sequence comes from Schistosoma rodhaini, assembly GCA_944470415.2. Classification (NCBI taxonomy): domain Eukaryota; kingdom Metazoa; phylum Platyhelminthes; class Trematoda; order Strigeidida; family Schistosomatidae; genus Schistosoma; species Schistosoma rodhaini. The sequence goes on from OX104044.1 coordinate 43,171,902, forward strand.
GGTCAACGAACATTTGATGAGGGCCGGTTCAGACAGAGTCTCTCGACTGTAATTCCCCATCAAGTGCAGACAGTGATGGTCTCATGTTGAAATAACGCAGTACACAAACTGGCTGAATCTGCCGGCCGGATTTTGGAGATCGCTACAACTTCAAACGCCGAGGTTTATTCAGTCAAAAGAAAACCTCAAAGGACTCGAAACGAGGCTACGGAACTCCATACTGCTGTAACTTGTTAACTTAGTATTCGTCATGACCGTATACGCTCCCACATTCCCTGTACTTTTGTAAGAAAACGATCTGTCTCTAAATCAGGACGGACAAATAGACCTGATTTATGCTGTTATCATAGTCACCACGGAAATTTTTCTCGAAATCGTAGAAAACCCATCAATTATCTGAGCTTCCCGCAAACCGACAAGAAAAACGTTTCTAAAAACTTCCCAGGTCGCACGCGCTCTTGGCAACTGCAGCCGGCGAGCATACACATCTACTATACATCGCTGACTTGTTGATGAGAGATCACTATCTCGTCGATACTGGGGTCCAAGTTAGCATTCCTCTTGTAAACCATGATGACCGATTGCGCGAATCAGTTTTCAACCTACAGGCGGCAAATGAGAAACCCATCGCCACACATGGTGAGCAAAATCTTTATCTCAACGTGGGTTTACGCAAACGCATTCACTGGATCTTCGTTGTTGCAGATATTTTGATGCCAACCACTGGTACAGAACTGCTACAGAACCACAATCTACTCATGGAAACGAACGAACGGGGGTTATTAGATGGAAATACTAAATTACCTGTTTTTGTAACCTCTTGTTCCGGTTGTATGTTGTCCCGGCAACGTAGAACAAAATACTCTGAGCACACATGTTTTCACACCGAGTCATCAACTATTGAAACCTGTCATATGAATAAGTGGTGTCCATATCTTCAATTGGCTCACTTGGTAGAAGATCAGAAACTCCCAGAAGCTTACCAGAAAAGGACGGACACAGGTTTTAAGTCTTCTGTTCTTAAAACACAAATCTCAACCTGAATTTCCGCGTGCTAACAGGTCATATTTTCTCACTATATAGATGCGACAGTTGTACCAATTTGTTTTATGCTGTTTGTATTACCTCGGATATCAAGCTCCTCAAAGTTCGTCTTTTTTCTGTATTGACCATCTTGCATTAATGCGTTGTGTATAAACAGCCGTTGTCTGTCTCAAAGACAACCAATCGTACTACATTGCCTTGATCCTTTGTCACTATATACTTGAGTATCTCAGACTTGTACTGAACGTCAGTCACAAGACACAACAAAACTATCATTCAGATAACTAGGTGGAAAACATCACAAACATTCTGAATGATTCCCGACAAAATATTGCACATCAATAATTGTGAAATCAGAAGCTATTCAACCCTTACCAAATAAACTACCTAATTTGACCACTAAGTGAACGGAAAAATGTACTACACTTGGTATTAACGTAGCAAAGGAAGACTATTAGTGATACGAATTCAAACGATTACGTTGTAAATAGACCCTGGCACGTACTCGTATATATTAACTTATAACAACACATACTTGCGTAACTTTGATTGTTAATACGTGGATAAATCGAGGAGGCTAAAGTAAAAGACTAGTAATAAAACAACGTGAAAACAATCAACGAATGATGGAGAACGCCCTAACGAAATTGACGAAATGAAAATAATAAGACAAATATTTTCATAAGTTGGGGTCAAGATAACTATCCAAATAAGCAAAACATAATCTTTTTCTAGTTTGGTTTTCCGATCGTTAGTAGGTGAGGTACTTTCTATCACGATTTGTCAAAAAAAGAGAACTTTTCACAAACTTGGGTGAAGTCGGCAACTCGTTGGAGAAATAGCCAGACGCCGTCGCGCTCAGATTGGGTATTCACAAGTGAAGAATTCCTAGTCGACGACCTCACAATTCTGGGTTCCCCGGGGAAAATTGATCACGCCGTCCTATCCTTCAGTTTTGTCAGCAAAACTGAGCCAAGATATCCCACCAACAACAGGCTCTGGAATTTCAAACGGTTGAATGTGTTAGCTTTACATGACTATCTACAACAGGTGAATCGGGATGTTCAACCTCAGCTTAAAGTGGATGCTCATTGGGATTTTTTACTGCACACGATCTTATGTGCAACTGAGCATTCAGTTCCTCAAACGGGCCCAAAAAGCTACAAACATCAACATGTTGCTTCTCATTTAATACAGACATAATGCATATAATTGTATATTCATTTTGGAATGGTATATATGATTGAGAATGTGACTATTGAACTAATTGATTAAATTACCTAGCCTAAATAATGCTAAGCGCTTGGAATGATGTGTAAGCCATATGTATGAAAAATTGAGATATCCCTCAATTTAGGTTTCAGTAGACAAAACAAACTGACAAGTATCAAATAAGACGAAATAAGTGTCCTGGATTACATTGAAACATCTAAGGTTAAACGAATAACCTAAAGGTCTGATCCACAAGACACTAGAGAAACGTAAGGAGATGCAATTCCATGGTAGCCATTGACCAATTATTGGTCCATTCACCATTTAATTCTTCAGGATACTGGAGCCGATGTGCACCACTGGTTTGTAATCAGGGGTGTCCAATTCCCCTAGGTGGAGCTTCCGTATCCATCAGCTCGGTTAAAGCGTCGGACATTTATTTTCGTCCCCTCAATTTCGTAAACAACAGCCTCACCACGACAAGGCAGATTCCTTTGTTGAAATATGAGGCAGATATTCAGAAATTGGACGCCGTATAACTTCAGCTACTACAGGTTATCCAAACGAATGGAATTAAGCCGGTTGACTAATTTAACTATAATGCTTTCGGCTCAGATTTTAAAAATATTCGACATCCATGTATTATATTTAATGCTATTAATCCTACTTACCACAGTCACTTCTGATTTATTCATTGTTTATTGATATGCGAACATTCGTCAAAATATTAATTGTTACAATTTTTACCACATGTCAGACAATTTAAAAACAGAATATTCCGAGAACATTCAAACATTCGCTTTGTGAGCATATGTTTCTATTCCTTGTACCGTTTAGTTGTACACACAATTGATTTTCCCTCCAAATACCCTGGCACCACCGAGTGGAAAGTGCCCGCCTTCTCTCTCGAAATGCTCTCACACTGCCACGCACATACCGTCTCTACCAGAGAAGTTTCTATGCAACCAATGCGCGATATGCAATGCGTATTATGTCCGTCTAAGTCTATGCCAGCCGTTGGTTAGGGTCAAGTATACATACAAACGATTTTAGTGTCTTTTAGCCAGTCGGACTACACTCAAAGTAGGTACATGACTTCTTACAATGAGAGTTACTATCATGGTATGGATATTATGACCTAGGGGCTAAAGCTGATGTTAGGTAGTTATGCAAACTCCAACCATAATGAACAGTCCTTATCCTTCACATTAAACTGTAACCCTAACCCAATGCTCCAGAAATCTTACTCTTCTTCCAGATCTCGGTGTCTCAAGTTCATTTTCAGACGCTGATGAATTATCAACGTGCGTGTCAGCTGTCGGATGGAATACTACAAGTGTAGGAGCTATGTCGTTCGATTGTACCGAAGGAAAATCGACGTAGCTAGGGTTTTCTTCTAAATACGCTGATTTCAGGTGATCGATACTGATGCTATCGTTCGTGCCGTTCTTATCTACTGTATAATAATTGGGTTCATGCTGAAGAACCTTGAGAGGTCCTTCGTTTGCTGATTCGAGGGGTCATTAATGTGGGTCTCGACGTACGAAGATATGTGTACTTTATCGCAAGTCAGGCTGAACGAAAACATCAGTTGATTGAGGTCAAATGGAAGCAGGTTTAACTGAACGCACTTCCCCTCCTCCCATATGGCGGCTGCAGATGTGGAAGCATTTCGTGCCAATAGAGGACGGTTGCCAACTGGCATCCATATGCATCCGGATAGACCACGCGAAAACTGAATCAAGCGCAAAGGCAAGCTGGAGCTGATCATGAGAAAACGTGTAAACGACAGGGACTACCAACTCGGTCAACATCGTATACGTAGGCTACCTGTCTACTCACGTAAGGCTCATACTAAAAAAACAGGAAGAAGCTCACGCGTTCCAAAATGGTAGCATAAACTGCTTATGCATGAACACCGCGAGTTTGTCAAATAAAATGAATGAGCTGCGTGAACTAAGCAACGCTATTGATGCTCATATGATAGGAGTATCCGAAACTTGGGTATCGTCCCAGTTTACAGCCAGGGGCTAGCAGCGCCTGAAATGTCTTTGTTTCGCAACGACAGGAAAACTGGAATGGGGATGGGGTAGCATTATACATACGATCATGCTAAGAGGCGCACCAACTTCACAACCAAGAGCTTCTCAATCTTGATGAATCAGTATAGTGCTCAGTAAGATTATTCACCACCTCAAGGTGTCTAGTCAGGGTAATCTACAGGAAAGTCACTGATGATATCGAGTATGATAATTGTTTGCTTGAAGGATTAACTCGATCAACACGTCTTGGATTCTCGCATATCCCGATTCCAGAGGACTTCAATATTCCTAAAATCAACTTCACGGAACATTCCTACATTGGAGGTGACAACTCTACTGAAGATCGGTTCTTCAGCCTCATTGGTGATCTGCGAGTATTCAAAAATAAGAAGTCGGCAACTCGTTGGAGAAATAGCCAGACGCCGTCGCGCTCAGATTGGGTATTCACAAGTGAAGAATTCCTAGTCGACGACCTCACAATTCTGGGTTCCCCGGGGAAAATTGATCACGCCGTCCTATCCTTCAGTTTTGTCAGCAAAACTGAGCCAAGATATCCCACCAACAACAGGCTCTGGAATTTCAAACGGTTGAATGTGTTAGCTTTACATGACTATCTACAACAGGTGAATCGGGATGTTCAACCTCAGCTTAAAGTGGATGCTCATTGGGATTTTTTACTGCACACGATCTTATGTGCAACTGAGCATTCAGTTCCTCAAACGGGCCCAAAAAGCTACAAACATCAAGAGCCGCACACTTCGTTTGCTGAGCCGCAAAAGGCACTGTCGGGCCGAATGTAAACGAACTGATAACAACGGCGCGTTCAGGCAATACAAACATATAAGGGATATATGCACAAAGGCAGTTAGAGAAGACAGGCTCCATCAACTACACTTCATCTGCACCTGAACAGGACTTTTCGAAGTGGACCTGAGCGCTGACCTGGTGTTCCTTAAACTTCAGAACATCAAAAAAAGACACTACTCCCGGTCACGATATGCTTCATTCTGCTATACTGAGGGAAGCAGCTTCAATCCTGGCAGCACCAGTTGGTGTGATGTTTTCACCCTCGTGAAGCCTAAGCAAACTACCGGAAATTTGGAGGCTGGCTCACATCACACCAATTTTCAAAGGAGGTCGACGTAGTGAACCATCAAGCTACCGACCGATGGCCCTTCTCTCCATACCTTCTAAACTTATGGAGTCTCTGATATGTGACGGTATACACGAATACCTATTATCCCTAAAGCTCTTCTCACCCCAACAGCATGGTTTCAGAAAGGATCATTCTAGTATGACCAACCTACTGACTGAGGTGGATAGATAGGATAAAACGTTTTCTGAGCATCATGCGTACAGCAAAATCCACCTGTGTCCTACCTGGCTTTTGTCAAGTGAACCTCTGCAATGAACTTAAAGAGGACCAGACAGTATAGTTTGCCTTTAATAACAAGGATATCAGTTCATGGCGTGTGAAAGTTAGAAGTCATCTCACTGAATAAGCTCCTCTCTTGACCGCTTTAGTAAAACGGGCTGTAGGGCTACTTTCACTATCTCTCAGGCTATGGAATGTTCTGGTATGGTCCCCCAGGGCTCAATACTAGGATCTCTTCTCTTTTTGATTTACATTGACGATCTTTCACAACAAGTTTTGTCTGACTTATTGCATTTTGCTGATGATGTGAAACTTTGGAGAGAGAGATACGCAACCAAGAGGATATACTAGCACTTTAGGACGAGTTGGGCAGACGACAGCGGACTCACCTTCAACACTTCAAAGTGCAAAGTAGTCCGTCTGAGACATGTTGCAGATTACACTTACAACTTAGGAAACTCCTCTCTAGAAGTTTCCCAAGTCGAAAAAGATTTAGGAGTGTTGGTACCCTACGACTTGAAATCGTACGCTAACTGTGACAAAAACACATTCCAAGCAAGCCTTGCACTGGTAACATTGAGGCGCATTTTTGGCCAGTTTGACTTTCCACATAATCCTCAACAGTTTTATTCGTCCACATTTAGAGTACGGAAACATAGTATTTCTTTCTTCTTTCAAAAAGGATAATGACACTCTGAAGCGTATCCAACGGCGAGCCACAAAATCAGTCCGGGGCTCAATTCAGACTGTATGAACAGCGCTTCCGATCACTTGACCTTTACCCGTTGGAGTACAGGCATCTTAGGAGTGACCTTCTTATGACTTAACTTTCCTTAACACTCCTGGTCATCCCCTTCAATATCTACTTAAGCTTAGTCACAACACTAACCTTAGGGGTAACACCCAGAAAATGGGGACCCAACATAGCAGAACAGACTGCAGACACAACTTCTACTCCTTAAGAGTTGTCAAATGCTGGAATTCGCTGCCGACTGAGTTGGTCCAAGAGGCTTCCCAAGAGTCCTTCAAGAGAAAGTTTGACCTATTCTTAAAGACTAAGGATAACGTCTTACTATGATTCACCAGTTTCTTTTTTCCTCTATTATCGTTAATATACCTAGGCTCTTGCCTGGAGGAATTTGTGATCCCTTGCTACTAGACACGGAAGCCCGTTTAGCGAAAGCTCCTTCCATTCCATCCACAACCATTTGAACACCAGGATGAGAAATTTTGTGCAACGTATTGAAGACGTTGCGTCGATAATGTTTCGGCACGATTAGACGATTCCTACTTGTAGATGTGTCATATAGTAAGGTTTTCTTACCTGTTCTCAACTGTTTGACGCGCAGTTTTAGTGTTTTTGAGGATAACTCGTGCTGAAGATCAGTGTCTTCTTTTTGAAGCTAGGCGAGATTAGGAAGTTCGGTTCCTTGGAAACGGTTCAAGGAAGTTATACGAGACAAGGCATCTGCAACTACGTTGCTTGCTCACAAATGTGTTGTACATCTGAAGTAAACTGCGAAATGTAGTCCAGTTGCTGAGGATCTCGAGGTGAGTACTCGTCTGACGATGAGCTTAAAGAGAAGGAAAGAGGTTTATGATCGGTAAAATGTGTGAATTGTCTCCCTTCGATGGAATAATGGAAATGCCGTACAGCACAACACATAGTTAGGAGTTCCCTACTGAATGTGCTGTACCTCGATTCAGTGTCTAGAAACCGTCTCGAGAAAAATGCTAAAGGTTGTCAAGAGTGGTTAACCCATTGTTGTAAGACTCCTCCAATTGCTGAGTCCGATGAGTCAACTGCGATACTAATGGTTGCTTGACTGTCCTGATGTGTAGGCAGGGTTGCCTTTACAATAAGTTCCTTAATTGTGGAAAATGCTTTTCGCGCAGTGTTGTCTAGATTAATTGATTTCGCATTTCCACGAAGTTGGTCGGTTAGTGGTTTCATGAGGATGCGTATTTTGGTATGAACGGTCTATAGAAACTTACAAGACTGTTAAATGTGCGCAAAGTTTTGATAGTGGTTGGTTCTGAGTAATCCAGAATGGCCGCCACTTCGCTTCTTAGAGGTCGAATTTCTTGAGCATCAACAGTGTGTCCAACGAAATTTACGGAGTTGGTTCCGATTTGGCATTCCTGAATGTTTACAGTGATGCCATACCTTTGAAGGCGTTCGAAAACAATGTTCAGATTCTGGAGATGTGATTCTCTGCCCGGACTTGCTATCAGACAGTCATCAACATATGCATCTGCGAAGTTGAGATCTCGGAAGACGTCATCTATGAACCTATGGAAGGTTTGAGCAGCTTTCCTTAGACCGAAAGGCATTCGTAAAAATTCGTAGAGTCCGAAGAGAGTTATGATAGCTATTTTTGGAATATCGTCATCAGCCATTGGGATTTGGTTATAAGCTTTAACCAAGTCGATTTTCGAAAAGACAGTTACACCTCTCAAGGTAGCTGTCAAATTGTGACTGTGAGGCAACGGGTGACTATCGGTAATGGTTTTAACATTCGGACGTCGATAATCGCCAGTTGAACGCCAATCGTAGCTGTCATTTTTAGGGACCAGGCGCAAAGGAGATGACCATGAGCAACTTGACTGTCGAATGATTCCTGAGGCCGAAAAGGCATTAGATGAATCGAGGGTGGGGGCATAGTCTTTAACTTAAATACTTTGGGTGTCTGCTCCGTCATAGTGCGAAGTCAAGTATTATAATGAACGAGAAATAAATAATTAAAATATATTCGAAAACTCGAAAAAATATCACAATACATAAAAGTCAAATGAAGCAAAACAATGATTTATGAAGTTCCAAATAGGAACAGACTCACATTTTATCGTTTGGTGTACCAGACCACGTCGTGCTCACCACGGAAGATACCACTAGTACTGTAGTTTGACAACTCTTTACCAGTAACACTTTCTATGATCGAATCGCTTCCACTCAGTTAAAATCAGAGGCGAGGAGGTTGGAAGATACATTTCATGGTTTATCAATGTATCGAAAAGTGACTAATCTAATCTGGCTAATGATCGTATGAAATGTTTCCCACGCTATTCTGCAACGTGATCTGGTACGGATGCATGACCGAGCGCCTTCAGCTAAACAAGTCCACTAAAACTAATGTGGTCAGCATCCAATGTCGAACACTTACAGAGCTATTGGTTTCGGGGAATTATTTACAGCCACAAGATAAAGCCCTTGTACACATAAATTAAGGCATATGATATTGTTGTGATTAAAAAATAATATTACCGGAATATAAAAAGCTCCACATATCTGAGAGATAGGTTGCTATTATATTTTGTAAAATACTTGAATTTACCCAACAAATGTTGTAAACCAAACTTTCGGTAAGTTAGTACATACTCTCATCGCTGAGATTATAGGGATGTATCAAGTATATGATAATAAGGCTGTTTGATAAACGTTAGTTAGGAGCACTACCAATGATGTAGCTCCTCATTGATGCTTATAATTCAACTATCTATAATCGTATTCCAAGTGCCCAAACATAAATGTTAAAATGAAACTTCTATAAGTATTTAAACCGATTACTGGGCTTATTGAAATATCCTAAGTTAGTGCATTTTTAATCCTTAATCATCTGCAGTTCCAAAAATTGGATTTAAGTGTTACTGTATGTTTCACGCTCGATTTTATCTGCCAATTTGTTGGATTTTCTGTTGTCCCGTTAAAGGTGTAGGTCTGATAGTGTACATTGAAGGTTTAACTGTATCAAACAAATCTGGTAAAAACTAACAAGTGGAAATCACTTAAAAGTTGCCAATATCAGGCTCGTTCAAAGCCCACTCTTATGAAGTTCAGTAGAATGGTTCTTGAATGTGTGAGATTAGGACAATCATATATTTTCCTGGTGTGTTTTTGGTGAAATCCAACTGGTAGATTTTTAATGAGTACGACTCTGTAAAAATAAACGGATTGGTGACACTTATTTTTGCAGTGACTCAATAATCCTATTCATAATTAATACTTATGCTAACATAATGATTATCTCACATGTTATGTATTGTCGCATATTAATAAAAACTTGCTAAATTAATAACTGTTGTTTTTGTTGGTTGATGTCTAAAGACTAGGGAATATTTGAACTCAAATGTATCAATAAAAAAGCAGTGTGTTTAAAGACGTTAAGAAAAATTACTTTGGTGAATAATAATAAGTCACCAGGACCAATCCTTCAACATAGTTTTCTGAATGAATGCTACCTGGTGTTGGTCAAGCGTATTCAATCTAAAAACCATCCGGAAACTTATAGCACAACTGGCTTTAACTAGAAAGCGTTTGGAAACCCTAATGGAAATAGGTGACGGTGTAGTGTATGCTACTTATGCTGACAGATATGAGTAGTAGGTATCAGCGTTCGGAAGTAGGACAATTGCCTGCAGAAGATTGAATTAAAGAGAACAGAAAGGGAAACAGAGTGCACTTGTAGTAGCAACAGAATTGGAAGAATCGCAAAGCATGTAAAAGGAAACTGAAGGAAGATGTGCAAATAATGTGTTTGATTTATAGTCGGCCCCTTGTACCAATATTTTTGTGTCCCATACATCTCAATAAATAAACCATTGGTAGATGTCATTCACCTCTGTTTTCTGAAGTGAAGAATATTACAGCTCCTCGATGATCAGCATCCCACCACTGCAATTAGCTGATAAAGTAGACTCTGGGTAATGGAAGGATTTGACATCCATGAGCTCCTTTCGTTTCAAGGGTATTTAGACCTACTTATTGATCTACATATGATAAAATGAAAACAACCTATAGCTTCATGAAACGGAAACCTCAGGGATTAATACACACTTTCTGCCTGAAGACAGTACACAAGTAGCACACGAGAATCGGAAAAACACTTTGTGAACATAAATCAAATAAAATTAGGTACAATTTTCAGCTGCCATATAAAAGATCAGTCTACAAATTCTTTCAATAATTATCATTGCCGACCAATCCCTAATTTAATTTACTAAGTTAGAAACAACCACGGGCTAATTATTGCAAGAAGTTGAATGACTGTCGAGAGGTTGGAACAGCTTACTGGTATAGTTATGTGGGAAAACTATATTTAAGGTGACAAATTAGTCGAAGTTTTAAGAGTTTTTATTTTAAAGATAATTCTGACGAAGTTTTTACAATCCATATTTTTTACATTCACAATGTTATTATCTCCAACTACATGGTATTACCTATATTAAAAGTTCTTACTTAATTTAACAATCGAAATTACTAATTTTGATGAAAATTCCCATTTTGACATTTGATAAATAAAAAGAACAGATCGAGCGAAGAAATTCCTTTTGATGAAGTTACATGACTGTTGACATTCACGTAAATATTGTTTGTTAAATATTCTCTCCACCAAATTTGGTAGTGAAATCATAACCTTGCAAAGGCACTGATACAACGTAGTTTATAGTACCGTGATGAATTTTTTAAATACTTATCTCTAATTTATCACTCTGATGATCAAGATGTTTAAACAAATATGCCGAGAGTTCACACTAAGTAAACTTGACAAAACTTCAAAGAAAATCTATAGTCATCTAGAAACTGAACATTAAAAGAAGACAGGATAATTGTGTTGTTAACACTTCTAGAGTATTCATCTTCCTTTCTTATCAATTAAAACACTACTTAGGCTTTCTAATTTGAGGGTTATCTGACAAGAACTCCAGGAGAATTGGGTTAACACGTGAATATTTTCGAGGTTCGACAACAACAAGCGTATCTATGTCATTACTAACGTAGGACCGGCAACGAATCAAGTCTAAGTTATTATAATTCAAATCACTAAGAGAAGAGGCAGTCAAAAGGGTAAGAAGTACAGAATAAAATCAAAAGTAATCAAAGCATAAGACAATCGCAAAGACACAAATGAGTTCGAAAGGTGGACATCTAAGGATGATGCTTACTTAAAATTTGAAGATAGAGAGTGCATGCAACTGCACCAGTTTAATCGTTTTCAAGCCATGTTACACATAATCTTTAATTTTCAAATGAACAACCAAGACAACATACAAACTGTTACTCAGTAATGGACAGCCACTCATCATCTAGTTAGATTCAATGGAAAATATTAGCGCATAACGAGAGAAAGCACACTAACCCAGTAGTTTTTAGAGGACCAGAAGTTAACTTCACCGAAGCCCTAAGGCATAACAGCACACTTCTATTTTATTATCTTCAACCTTCTCAAATGAAGGCATTCGTAGAGGCAGAGACGGAAACTCTTATTGAGATATATATCGCAAGGTTGATTGGAGTCGATTTCTATGAGAAAAATAGCCATCAAGCAATAGCCGCATTACGATAAGTAATAATATAAATATTAGGCTTAATATGTTCATCTTGATTGGGTAAACGATAACATAACTTGACTAGTGTCGATTCCAAAGTTTTGTGGTTTCCGTTACCCTACTTTATTTCCACGGTATTCTAATCACTTACCTAATTAGTCATAGACTACTACTTCCATATCGAAATATTGAGGATGTTAGACTTTATGTCGTACCCTTCTGACTGAAATATTTACGATGAATATATAAGGAAAAATAGTGGCTATAGCCAGGGGTCAAACATAGAATGAGACAAGCACATAAGCAGCATAAAATTACCATGTTGGTGAACCTCGTTGTGCATTGACCCAACTAGTTTTAATACTTCAACATACAACTTCCTGTAGCATAAACTTTAGAACATTATTCAGTAACTGGAAAAATTTCAACTTCAACTAGGTTCCTAGACACGGACAGTTTGAAGATATTATACTTTTTTAACCTAGGACTGCCCTGACACTCGCACATTATTCGTGAGTCAGACAATTATCTCACGAAATCGCACCCTATCCGCAGTCACTCCTGATCCATGGGAGGGTGCATCAGCTACAGTAGTGTTGTTACAGGTATGAGGACCGTTACACTTCACGGTTGCCCACATTATGGAAAGGCTTTCTTAGTGGCACCTGTAAGGGGAATCGGGTTACAGTTGGTCTTGGTGACCGCAGTGCCCAAAGGACAACCGTTAAAGGCTGGTTACACAAGACCATTTTGTGAGCAGTTTCCGTGTCCGCCCCGTACTTGTTGGGACCTTACGGACGGCAATCCATGGGATAAGGCGAGGCGTGCATTCCTGGCGTCGAGTTTTTCTAACATTGACTATTCTTGTGGGAAGGGGAGAAAAATTACTGCCGTCACACCCCTGTACAGTCAGCATGACGACCCCCCCCACTCAGACGAGTTTGTTAATTTGGACGCTACTGCTCAACTGTGTCTGACACAGTAGGACTTTGAGGAATGGTTGTCCCAGCTACTTTGTCTCGACTGATTCTTTACGATAAGCAAGTCCGACCAGCACGCCAAAATAGAGGCAACGGTCGTGGGAGGGCACACATCTTGATTCACTGCTGAAAACCTAATAAACTGGATACTAATGAAAACGACACCTACGAGTTGTCCCCGCTAGCTAGATTTAATAATAGATGAATCGACAGCAATATTAATAGATCGTCCCAATTCACTAGTATGAAACGATGAACAAAAACATTCAGGACACAAAGTATTGTGTAGCTAATTGTAATTATCAACCTTTTAGACGAGCCGCAGAAGAACCACGACTGTACAGTAATGAGTATTATGAACAGTAACCACTGTGGGGATTTAAGGCAAAAGCGTCCTCTAAAATTGTAGGGAAAAATTTGAATCACAAATTACTTCAAGACGACAAACTAAAGCTCGTGATGGTGGAAAGGACAAGTACCCCGGACTTGACATACTGACCTTATGCGATCCACTTAAAGTTCGTACCTTGTGGCTGTTAATCCATCGGCGCTCTGTATCATCAGCAAACTCATACTGCCAACATACAATCGGAGTGACCCTGATAACATCCTTGGACAAATACGCTAACCGGGAGGCAGTTTTATTTGAAACTGAATTTTAAACTAAGTTAACAAGACGTGTCAATTTCAACAGTCCGAATTAATCGAACACAGTGATAGTAGTATAATGCTGTTTGTACCTCCGTACAATATGTTGGTTAGTAAGCAACTACACCGTCTAAGACATTCCTACCTGGAAAATATTAGTTGAGGACACACTTCATGGAGCTAATGAAAAATGTTGCTAGAACAGGGATCTATTTTAGAGACGTCACCCTACATCGTGTATAATAACTAACCGTTCAAGAGATACTATATATCAACTTCGGCACGAAAACTGCAAACACACTGGCCTTTGAAACGTGAAAGAGAGGTTAGCATTCTTCAGTTTATATCCGTAGTTGGTTAATCAATAACACTAATGCTAAAAACACTTTCAGAACTCGAAATTTCCATACTATGAAACGTTTGCTTTTTAAGACAACCCAACCAATGAATACGGGACCACGTATAACAATCAATAAATAATAAGCATTATTATTTAAGATACCGGCCTTCGAATATAAGTAGAGCAGGTAGGTTGTGCATACAATTAACTTGAAACAACAGTACAGCCTGATGAGTAAATCACTAGTTTACAGCAAGTTTAGATACAAGGTGAACCCAATCTATTGATATTGTGTAATAAAAAAACGATTTCTACCATAATTTTATTGTAGGAAATCACAATCATGCGGCAACCTTCGTGCGTCCTAGACTCTTCTTCAAAGGACCCTAAAAGTACCAAGTTTATACACGGATATTTCGAAAAACCTACCATAGTAGCCTGTTTTTCTGCACGAGTCTGGAACCGACCATGACCAAACTTGGATGATGTATCAATAAATTTAAGAACAATCTTCTCCCTTGATCGTGGCTTAACCTGAGGTATTAATGTTTTCCTAAGGGTTATGACACGCTTTCTAGGACCCATACAACAACCCTTGATCATAACATAATCGTTTCTGACTTCACCGTAATGTGGGAAACCACCCATAGGTGTGATGTTTTTAGCCGTTAAGTCGAACTCCGTCGACGCATTGCCTTTAGGTTTTGGTACTGCGTTTTTATCATTATCATCTTTAGAGGCTTCTGCCTTCGCAACCTCTAACTGAGCTTGCAAACCTACCAGAACTAATGAAATAATCAAAACTTACCCATCCCAATCTTGTAGATCTTCTTGTTTAGCTCCGTTCTGTGGAAGTAGCCCTTTTGACCAGCCCTAGCAACTGATCTTGCAACACGTGCAGGATGCCACGCTCCAATACAAGCCACTTTACGCAAACCTTTGTGCGTTTTACGAGGAAGCTTTTTGGTGTGCCAGCGAGAAGTGACGCCTTTAAAACCTTTACCCTTGGTGACACCTATAACATCAATCATTTCATCTTGCGAAAACACGTTTGAAACAGATATCTGCTTCTCGAAATGTTGACGAATCCAATCGACTTTCTGTGACACAGTCCCACCGTTTACTTGTATTTCCATGATATGTGACTTTTTTTGACGATGTTTCATCAGGCGCATCTAATAACGTCTAATGAGTATTCATTATTTTTACCTGTGTGTGTGCAATCGCTCGAACAACTGTACAGTACTTTTTGATTTTTTTCAGATCACGTTTAATCTGAGCAAGACCCGCTTCACATAACCATTTCTTGGAGGATTTAAGGAAAGCTCTTTTCTTAGACTTGCACCAGTCCTTGTAGAACCGACGTTTGAATTCTTCAGTAAGATGTTCTGCCCATACAGTTTTAAAAGTCCTTAAACCCTTGGCGGTTGGTGCGTACCCGACCATCCCAACGATTACCATAGGTGGGCATTCCATTATAGTTACTGGCTCGACAACCTCACGCTTGTGAACCTTGGATCCAGGTCGGTCAACTTCACGAACAATGTGAGTCATTCCTGCTTTATATCCCATGAAAGCAGTCAGATGAGGTGGGAGAGATCTTCTGTCTCGCGGGAATGCCTTGCATTTTCCTCGGATGCGTCGACAACGCTTTTTAGGTGTAAATCCGAGAGAACCGTGACGCGGAGCAGAGAATTTCCTGTGTGACTACAAAATGATGAGCATACGACAACAATCAACTTACCATGTTCTGAACACGCTAACTGTGGGCGCCAATCAGCATACAAAAACACAGCTGTACAAAATTAAATTTTGTTCAATGCATTCACAAATGGGCTTCTGAACCTAAGAACTTTGATAGTTTTGGAGATATTATGTCAGTTATCCTAAATTCTTGCGATTTTGAAAGCACCCTTCTTAAACAAATGGCTTGTCTTTAACTGTTGTGTGCTCTAATGTGCATTTGAAATACTTTAGTCCGGAACCTTTACTTAAACTACACATGCTTGAGTTAGCCTTGGCTTATCGTTGTTTGGCCATTGATATGGAAGATGAAATGAGTAACTATATTGTTACTTATTTCGATTGTGTCTTATTTAACCACAATCATGCAGCATTGTAACCAGTAAAATTTTAATAACATGAACTGTTTGTTAACTCCATTTATCACTGTGACTTAAACGACGTTTTAGTAGGCCGGTTTAGTTCATAGTCTTTTACTAAGAGATGTATAATCTTATAAGAATTTGATGAGTCCAAATAGAAATTCGAAGAACTAGGAATTAGGCTATGATACATTACTTTCGAACAAAGCTAATAGTTGTCGAATGCTGGAATTCGCTGCCGACTGAGTTGGTCCAAGAGGCTTCCCAAGAGTCCTTCAAGAGAAAGTTTGACCTATTCTTAAAGACTAAGGATAACGTCTTACTATGATTCACCAGTTTCTTTTTTCCTCTATTATCGTTAATATACCTAGGCTCTTGCCTGGAGGTATTTGTGATCCCCACTGAAGCCTGTTAAGCGAAAGCTTCTTCTATTCTGTTGACAACCATTTGGACCATTCGAAGAATTTGGATAATATTACAGCACATTCGGTGCATCATGTGAAGAGTGTAAAAAGCAGTGAGCTCATCTTAAAAACGATGCCCAGGTCCCCTGAATGTTCCGAAATTCAGCGATGTGATTAAATGGTTATTTCAACAGTTGCTCCTATCAATGCCATATTATGTATTAAGGGTATTTATTAAGAAGTCTATATGCCTTCAGTCTTTAATACATTTGTTCGTCAAACCAGCATCTCTTTCAAATTATCTTATGGCATCGATCAATCCTGATTTGAGTATACAACCCACAGTAGAAGGTCAAAACCATCAGATTGTTTTATGATGTTTTAGCAGAACTGTAAATCGGCAAGGACACGGCCGAAACCATCAAATATACGAATAAGTACCAAGCTAATTGTGCAACTAACGATCTTAATGGTAGATTATACATTTAGTGCGGGTAAAGTCTAACGGACTGTTTGGAATTCGGAGATTCAGTTTATCCTTTTCTCTTCCTCCCTATGTCGTTTATCCATTCTTCCACCGTAGACTATTCTAAGTTACTTTCGTTTTGGTGATTTCCTTTTTCCTAGGCGTTCTTGGAGTTGATTTGGGCTTATTAGCAGATGAGGCTTTAGTTCTCAGTCTAGCAGCCTCGGGTTTAGCGTCAAGAATTTTCCTCTCAGCCACTTTGAAGCTACCAGATGCACCCTTATCTTTGTTCCTAACTCGTACAAAAGCACTTCTTTCAGCACAGTGTACACTACCGCGGGGAATGTCTACTGCTTGTTTCTCAACAATAAACCAATAGTCTCAGGCAATGTATTACTTGGTGGTAGCAAATGAGCTGCCCTTGCGATTTTTAGCTGCCGAAATTACTTCTGTAATCATAATGATTACCGGCGTGTGACTGGCCGGTACCTTAGACAACTTACATTTGCTAGATTTTAACAGTTTATCGGACAGAAACAGACGTATCGTAAACACCGAAGGTTAGCTTAAAAATGCTAAGCTTCCATCGCCTTGCATTTATTTAGGAGTGCGTGCTTGAGTAGCGACCCGTGCTTGACAATAATACTGATAGGTACGTACTATTTTTTGTTTGTTCATAGTTACATAGCACTACCTAAACGCTACGAATGCAGAGTTACACATTGCAGTCAATCGGTATAATAACTAATATAGGAGATCTATTTGAGTCTGTACAACCCAACAGCGTGGTAAAAGTTCTTTGAGCGGATAGAATTCACTGTACGACATACCACAGCAGGTAGTTGGCCTGACGAAATGTATATACTGATAGTCAATATGTCTTGATGAGATGTGAATTCTATTCGATAAATACAACTTTTGCCCACGGTAATCATAGAATTATAAAAAACTAGAGAAAATTTACTCACAATGATCCATGCGTTAGTATTGCACCGAATACAGTCTTCAAAATATTTTCCGTAATGGCATCGCGTCCACGCCACATACCAGATCCAAGCTTGACATAATTGTATTAGAGTTCCGTTCATGCAATGCAACATTTCAGGTTTATAGTTGTTATAAAGTATATTTGTAGAGAGTTTGTTGCGAACCATGACCTTGGGAGAGCGCTTACGTAAAATTTGCTTCAAACGTCAGAAGTTCCATAGCTGGGCCCTCAGAGCAGGATTGTTAACTTTATGCTTGTTCTTTCACTTAGCCTGCTAATGCAGATCCAATTGGAAATCAACCCATACGGACTTGATAATTTAGACCAAAAACTAATACTTATTTGAAATTTCTACAATATTGATTATCCTTAGTGTTTCTAAACACAAAATACTTGTACTACCAATAAGTTGAGTTATTAACCAACGACCATTACTACGCATCTTACTGTGACTTATTCAAATATTTCTGCACGAAGTCATTCCTAATTGTTATAAACCCGCTTTCTTTAACTCCTAAATAATATTCATGTAGATTTTCATCTTGCGCGTGTTAAGAATGAAACCGAACATTTTGAAATTAATCCATGTATCTCACGATCAGTTGCTGCTGCCTTCTTTTTGGTTTATCTTTAAGCTTATCAATACCCGAAGGTTTCTTATTATTTGTGGCAACGTCCGGCGCGCGGCAATCCCACTCATTTCGGTATCGGATCAACGTCAAGTCATTAATAATGTTGAAGCGGTAAAGTAAAATCAGTATATGGATAAGAAGTACTGTAAGTACTATAAGTTCGATAAATATGCAGAAGTTAGAGATATGGCTATTATTATTTTTCACAAATACCTTATGGGTACATAAGTGCTGTGAAGAAACCATTTTGGGTTTCTTCAAAAATGCAATAATACACAATTTCCAATAATGTTAGCATTACATATGCCATGTTTGAGAAAGGAAGGAAAAGGAAAATAAAATATTTATAATAGAATAGTAATAATAATAGTAATAATAAATCAGGTTCCGCGTAATTGGCAAGATAATAATGATAATAAAACAATAATAATAATAACTACTAAGAAATAACAATGAATGTCGGAAGACTGTCATAACGTTATACTATTCAGTTAGAAAACCCATAGCATTAAAGCCATAACAGAACGTGGAGTTTAGTTCGTTGTTATTGTTAGTAAAACCCTGAAATGACGTTCTGCCGGAGTGTTTGAAATGCATAAGCCTTTGATTCCTACGACTTCTTAGCACACTTTTTTGTTTATGTGTGTTATCCTGAGAGATACTTTTAAAGGTTAAACGAAGCCAGGATTGATGAGATTTGCAAAACTATGCCTCTTTTGTTTCTTATTTTCATCCGCAGGCAATTCCAAATAACTTTACAAAATGCGTTTGGCAAGTTTTAATTTGCAATACACCCTGCAGCAGCATGTACAGACTAACGTAGCTCAAATGGAAAATTTAAACCGTATACATTCAGGGGTCAGGAAGCAAGCAACGAAGATGATGAGAAGCCCCACGTAACATTGTTTTTCTCAAGGACTTTGAAATTCGGTTATTCAGGGTTCCCACTGCAACGTTTCTCTTAAATTGATGTTCATTCAGTTTTGTGGAACTGTGGCGGTATCGGTCCTAACCACACAATCCTCAAAGCTGAACCTGAGATAACTGAGGAAACAGGTATTTAGCATTTAATACGGAGAAAATGCCATCGGTATTGAACGCGGGAACATTCATTCGAGAACCAGTGGGATGGCATGGCTCAGGCCTGAAGATGTGGTCATTCCTGTGAAACATATCACTTTCATTCAGCCTAAATATGTCCTCTACAAACACCAAACATATTTCGATAGTTACGATGCGACGAGGTAGTGTAGACAATGATGGGACTTCCACGCAAGATCTTATAGACTAGGTTTTTACATCGTGACAAATCTATAATTTCAGGATTAGGTCTTCTAACAGAGCAGTACTTATAACAAAGTAGACCATAATTCTAAAGAACTATGCGACCTTCTGATGGATAAGATGTCAAAAATTGATGTGCCGTTCTGTTTTTCAGGCTCTTCGAGAATCTAGTGACTGGAAGTGAGTTAATAGTGTGCACACGAGCTTATATTGTTTGACTGCCTTCTTCAATATGATTAAGAGGTCGCTTTTATAACATCGGTGGTTGTCAAGCTAATGTACCACGTCATACATGGACTGTCATTTTGTTTCTCTTGTCGGCTTGAAAGTAGTCAACGGTGTCTGCGGTATCAAATGCTGAATGTGAGATATATATTTACTGAGTATCAAAGTAGAAAGTTGCTCATTTTTTCTGATGATATGAACGTGTTTGTTTCCTTTCTGGTTGTAGTATGTAGATGACAGTGCACATACTCGCATTATTCTTAACTATCAACATTTTCAGAAAATTTTATACGCCAACCTTACATCTCTCATCATTTCCACAAACCTACTTGTGAGAAAACATCTTACGTACTTGAGTCCCATTCAGTAGAGTATGGAATTTCATGCAGTATTTGTGCTTTCGGTTTCGTAATATCCATAGTTCGAAATCCAGTAAAGAAGACTTTGATCTCCTCTGAAAAACATGACTGAATATGTCCAAATGACTAGCATAATCGGTAAAAACATAAAAGCATAAATATAGACCCTGAAATTTCTGTCTTTAAGAGATGTCATCGTGTTAATTTGGGAAATAAACAATAATAAACCATCGAAATGCCTCAAACGGTTCCAGTGGTTGTAGAGAGAATAGAAGAGACTTTCGCTTAACGAGCTTCCGTGGGGATCACAAATACCTCCAGGCAAGAGCCTAGGTATATTAACGATAATAGAGGAAAAAAGAAACTGGTGAATCATAGTAAGACGTTATCCTTAGTCTTTAAGAATAGGTCAAACTTTCTCTTGAAGGACTCTTGGGAAGCCTCTTGGACCAACTCAGTCGGCAGCAAATTCCAGCATTTGACAACTCTTAAGGAGTAGAAGTTGTGTCTGCAGTCTGTTCTGCTATGTTGGGTCCCCATTTTCTGGGTGTTACCCCTAAGGTTAGTGTTGTGACTAAGCTTAAGTAGATATTGAAGGGGATGACCAGGAGTGTTAAGGAAAGTGTAAGTCATAAGAAGGTCACCCCTAAGATGCAATAAGTCAGAAAAAACTTGTTGTGAAGGATCGTCAATGTAAATCAAATAGAGAAGAGGTCCTAGTATTGAGCCCTCGGGGACCCCACTCGAACATTCCATAGCATGAGAGATAGTGAAATTAGCCCTACAGCCCGTTTTACTAAAGCGGTCAAGAGAGGAGCTTATTCAGTGAGATGACTTCTAACTTTCACACGCCATGAACCGATATCCTTGTTATTAAAGGCAAACTATACTGTCTGGTCCTCTTTAAGTTCATTGCAGAGGTTCACTTGACAAAAGCCAGGTAGGACACAGGTGGATTTTGCTGTACGCATGATGCTCAGAAAACGTTTTATCCTATCTATCCACCTCAGTCAGTAGGTTGGTCATACTAGAATGATCCTTTCTGAAACCATGCTGTTGGGGTGAGAAGAGCTTTAGGGATAATAGGTATTCGTGTATACCGTCACATATCAGAGACTCCATAAGTTTAGAAGGTATGGAGAGAAGGGCCATCGGTCGGTAGCTTGATGGTTCACTACGTCGACCTCCTTTGAAAATTGGTGTGATGTGAGCCAGCCTCCAAATTTCCGGTAGTTTGCTTAGGCTTCACGAGGGTGAAAACATCACACCAACTGGTGCTGCCAGGATTGAAGCTGCTTCCCTCAGTATAGCAGAATGAAGCACATCGTGACCGGGAGAAGTGTCTTTTTTTGATGTTCTGAAGTTTAAGGAACACCAGGTCAGCGCTCAAGTCCACTTCGAAAAGTCCTGTTCAGGTGCAGATGAAGTGTAGTTGATGGAGCCTGTCTTCTCTAACTGCCTTTGTGCATATATCCCTTATATGTTTGTATTGCCTGAACGCGCCGTTGTTATCAGTTCGTTAACATTCGGCCCGACAGTGCCTTTTGCGGCTCAGCAAACGAAGTGTGCGGCTCTTGATGTTTGTAGCTTTTTGGGCCCGTTTGAGGAACTGAATGCTCAGTTGCACATAAGATCGTGTGCAGTAAAAAATCCCAATGAGCATCCACTTTAAGCTGAGGTTGAACATCCCGATTCACCTGTTGTAGATAGTCATGTAAAGCTAACACATTCAACCGTTTGAAATTCCAGAGCCTGTTGTTGGTGGGATATCTTGGCTCAGTTTTGCTGACAAAACTGAAGGATAGGACGGCGTGATCAATTTTCCCCGGGGAACCCAGAATTGTGAGGTCGTCGACTAGGAATTCTTCACTTGTGAATACCCAATCTGAGCGCGACGGCGTCTGGCTATTTCTCCAACGAGTTGCCGACTTCTTATTTTTGAATACTCGCAGATCACCAATGAGGCTGAAGAACCGATCTTCAGTAGAGTTGTCACCTCCAATGTAGGAATGTTCCGTGAAGTTGATTTTAGGAATATTGAAGTCCTCTGGAATCGGGATATGCGAGAATCCAAGACGTGTTGATCGAGTTAATCCTTCAAGCAAACAATTATCATACTCGATATCATCAGTGACTTTCCTGTAGATTACCCTGACTAGACACCTTGAGGTGGTGAATAATCTTACTGAGCACTATACTGATTCATCAAGATTGAGAAGCTCTTGGTTGTGAAGTTGGTGCGCCTCTTAGCATGATCGTATGTATAATGCTACCCCATCCCCATTCCAGTTTTCCTGTCGTTGCGAAACAAAGACATTTCAGGCGCTGCTAGCCCCTGGCTGTAAACTGGGACGATACCCAAGTTTCGGATACTCCTATCATATGAGCATCAATAGCGTTGCTTAGTTCACGCAGCTCATTCATTTTATTTGACAAACTCGCGGTGTTCATGCATAAGCAGTTTATGCTACCATTTTGGAACGCGTGAGCTTCTTCCTGTTTTTTTAGTATGAGCCTTACGTGAGTAGACAGGTAGCCTACGTATACGATGTTGACCGAGTTGGTAGTCCCTGTCGTTTACACGTTTTCTCATGATCAGCTCCAGCTTGCCTTTGCGCTTGATTCAGTTTTCGCGTGGTCTATCCGGATGCATATGGATGCCAGTTGGCAACCGTCCTCTATTGGCACGAAATGCTTCCACATCTGCAGCCGCCATATGGGAGGAGGGGAAGTGCGTTCAGTTAAACCTGCTTCCATTTGACCTCAATCAACTGATGTTTTCGTTCAGCCTGACTTGCGATAAAGTACACATATCTTCGTACGTCGAGACCCACATTAATGACCCCTCGAATCAGCAAACGAAGGACCTCTCAAGGTTCTTCAGCATGAACCCAATTATTATACAGTAGATAAGAACGGCACGAACGATAGCATCAGTATCGATCGCCTGAAAGCAGTGTATTTAGAAGGAAACCCTAGCTACGTCGATCTTCCTTCGGTACAATCGAACGACATGGCTCCTACACTTGTAGTATTCCATCCGACAGCTGACGCGCACGTTGATAATTCATCAGCGTCTGAAAATGAACTTGAGACACCCAGATCTGGAAGAAGAGTAAGATTTCTGGAGCATTGGGTTAGGGTTACAGTTTAATGTGAAGGATAAGGACTGGTCATTATGGTTGAAGTTTACATAACTACCTAACATCAGCTTTAGCCCCTAGGTCATAATATCCATACCATGATAGTAACTCTCATTGTAAGAAGTCATGTACCTACTTTGAGTGTAGTCCGACTGGCTAAAAGACACTAAAATCGTTTGTATGTATACTTGACCCTAACCACCGGCTGGCATAGATTTAGACGGACATAAAACGCATTGCATATCGCGCATTGGTTGCATAGAAACTTCTCTGGTAGAGACGGTATGTGCGTGGCAGTGTGAGAGCATTTCGAGAGAGAAGGCGGGCACTCCCCACTCGGCGGTGCCAGGATATTTGGAGGGAGAATCAACTGTGTGTACAACTAAACGGTACAGGGAATAGACACATATACTCACAAAGCAAATGTTTGAATGTTCTTGGAATATTCTGTTTTTAAATTGTCTGACATGTGGTAAAAATTGTAACAATTAATATTTTGACGAATGTTCGCATATCAATAAACAATGAATAAATCAGAAGTGACTGTGGTAAGTAGGATTAATAGCATTAAATATAATACATGGATGTCGAATATTTTTAAAATCTGAGCCGAAAGCATTATAGTTAAATTAGTCAACCGGCTTAATTCCATTCGTTTGGTTAACCTGTAGTAGCTAAAGTTATACGGCGTCCA
The DNA here is from genome assembly GCA_944470415.2 of Schistosoma rodhaini. Classification (NCBI taxonomy): domain Eukaryota; kingdom Metazoa; phylum Platyhelminthes; class Trematoda; order Strigeidida; family Schistosomatidae; genus Schistosoma; species Schistosoma rodhaini. The sequence goes on from OX104044.1 coordinate 43,196,170, forward strand.
ATTTCTGAATATCTGCCTCATATTTCAACAAAGGAATCTGCCTTGTCGTGGTGAGGCTGTTGTTTACGAAATTGAGGGGACGAAAATAAATGTCCGACGCTTTAACCGAGCTGATAGACACGGAAGCTCCACCTAGGGGAATTGGAAACCCCTGATTACAAACCAGTGATGCACATTGGCTCCAGTATCCTGAAGAAACAAATGGTGAATGGACCAATAATTGGTCAATGGCTACCATGGAATTGCATCTCCTTACGTTTCTCTAGTGTCTTGTGGATCAGACCTTTAGGTTATTCGTTTAACCTTAGATCTTTCAATGTAATCCAGGACGCTTATTTCGTCTTATTTGATACTTGTCAGTTTGTTTTGTCTACTGAAACCTAAATTGAGGGATATCTCAATTTTTCATACATATGGCTTACACATTATTCCAAGCGCTTAGCATTAGTTAGGCTAGTTAATTGAATCAATTAGTTCAACAGTCACATTCTCAGTCGTATATACTATTCCAAAATGAATATACAATTATATGCATTATGTTTGTATTAAATGAGAAGCATCATGTTGAAGGCAACTACAATGGTGAGTTTACAATTTTTCGACTCCAATCTGACGGCTGGACTATCTTCCATGTTTATCAAGAGTGGAAGTAGTTTAGGCAGACAGTGTAATACCTAGAATTTATCATTTTTTATCTATCCTGAATGAAAGTCGCATGGTGGTAGACGTTGCAGAGTAGCATATTGTAGACTCCAAATGATGGAAGGAATAAAGATTAATGATTCCACTACTCAAAAAATAGAGGTCTATAAAACTTAAGTTGACAGAAGACATCTTGATAACATCATAACAAAACTCACATATTCGTTTAACGTCATTATCCTCAGTAGGTATCGTATTTCCATACGGAATCTTAAATACCTCGTGTTTGAAAAAGGGGACCTTAAGCTTCGAATATTTTATTCAACCATTTGAGCAAAGACCTATTCCTCCCGGTAGTCTGGCTTTTTCTATAAGTAAAATAGGGGTGTATCTACCGGTACTAAAATAAATAAGTAATAGTCGGTAAAAAAATTCAATCGGTATCAGGATCAAATGAAGACAATTTTTTGTTCAACACCGTAAGTAAATAATGAAAGGCTTTATATTGTCTTGAGGGAAGTGTAAGAGGTGACAGATGAAGCCACTTATCAATTTTATAAGCTTTCGATAAAGCTTGCTTCGATGAGTGAAGCTTGAAGGCGAAATAGAACATATTATTCGATTTTTGTTAAATATTGAAGATACGTTACTTTACGTCCAGTGTTCCTTATGTCTGCAAATGGATAATAAAGAAGACAGAAAACTGAGATTCTTACAAAATTATGAAATGTCATGTAGTTGGAGGTTTTGTTAAACTGAACTTGAAATTTTTTCGATTTCATTATGAGTGACTGTTACTTGAACTATTAATAACCCGCGGTTTTTTGATTACGTAGTATGCAAATAAATTATGCTTTATTCTGGATTTTATTAACGCCTTGTTGACTGTCAAAATCTTGGTTCCAACTCATGTAAGTTAGATGTGTTCATTTTATTGCTATCGTCAGCGTCTTAACAAGTGTCCAAATAATTCTAACTGACTCAAAAAGTCTGATTATTTATGTTGCTCCATGTTTTTAGGTTAGTGTCTCTGTGACTTACAAATTACTTGGAACGATACTGAAGCTTTGAATCACTTGCGTTTAGGAAAAAAGCTTCATAGTGATTAATTTGCTCATGGGTTTTCATCCTTCGACTGGAATATTCTAGTCGAACGATATATAGTAAGCTTACTACATAGGTCATTTTATCACTCGGTATTTTCACTTCCTCTGTGTTTTGATATATATGAGTGTTGTAGACCTATCCAAATATACATTTTTATCCTCTGCAGTTGATTTATTTCCTGTAAATCCATCTACCCATGGATGAATAGAGATCTCTGTTTAAGCAATCTGTCTCTTTATTTTCACTCTTGAACCATTATGGCTCTTTCATCCTGCATTCTAACTTTACAGTTTTTGTTTTGAAACAGGACACTTGACATTATGTGACATGATGGTTCGTGGTCCTAACAATCTTATTGCTTTGGAACAAATTCATTCACGTAACTGTCAAATCCAGTAAGACTGGTGCGGTCAGATTACTAAATTACACTTTTATAGGCTCCCGAGACCTCACGATGTACATTGACACTGGTAGGCGAGTGGACAAAAATCATTTGATTTATGCTGACTCATTCGAAAATATTTTGTCTATCAAATCATTCTCATCACCTAGGGAAAGCTTACAATTTCCCTTATACTAGTTTTGTATTTGCAATTGTTGTAATTAGGCTTAATGTTAGCTTTAAAAACACAGTATTATCTTGTCCCTAGGCAGCGTGTTCAATAAACAAATCTTTAAGATCTGTTTTTTTATACATAGAAGTGATGTAAAGCATTGTATTCTTCCTCTTTTCAGTGTCTCAACAGTCAGATATATGACCGTAAATCCTTTCAAAAAATTAACATACGCCGTATATAGAGGAAAAACTAGCGTTCCAAATAAAATTCTATAATTGGTCTATATTCTATCTGAGAGAATTAACACAAATAATACGTGAAACATTTTTGATCAGAATAAAGTTTTATCATACCAAATTATAAGGAAAATGCATCCGGGAGGATGCGTAGTATTCCATTACTTATTTTGAAAATTGGATTGAATCATATTTTCTGAACAATACTATGGGGAGTTCGGATGCAATCATTACTGTGACCGTACTTTGTTGACTTTGAAATAATAAAGGATGGTTCACGAATTATTAATTAGTAGACTCGTACAGTAAATTAATGTAATTAGTTTGATAGGAATACAATTTCATTAATTATATACAGGGGAAAGCACCTTCTCTAAATGCCTAATCTTCAATCAAAGCACTCACGTCCACTCCTCTTTTTAAACAGTCATTAGATCTCTAGTTTGTTTCGTAATAAGATGTTGGATGCTGGATACTTGAAAATAATCGTCTGGTTTTTAATCCGTTGAAATGTTTTTAAGGCATTCATAGTTTTTCATACCCAAATTAGTTGCCTAAATCGTTTTTTCTAACTTTTCACTACATTATTCATTTTAAGACTGCCACGAACTGTGGACACTATAGAGCTATTCAGGAACGTGAATCGCTGCGGCTCCCACGTTGCTTACGTCTTTTGATTCAGACGCTTCAACATAATTTACTGATGATTTCAATATGAAATTAGCTTTTCATCACTATTCTAAACCCAGAGAAACTGAATTACTGTTTCGTTTGAATCTAATACTTCTCATTAAGTATTATTATTAGCTATCTAATTCAAAATGTATCAAGGCCTAACTTACTTACGCCTGATACCCCCAGTGGAGCATAGGCTTTGCTTTCAAATGATTATTTCTAAGATAATTTGTGTGAAATATGTAATCACTGATTCTGAGCGTCATATATATATATATATATATATATATATATATATATACTAGACGATGTCCGCTTTAATTTTCATCCTTAATTTCCAGCGATCTATTGAAATGGTGATTTGTAAATCTTTCAGTATTTACTCATCATTCATTTCTATATTTTGGTCATTCTTATTTTCACCACATATCAACGGTTATTTAATTGGAGTTGGAATACACGACATAACCGGCCCAATAACCGATATCAATATGGTAAGAATAGATTAATTGTTACCTTATTATTATCACCAAGGTTTATTATAAATCATATTTTATCACTAATATAAGCTGTATTCGCCTTTGTGAAATCAGTAAAATAAAGAATTTGAGAGGTTAAAATCATTTTGACAAATTAATAAAATTTCGATAACTTTATTTAAGGACACTTCAGTCACTTCATAGACAATTTTCAGCTTAAAAATTGACTTCAGCCGCAGCGTTGTTAGAAACAAGAAAACACTGAACAGATATCTCTAGATGGCTTATGATTCATGAGCAATACTCTCTCTAAATTCTACATTAGATCAGACTTAGCGGTGCAGGCAGCTTAGCACTGTGAATTTACGGAATGGTAATCGAATGTTTAACTTTTTACAGCATTAACCCGTTCAGTTTATAGTTTACCTATTATCTGTGAAGCTTTCCTAGGCTTAAAAAAGTGACTAAATCCACAGATAACAGCTGAATGTTCAAATTTAAGCAGTGTATGAGACAATGGACAGTCATCTACTTACATGACTTATTTATTTGAATTAAAGGATACGTATATTACAGTCACGTCAGTAGTAAAACACTCACTGATATCATTCAGTCGTTAAAAATCCACTGTCTTAACGACAAGATTGGGATACAGAACTAAGTTTATGGTTAACTCAATGATCTGGATTTAAATCGGAACCTAAACGTTCCAGGTTCGATCCCTGACGAAGTATTAGATGCTCATTGTTTGAGTTCCATACTAGGAGTTAAAAATCATTTAATGCTTCCTTATTTGCAGGTTGAGAATTCCATGCTATTGAAAACAGATATTGAGTGATGTGCAACATAAAAAGCAATGTTTCGATAGTTTCTCTTTAGTTAAAATATAAGCTTAATTAATTATCACGAATTATATTGTTCCTTAATGATATAATGATAATAATACAAACAAGAAAAGTTTGGATATTTGTATAAAGAGAAATTTCTAGCATTTTTTTCACCTGTCTTTAGATTTTGATATGATTTTTTTTAAAAAAAAGAAAGTTTACTACAATTTAATGATCAGCTTGTTATTGATCACAATCAATTACTCTTACATCATGAGTATATATTGTGTGGTTATTACTTTACTCTCTTTTGCTCTTTTTTCCAAATTCAAATTATATTCAATTAAAAAGTTTCAATTTTATAAATTTTCATAATCAAATATGTTTTTTTTTCAAAAAAGGCACAATTTATTTAAGAAGAAAATCAATATTGAGTTGAATCAAAATTTTGAGAATATAAATGTATGGAGTTAAAAAAAACTGAATTTCATTTATTGTATCATTAGTTTACACAATACATTCAACATAATAAAAAAATACACTGTAGATTTAAATGTTAGTGGGTCATCTATCATATCTGAAAATTATTTCATTTATTATTAATTATCAGAAGGGGTTTTGTGGAGATTTAGTATGTTTCATAGTTGAAAGCATGAGTCAATTGAAGCGCGGGTTCGTGGACGCGCACTGCTGAGGAGTCCCATAATAGGACGAAACGGCCGTCCAGTTTCCAGGTTTTCCATGGTGGTCTAGCTTCAATTGACTCATGCTTTCAGCTATGAATCATTTATTATTATTATTATTATTTATATTATTATTATTACTGTAACTATTATTAGTATCTATCTTCTCGTTACCTTCTGGTTTTTTAGATGGGCTATGGTAATATGAAACAAAATGATAATGGACTTCATTTAAGATTATTTAGTCGTGCATTTATTATTCAAGAGAATTCTAGTTCACAACCAATTGTTATTGTTATAATAGATGCTGGTATGGTATCACAAGCTGTTAAAATTAAAGTATGTCTATATATAAACATATATTATTTTTTATAAAATAATATATGTTGAAAATAAATACATTGTAATTCATTTGGCTTAATTGGTAAGAGTTTTGTTATTCGAACCTGTTGTTAATATTTAGAACCTATAGGATAAAGTAGTGGACAGAATAGTTTTGTAGACAGCGCGTTAACATTCGAAGCAAAAAATGCTGAAGACCAATTTCAGTATGCATATCAATACTGAAATGAAGGTACATCCCGATAATGAGTCTATTATAAGATTAGAATGATATCTTAGTTTCTACAACTAGTCATGTACCAAATATTCTAAAAAAAACATTTGTCTGTGTTGATTTGAAACGGTTATAGCCAAAGAGTTTTTCTTAAATAATGAATTATAATAAATTTAGGTCAGGAAAATTATATTTTTTTCAATGTTGACTGGCAAATAAAATTCCCTTTGTTAATTTGTAAAGAATAGCATGGTTTGCATAGGATAATCTGAACTGTTTTTTTATATTTCGTTAGGTATAAATTAGCTATAAACAGTCTGTTTCATGTAAATATCAAACTTACTATTGATAACTTGTTAGTGTATAATTGTTCTTCATTAGATTGGTATTTTCCATTTGTAAACAACTATAATGACAATCTAACAAAATCAAATGAATTCACATTATTTTGTTCTTCCAACTCTATCGAATGTTTAGTCACTTAGACTGAAAATATAGTTGATTTTCTCGGTAATTGGATCACTTTTTGGATAAATGAAGATAAGAGAAATGAATTCATATAAATTTCGTTTTCGTATTATTCTTAGGCCTATCCTGTATTCTTTTTTCAAATGATTAATTTCGTACTTTTTGCTTTGGTAATTCTTATGTTTCTAACTTAGAAAATTGTAAAATTATGCAAAAATGCTTCGTCGGCATTATTATGATTATACTAATATTGTGAAAAATAATCTAGAGCACTTCTAATTTAACGAGTGTGTGAAGATTGTTAAATTTTATATTGTAATTCACGAACTGCTCCTAGTTACTTACACCAGTTACTCGTCGTGGAGAAGCGAAGTCATCTCACCATCAGTTTCCATCCAACACTGTCCTGGGTAATCCTTTCCAATTGTTTCTAGTTTCTATTCACTCTTTTGATATCTTATTACGATTCCAGGCACAGTGTGTTCTTTGGCCTTCCTCTTCTTCGTTTCCATTCAGGATTCCGAGTTGGGACTTGCCTCGTGATGCGGTTTGGTGATTTCCGTAATAAATGTCCTATCCACTTCCGGCGTGTTTTCCTAATTTGCTCCTCAGCTGGAAGTTGATTTGTTCTCTCTCACAGTATGCTGTAGCTGATGGTATCCGACCAACAACGGAGATTGAGTACCTTGCGTAGACAATTGTTTGTAAATACTTGTACCTTTTTGATGATGGTTGTAGTAATTCTGGAAGTTTCAGATCCGTACAGTAGAACTGTCTTGGCGTTCGTATAGAAGATTCTGACGTTGATGTTTGTTGACAGTCGTTTTGAGTTCTTTATGTTCTCCAACTGTAGGAATGCTATCGTTGCTTTTCCCATCCTTGTCTTTACGTCTGCATGAGATCCTGGTTGTTTATCGATGATGCTGCTACCCAAGTAGGTGAAAATCTGAACATCTTCCAGAGCTTTTGCAGCAGTAGACCTCAATATACACAAACGTAAAACAAGATCCTGAAATACAATACGGAGAACACCAACCCAATCACACTTGATGAAGAAGCTCTGCTATTAACGATTAAAAAGCAGGAATGTGCGATATAGTTGTTTCGTTTTATTATATAACTCAGCACTGGCCATTCACGATGACCTTATTGGGGGTTAAACCTGGGACCGCGAAACCCTCTGTACTGATAATAATCATATGCTCATGAATGACATATCGAGGTAATTCCCAAAGTTCTAGTGAGTTGTGGCCAGTGGAGTTTATTCATTTTGATTGCACAGTATTGTGAATCGTTTGAAGTTAGAAATGTAAACCATTGAATACTGTCCCAGTAATCTAAAGGTTAAACGCTCGCTGCGAGACTTGAAGGTCTTTGGTTCGATGCCTGATGGAGCCGTGCGTGTTCACCTCTGTATAGTTTCATGAAACATGAAATAGACATTCAGAACTCTCTGGTTTTCTTTGATTGTCTAACTAGAATCCTTCCTTAATATAAACTATAAAGTATACAATATAATCTAATTCGTGGTAGATCATTCTCAAATTGTAGCGTTTTATTTCCTTAAATAATACTATCCTCCACAATCCGTCATTTATTTACTTCGAGTTTCTGGGTTGTGCACAAGTTGATAGTAATTTCATTCATGAATAAAAAGTTCTAGATGGAGCTGTAACCTAGAAAGTTGTAGAATCACAAGTGAAGTCACCGATAAAATTGAATAAAGGATCCAGATGTATTACAAGTAAATTGAAGTTATAAACATAAATCATTGAGTTTTGAACGATTAGCTGAATGGTACCATACTCTTAGCAAGATATGTTAGCTATTAGCTCGATTCTGTGACAGGAAGGGTCACTGTATTGGATTTTTAAACCAAATGATAAAACCGTTCAGGATTCCACTGATTTTCCAAAAGGGATCCAGCTAGCACTAGTTCATGATGAAAATCGTTTTCATATTTCGTATTCTGACCGTTTATTTTCACATGATTCTAACCATTTCGATGAATTATTTGTCTCTTTTTTCAAACAAAAAAATTGATTTTAGGTCATCGATCATTTGAAAAATCGATACGATAATGGGTTATTTACACATCAAAATGTTTTAATTAGTGCAACACATACTCATTCCGGTCCTGCTGGTTATTTACAATATGTTCTATATTCATTTACATCCCTTGGATATGTTCCTGAAACATTTCAACCATTAGTTGAAGGGATCGTTAAGGTATGTAGAAAATATTCTTAACTTTAATCAGATATGGGGGATTGTGGAGATTGTAGTAATTTAGTAGTTGAATTCGTGAGTGGATATAAGCTAGACCACCATTGAAAACCTGGAAGCACTGGACAGTCGTTTTGTCCTAGTATGGGATACCTCAGTAGTGCTCATCTACGATCCCGCATGCGGACTGAAGTTCAGGGCCTTCGGTCTCGCACGCCAACACTTAGCCTCTAGACCACTGAGTTGGCATCCAACAGTTTTAATGTCTAACACCAACCAATCCACAATATTGCGCCACCGTCCACCATTGTTTTCAGTGAGTAAATACCTCACGGCAGACGCGCGCGAAACCGAAGTTCCTGGTTGGAGTCCAGCGTGCGGGATCATAGACGCACACTACTGAGGAGTTCCATATTAGAACTAGCTTGAGTCAACTCATGAATTCAACTACTTTGTCAGATAATTGAGCATAATAAACATATTTTATTTATTTATTTAATCACATATATATTGGTACAAAAAGCACCAGATAAATATGCGCCACACAAAATAACGAGAATGTGAGGAGACGAAAGAAAATGTGTATATTTAAAAGAAGGAAAAAAAAGAAGAGTAATGATGGGGGTGGAACTGAAATGTACAACCAGAAGAGCTCTCTCAGTTAAGAAAGTTATAGCCACTCTTTATGAAGAAAGTAAAAGAAGATTAGAGCAGACACGCCACTGGCTTCTATTCTGAGCCATATCTGATAACGTCTCTAGCCACTGTGTTGCACCATCTCTCGGACCCCAGCCAGGGAGCCGTGAAGGACCAACAGAAGCTAGCCCTTTGCAGCTCTCTTTTATGCCACGACACCATGTCATACACTGACCTCCTCTCCGCTTTCTCCAACCAGTCGCAGAGTCGGCAAATAATGCACGACGTGGAAGTCTCTGGGACGACGTTCGTAAAACATGTCCAAGCCACCGAAGTCGGTGTTTCAAGATGGTGACACCAATTGAATTATCGTCTCTGCGCCCGAACACACGATGCCGAACCTCTGCATTACTAACATGGTGTTGCCACTGTATGTCAGCAATCCTTCGGAGACAACGATGATCGAACACAGAGAGACGTCTAACATCCTCAACTCGGAGAGGCCAGGTTTCACAAGCATAGAGCAAAACTGCTCTCACCGACGCGTTGTAGATCCGACCTTTTACAGCCAGACTAACATCACGAAGGCGCCAAAGATGGCCCAGATTGGCATAAGCCGCTCTGGCTTTCATTATACGTGCATCAATCTCATCACTCACGCCACCACCAGCACTTATATAGCTACCTAGATACACGAACTTCTCAACTACTTCAATCTGCTCACCATCTAGGGTGAGTGCAGGATGAGAATCCTGCCAGTCTTGTAGGAGTACTTTGCACTTGGAGGGTGCAAAGCACATACCGTACCTACGGACACTGATTGCCAACTGATTAAGTGCGTATTGCATGCCTTGGGCCTTATCGCACAGTAAGACAATATCATCCGCATACTCGAGGTCGAGAAGTCGTTCTCCAGGCAACAGATCCACACCGCCATTACTTACATCCATCAGAGCTGTTTCTAAGATGTCGTCGATGACAAAGTTGAAGAGGAATGGTGAGATCGGGCAACCCTGCCTAACCCCACTGCTCGAATGGAACAAGGGAGAAAGGTGGTTGTATGCCCTCACTCTGCCTGAGGTGTTCGTATACAGGGCCTTTAAGATGTTAATGAACTTCTCAGGCACACCCTTCTTCAATAGACAATCCCAGAGAACATTCCTGTCCAACGAATCGAAGGCAGCCCTGATATCAAGAAACACTACGATTGTTGGCCTGTGATAAGTATGACGGTGTTCTAACATTTGGCGGAGGGTGAAGATGTGATCAATGCATTCTCGACCAGAACGAAAACCAGTCTGCTCCTCGCGAGTCAATCGTTCCCGGGTTTTAAACAACCTACGAAGAATGACAGAAGCCAATAGTTTGGACGCAATCGGAAGTAGACTTATCCCCCGACAGTTGTTACAGGAACAATGTGAACCCTTTTTAAAGATAGGGACGACTATTGACTCATTCCATGGTGCTTGTAAGCGGGACGTTTCGCGAAGCCGCAAGCGGCTTTACTCGCCATTTTCATGGCGTCGTGAAGATGCAACCAATGCTGATATATACTTTTCGGTGGGATGGTAGCTAGCCTAGAAGCTAGCTCCGCTCGATACTTACTTGCAACAGAAGTTGCAGCCAGTTTACTAACATCGATCCATTGATGGCGGTCATTCCTTCGGCCACTGAAAATTAAGGTAAGATTGGCGCAGACCAGGGCATGATCAGACTCCAGATAAGTACTCCAAAAGAAGCGGCAGTCTTGTACACAACCACGCCAGCGGTAGCTGATCGCGATGTGATCAATCTGAGTCCAGGCTTGGGATGCAGAGGGAGGACGCCAGGTGGCACACCGGCGATGACTGTGCCGGAAGTTAGTGCTAGCCAGAAACAGGTTGTAGTCTGTGCACAGTTGTAGTAGACGGTCCCTATTATCTGACCTGTGACCAAGAAGTCCCTATCGGCCACCTAACCGACTCTCTTCTGTGCCTAGACACCTGGCCTCAGCATTCAAGTCTCCGGCTAGTACTACAGTATCTGTCGAATGCACTTTCTGGGGGACAACAGTTAACTGGTGGTAAAACTCATCCTTGATCGCATCTCGGCCGTAATCTGTCGGAGCATAGGCGATGACGAAATGACATCGTTCCTCAAACCGATTTCTTCTCACTCTGATGGAACTTCCTAATGTAACAGCACATAACCGACTTTTAATGGGGATCCAACCGATTAGTGCTGCCTCAGCTCTAGCGGTTAGTGCGGCACCCACGCCAGCAAGACCAGACGAGGATGCCACAGGGTACCCGTATAAGCGCACGTGAAACAAGCTTTTCGAGGCGTCAGATGGAGAGCGAATTTGTAGTACTTCACTAGAGTCTTGAATATGGGTCTCGGATAGACAACAAACATCAACATTAAGACTTTCTAAAGACAAAGTCAGCCCCATCTGTTGTCTGATCTGCATTAGCGTTCGAACGTTGAAGGAAGCCAGCTTGAACGGCGTACGTGGTTTCAGAAAAACTGCTTCAGTATTCGTAATCGGTGGAAGCATTCACTTTCAACCAGACAGTGACTGGAGATCGTTTAGATAGGACAGAGTTTCCACCATGGGCGAGCTACTGCATAAGTTGAAAAGTAAGGTTACACAAATTGGGGATAAAAGGGGGTGAATTAGCAATATGGTAAATAATAATAATGATGATAATAATAATAATAGTAATAATAATGCAAATTGAATTGTTTCTTGTATGAACGAGAATATAATTGTCAGCTGAATGTGTCATTTCATTTATTTGCGTGATACTGCCCGGGTGCTCAAACCGAAGCAGGTGGATTTTTTAGGCAGCCACACCTCGAGCCTTTGACCTGAATGTCTGATCCACAAGTCAGTGGAGCATCGTGAGGAGATGCAGTCCCATGGTAGCCGGTAACCAACGATTGGTTCGTACGCCATTTGTTCCTTAAGGATACTGGAACCCATGTTCACCATTGCTTTGGAATCAGGGTTTTCCAACTCCCCTAGGTGGATCCATCATATCCACCAACCCGGTTATAGCGCCGAACATTCGCTTTTCGTCCTCTCAGTTTCGTAAACAACACCGGTGCCACGAGAAGGCAGTGAGTAGGACTTCCCTGACAGAGTCTATATACGCGTGGCCATGTGAGAGCATTTGGAGCGTGAGAGCGGACTCTCCACACTCTCGACCGTACCAGGGCATTTGGGGGCATAATAAACATAGCCTTTAAAATATCGAATTTCAAGTATCAGACGAACAAATATCTTTTTAAAAATTATCTTTATGCGTTAGACACAATAATGTTTTATTAGTTAAGTGATGAGAATAATTACTTAAGGTGATTAGAGATGATCGTCAAAAAACCTTGACTTCGTGCTTGCTGATAGCCGTCAGTATGAGATATCTGTATTTTTGTTGAGAGTGATGCTCCCCACAGATTCAAGTCGCACAGAGAATATCACTTCTTTTATGAATGCAGATGCGTTTTACTTACATATGCCGGCTAGCACAAAACCTCGATGGAGAGGTTCCTTGCGAAAGTTCCCAGTCACCTAGCAGTCTTGCAAAGTTCATATGGTTCTAAGTTGCTTAGACTGGTAAACACGTTACAACTGAATCAACGCAATTTAATTAACACTAAGGACTAAGTCATTATGACAGAGATTAATACTTAGTGGTCAGTCGGTGTACATAATGACTGTTTATGTAACACGTTTGATAAAACCCTATGAACATGAATGAACTAAATGTACACTTCTTATATAACCGACTGAGTAGTTTTTGTATTATAATGTATTATCATGTTAGTATACTAGAGTTTTAAGTAATTAAAAAAATATCAGCTCAGACCTATGAAATAATCAAGACAATATGACTCGCGAAACACAAAGGTATAGTTTTAGAATCCATGATCTAAGCCAAAGCCAAGAGTGAATGCATTTAAGCTATGTCATCTAAAATCGATTGCACACAACATAATCAAGTACTTTGCAATTACATACACTACTCAATATACCATCCAATGACTTATAGGACTAATGGCGAATCTTGGTATGAACACCTCTATCTTCCTTCAAACTTACTCCTAAATCAACAAACATAGCAAGTCAAAGTAGGCATTATGGTCGGCAGCGGGATTTACGAATTGTGTTTTGTTGAATTTATGACATATTATACGGTATGTTAAACAACGCAGAATCGTAAAAAACTTAAATATTAGTTTCAAAATGTTGACAAAGCACACATACCTAACGGTTTTCATGCTTCCGACCAGTTATTTTTAGGATACAGATTATCAAAATAGGCGATCCAGAACTCAGTGACAAAACGGCAGTTGCGTTTGACGCAAGCAACGTGGATAGTATTTATTGGGCATCAGTTGTTACTAATGAACTTGTAGATTTATGCTTTTATAATATTCAGAAACATGATGAATCCACATATAAATCAGCAGGAGAATCGTTTATTTATTATCTTGCTTAGTAAAATTATTTTCCACTAAGTTCGATGTCGGCTGACCCATCTATCCAATGAGGCATTAGAACCAGAATCATAGTTGAATTCTTTTATGACGTAAGCTATATTGTCGAAAGAAGGTTCAATATAAGACTTAGAAACATTAAAATGCATCTAACCTTACTTGTGAGATCGCTATCATGATAATTAGTTTCATCCCAAATAAAACGAAATTCTCTTGCTGGGTTCCACCACTAGCTGCTACAACTCAAATGTACCAAAATGAAAATATTATATTTAAAGTTGTCCTATGACAACTGTTATTTACTTGTTTATTTGAAGGTGTAATGTAATATTAACCTAAAGGAATTTAAATTTATAGCTTGTATTTACATTTCATTCGGATGAATTTTTTTTCAGAGTATCGATTTAGCTTATTCTAATATGCAAGAAGGAAAATTATTAAAAGCTGAAGGAGATTTACATAATGCTAGTATCAGTCGTAGTCCAGCGGCTTATTTAGAGAATCCAGTAGAAGAACAAGCTCGGTGAGTCTCCATTACTTTTATAGTGTGTAACGGGTTCTCATTTATAACTAAACTCTGTTAGTTAGCTATGCATTACATTTATTATTATTGGGTTAGGCTTGGTACTATAATTTTAATGAATCATAATAAAGAAAACAACTAGGCCAACTAGAATCTTCTCTCTTTCGACATTAGTTACTAAATATCTATTGAAATACATCATGGTCTGATTGGTTGGATAGGTAAACATTTCATATCTTATGATTTATAGAATTTGATCACTACTGAAGACTAGAGAGACGGAATGTCAATTTGTGAGAAGCATATTGAGAAATAAAAAACCCTAATAATATTTTTATTGACTCGATAATATGATTTTGTGCTTTTGTGTGTGACTTATCTTCGTCATTGTTACAAATCTATCTTTCAGGTAACTGTTGATAAACACTTAAACTAAACAAGCAGACTTGTGTTGATTGTCATTATCTACTTAATCTCACGTGCGAAATACATCATCTCTATGGAATTAATCAGTTTACATAGCTTACAATGTGAAGGTTAACGCATTTAGATGTTACCAACACTTTTATATGTCGGAATAGGTAATACTACTCTCCAGTTTAAGCTCTGCTAGATAAAGTGACGATAAAACCACTTATTCATAATAGATTTATGTGGTGAAATACTGATACAGTATAACTACTATGTGAACAGTCGATTCCAAGTAATTTAAATTTAATATTTTGAGACATTGAAAAATCACTATTTGATCTAAGTTAAACCACCATTGAAAATCTGGAAGCACTGGATGGCTGGTTCGCGTGTAAGATCATTGACGCGCACTTCTGGGGAGTCTTATACTAGGATAAAAAGGCTATCCAATGCTTCCAGGTTTTCAAGGATGGCCTAACTTAGATCGATTCGTGATTTCAACTGCGAAAATACTACAATTTCCACAAATCCCCATACTGATAACATTTGAAAATATTAAATTAATGCAAAATGAATGAACAACAATTATAACATCTAAAAACATTAGTCGATTTTTGTTCCTATCATAGAATAGAGATAATCTATGATAAATATATCAATTTCTTATTCCATTCAAGAAAGAACATTCACAGACACTTCTAAAAAAACGAAGCCGTCTTATTATTATTTTTAAAAATCGAATAATAAAATCGCTTTCATTCAGATGTAAAAATTACAATTAATGAAATAATATTCATAATAAGATTTTATAAAATACAAAAGACTGAATAGTATATTTATTCCATTTCAACTAATTTTGCGACATGTCCTTCAAAGTCTTCAAATCCTAGTTAAAGATTGCCCGGTATGATAACATTCAAGATTTTATTAATGTGGATTATTTGGAAATAATGAAAATCAACGACTAATGACTAATCTCATTATCATTTCTATTCAGTGTGATACGTTTCTTTCACTATTTCAGCTTAGTTGACATATTTATTAATAGAAAGAGAATAGGAAATGGTAACATACTTCTAAACCATGTAATTTAATCAAAATGTTATCCATACTAGGTATGAAAGCGTTGAATAGCTACGTTTATTAACTGTATAAACAAGAATTTTGATAGTCAAGAAAATAGTAAATAAATAACTATTTTATTTCAACTTATACTTCGTATTCATTTAATTCTGTAATAAAATATCGGAAAATACTATAGGTGAGGAATTTTAAAGTTATGCAAAGCACCTATCGTCACCCCTAATTTAGATTGATTTTCTGTAGTGAAAACATACCTTATTGAGATGATTTCGAGTTCTGTTTTCACTTTCCGTTTGACCATACAATAAAAGGATACTTCTTGAGGTATCTGTAAAAGAAACTGGATTGATAGTTGTCGTGGTAACTTGGGAAGGTAACCAGTTTCCAAGGTACGACTGTTTGAAGCTGGCCATACACAGCTATTTTTGCGTTGTTTCAGATGTGTTAGCTTTGTAATTAAAGCGTCAGCGAAGCGAATCCTTAGAGCAAGGTGAGGCATCACATTTTCAGGGCTCACATCTTACAACCTTTTTCCATCTTCGGAAGACAGCATCTCTAGAGATATTGGTTGTCTTAGGTGTAACAACAGTTGGCAGTAAAAATTCACGGTTCGATCATGAGTTTGCTCTTTTCAGTCATACCACTCCCCAACCGACCTGGCTGGTGTGATAGAGTTTAAATGAACAAACATGCCAGTCAATACAGCTCAAATGATCCATCATGATAAGGAAACCCAACCACCATGACGAGATAGCAGTTACGAATAGAAATACATTGAATCATTTAGTTATTTATTCTTTCAGTTATAGATTATTTTCGTTTTTGAATGTTTGTTAATATTTATAAACTTGAAATCGGATGCCTTGATACTCTGTTTATCTTGTGTATTAACTCTTGGATACCATTGATTCTGTCTAAGGAGGCTGAAAATAAAAGGAAATACATGTTTTGCATTTCACTGCGTTACCTTATTTCAAGAATGTATTCTTAGACTGTTTTTCGTCCTTTTTTTTAAAAAATTTTCTTGTAGGTATGATGAAAATGTAGATAAGAATATGATTTTACTAAAATTTGTTACAATGAATAATACACCAATTGGAATGATTAATTGGTTTGCAGTACATGCAGTCAGTATGAATTTTACGAATACTTTAGTTAGCAGTGATAATAAAGGATTAGCTGCAATTTTATTTGAACAAAAAATGAATCATAATCAAATGTTAGGAAAAGTTAGTCACTTTTATGGTGATTGTTCTTTTGCTTAAATATTTTGCTTCAAATAATACCAGATAAACTAGTATTTATATTAATTTAATTTTAACACGGTAAAAATTTTTTTTGTAATATATTTACCTGTCATTCGTTGACGGGTTTTTTAGTAAGCTATTTTGTGGCTCTCCCAAGGGCGTTTCTATCGTTGCATAAATAAGCTTAATTTGTGTGCTTAGTGACCTCTTATTTTCTGGGTGCTTGTAGAATACATTCTCTACGTCTCATCAAGACTTCTTGATCTAGTTAGTAGGGCCGAGGACAACGGATTATAATAGCCTATCGTGTCACTGTGTCATTGATCTTCGTACCATTTACTGAAAAAGGTGAACTTGTAATAGCATCAAGCTTATGAAGTTGCACGTTGAATACTATCCTTTCTATTCAGGCTATTCGTATTAGTCCATATATACAGGGCTTCTGCTGTCGGTTTTTCTTAATCTGTGATAAAACCTTTCTGAAGTATTTTGCTGCCTTCAAGATTGATATTATGTCTTGTTTCTAACGCATTTAACACTATCGCTGACTTATTCTCAAGAATCTTCAGATCAAGGGAGTATTTGAGAACATTGTTCAAGCATTGTTTGGGTTCTTTCAACTTCACATTCTATTGTCTTGAAGTTTCTTCCATATACGCTACAATACAATCATGGCAGCTGATCTCATAGACAACACTCTGTTGTTCTTCCTTAGAAACCTATCCTTAACTTTTACTAATGCTGATCTTATGTTTGTTTAGAATTCTCTTAATTTCTTCAGATATTCCACCACGGTATGGGATGACTACAGTGAACTTTCAATCTTTCGGTATACACTCTGATTTAGTTTTTCTTTCATTTCTAATAATCTTCTTTGAAAACTCTTTGGGGTAATTGTTAGCCTTAAGTGTAGACAAAATTCCATTCAATTTAACCTGTTGATTTTCCTTGTCTGTAATGAGATTAATACTCCTCTTAATTAAATTTTTTACAATTATGACTTTTATACAATACTCACTAGTTGAACCGTTATCTTAGTATCTCTCTCAATGTCCTGATTTCCAGGATAAATTTATTTCTAATTCCATGTTTGATCAGTTTGTCATGCAGTTTGTGTATACTAGCTAAGTATTTCGCTAGATAATATATCGGTGAATCTGTAAAATCAAACACTGGTCTTAGTAAACCGTTGATAGTCTATAGAATCTATAATGATTACACCTCTTTGGATATAATATGAACCATAATGAAGAGAACAAATTCTGCTAATAACTCTTCTTTAGAGTGATCATATTGATGCCGATGAGTAACTACTCAGTGTAAGTAATTTCATTATTTACAGACAATCTATTAAAGGTTAAATACGATAGTGTTAAATCAACTTACCTCATTAGGTAGGTTCTGGTTTCTTAATGGAGAGTAGTTTCCATTAGATTTACCGATGTATCCTACTAATTAGTGTCAACAAACATAAGGCTGTTATCAAGTAATATTTCCTCATAATCACTTTCGTTTGTCAAATAATTTCAAAAACGTTTTCCGTCACATAGAAAAAATATGGTAAAGAATTCAATTTTTTAGAATTCCATTACCCTATAATTTCCTATCTAAACATATAACAGATTTTAAAATTGAGATCATGAATTGATCAATGCTAGATCACCACTGAAAACTTGAAAGCACTAAATGGCCGTTTTATCCTAGCATAGGACTCTTTAGTAGTGCACATCCACGACCCCTCATGTGGGTTTCGAACCTAAGACCTTCGATCTTGCGCGCGAACGCTTAACCTCTCGACCACTTAACCGGAATCCAACGTTGCTAATGTCCTACTTCAATTAATCTGATTCATGATCTCAATTAAGACTTAGCAATCCCCACAACCCTATACTGATGTGATGTCAAATATTTACCTGATTATCTTTAAAATTGTTTTTTCCATATATTGTTACATTCTTATATAATTATTTTAAAAATAATTGAGATCAGTGGTCTACCTTTTGTTGACTTTATTTATTCAAAGGAAAAATTGTACGGTGTAACTAAGCATTCACTAATGTTATCAGTTAATTTATTTTTGTTAAATCACAAAATGTTATATTCATTTTGTTAAAATTTATTAAGTTAATGTATTATATAGAAAACATTTGAATAGTAATAATATCATTGTTTAATCCAAATAGCCATCATCATTGAACAAGTTTACTATTGTATACATTTGATATAAACAACATGACAATAGACAAATTTATTTCCAGTGCTGTTAGAAAGACTGATTTTATAAGATGTTAATTCATAGTATTGTTGACAATCGCAATCAAGCTAAAAATTAACGTCCAACAGTCTGACCATCCTATTTTTGCAACTGTAATTTCTAAAGTAATTTTTTAAAGAAAACGTTTCTAATTAGTTTTTTGCTTTTCTTTATTGATTTATATATTTTAAAAGGGTCCATTTGTTGCTGCATTCGCTCAAGCTAATGAAGGTGATGTTTCACCAAATACTGCTGGCCCACGTTGTATTGACACTGGTTTACCATGTGATTTTGTACATAGTAGTTGTGGTGGTCGTGTAAGACAATGATTATAATTAATTTATAATTTAGACACAAAATTGTATCGCATACGGTCCTGGTTCAGATATGTTTGAAAGTACAAAAATAATTGCATATAAACAATTCGAAAAAGCATGGGTTTGTTAACATAATTACTATATTTTAATAAAATTTAAAACTAACTTTTCCTGTATTCTTTCCTTCGTTCAGTCATTGTTTAATAATGCTACTACTGAGATAAATGGAACTGTTAATTTTATTCATCAATTTATTGATATGACAAATATTAGTTTAAATTATAAAGTAAGCTGTCGATTTTATAGTAATCTTAACATATTTAATCAACTTAAAGAATTATTCAGGTCATACATGTGAACCAGCCATGGGTTTTAGTTTTGCTGCTGGTACAACTGATGGTCCCGGAGATTTTGATTTTATTCAAGGTATCTTTAATATACTTATAATTTAAAACTTTTTTACTACTTCTTTCAAAAGGTACTACACGTGGTAGTTTATTTTGGAACATTGTTCGAGATTTTATTAAAACACCAAGTGAAAAATTGATTAAGTGTCAAGCTCCAAAACCAATCCTCGTTGCTACCGGTGAGGTAAGTAAATCGTTTGTGAAAACTTACATTACTACCTTCCTTATGCCTGCTTCTCCTCGTGGAGAAGCAAAGGCATCTCATCATCATTTCCCATCCAACACTGTCCTGGGTAATCCTTTCCAGTTGTTTCTAGTTTCTATTCACTCTTTTGATATCTTATTACGATTCCAGGCGCAGTGTGTTCTTTGGCCTTCCTCTTCTTCGTTTCCCTTCAGGATTCCGAGTTGGGACTTGCCTCGTGATGCGGTTTGGTGATTTCCGTAATAAATGTCCTATCCACTTCCGGCGTGTTTTCCTAATTTGCTCCTCAGCTGGAAGTTGGTTTGTTCTCTCTCACAGTATACTGTAGCTGATGGTATCCGACCAACAACGGAGATTGAGTATCTTGCGTAGACAATTGTTTGTAAATACTTGTACCTTTTTGATGATGGTTGTAGTAATTCTGGAAGTTTCAGATCCATACAGTAGAACTGTCTTGGCGTTCGTATAGAAGATTCTGACGTTGATGTTTGTTGACAGTCGTTTTGAGTTCTTTATGTTCTCCAACTGTAGGAATGCTATCGTTGCTTTTCCCATCCTTGTCTTTACGTCTGCATGAGATCCTGGTTGTTTATCGATGATGCTGCTACCCAAGTAGGTGAAAATATGAACATCTTCCAGAGTTTCGCCATAAAGTGTAATTGGATTAGTGTTCTCCGTTTTGTATTTTAAGAGAGTAAGCAGTCTTGTTTGACTCCGGTTCTTACTTATAATGCGTCTGTCAGCTGTCCTCCATGCATGACTTTGAAGTGTAGTCTGTAGTATGAATTCCGTATGATGCTGACGATTTCCTCAGGTACACCATAGTTTCGAAGAAGTTTACATAATATCCTCCTATCCAAACTGTGAAATGCTTTCTCATAATCAAGGCAGTTGATGTATAGTGACGATTTCCACTCAACTGATTGTTGAACGATGATCCCTAGTGTCTCGATTTGGTCTGTGCACGACCGATCCTTATGGAATCCGGTTTGTTGATCTAGAAGTTGGGCGTCTACTGAATCTTTCATCCCTTCCAACAACACTCTGTTGAAAGCCTTTATTGGTTCCGTTTGCAGTGTGATGCCACCATAGTTCTCACCTATGCTCAGATCTCTTTTCTTTGGTATCTTGATGAGTTATCCTTCTTTCCAGTCCATCGGCACTCCTTGTTCCTCCCAAATCTTTCTGAATAGAACGTGGAGCGTATTTTCAGTGTTCTGGCTGGTATTTTGTCAGGTGCTGCTGCTTTCCCACTGTTGATTTGTCTGATGGCCATCCTGATTTCTTCGATTGTTAGTGGAGTAATATCTAAAGGAAGGTCTATGTATGCTGCTTCGATATCTGGTGGATTTAATGGAGCTGGTCTGTTTAAGAGTTCCTCGAAGTGTTTCACCCATCTGTTCCTTGGTCTTGATTTTCATTGATTGACTTGCAATAAATTGCAGTTTGAATGGTCTCAATATTTGGAATTGATTATAATTTTATTGCTTCACTTAGAAAGCTCTTCTAAACTTCAAAGTTATCAATAACTATATTAGGGTTTATAAATAGCTCTATTCTTATAGCTTATCGAATCATTTTCGGATCTTGATTTTTGTATAGCACCAAAATGTCAATCAGGAATTTGTGAAAAGTGTTCATAATATGAAAAAGAATAAGCGTGTGTACGCTTCAATTGACTCACGCTTTCAACTATGAAAATACTAAATCTCCACAAAAAACCCCTTCTGATAAAAATTTTAGTTGATAAGAGAATTATCTGTCTATCACCAATGTTTCATATCTTTCAAATAATAATAGTATTCTCAATCAACGTTACAATTATTCTGTCCGCGTACAAAACGTACATGTCATTTGTTTTTCTTATAATGGCAAAATTTCTCTGAAGTCTTAATGTGGTTTTGTGATACTTCATAGTGAGCACAATTATTCCAATATCTTTTAATATATGTAAGATTGAAATGTTGCAACAACTCATCAACTCTGTACACGTTTTTAATCATTCTCTTATTACAACGAAATCAAACTAAAGAAAATTAGCAACACTATCTTAAGAAATTGAACTGAATAAAGTGATTGAGTAAAGATAAATCAGTAGTTTAGAGATTTTAATAGTTGAATTCATAAGTTGATGTAAGCTAGACCAACATTGAAAGCCTGGAAGCACTGGATGGCGGTTTCATCCTAGTATAGGACTTCTCATCAGTGCGCATCCACAATCCCGTACGTGGGACTCGAACCCAGGACCATCGGTCTCGCATAAACTCTTTACCTCTTGACCACTCAACTGTGATCCAACGCTATTAATGTCTCACTGCAATCCATTATTTATAGATTGTATTTTCCATAGAATAATCTCAGTTGGGTTGGCATAAAATCCTGGAGACTGTTTTCCACCGTATACAGTTGTTAGCGTACTATATAGTAAACTTATTTATCTGTGTTCGCTGAAAAACCCTATTAATGTTTATAGTTTGCATCTTAAAAATATTAGCTTAAGGCTTTACATCCTTTCATTAATAATTCTTACTTCCATCTTCAGATGGAAGGAATTTTATTATTAGAAGATAAGAAAAAGGCTAAATGTTTGGTTAATTGGTGAAAACAAGACGCTTTGTAAGATAGTCTACACAAAATGGTACAAGATTTCTTAACCTATTTATTTTTCACACTAAGTTGTCAGTATTTGTTAACGAATCATATTTTTTGAATTCTAGCAATAACTGTTTTATTCTGTCAAGATTAACAAACTGTGGGTTTGAACGCATTACGGTACTGTTGGAAAAAAATTTGAATTAATTGTTTGGATTTTTGAAAATTACTCTAAGGTTGTTCACGTCCCTTACTTATACGCTTTAGTAAAATAGTAATGATGATAATAGTGATAAGAATAGTATTAGAATCCCAAAATACTATCTTGAAATTACTTTTCTTTCCCTCTAAACATAAACATTTTAATACACTACATATTACAATCTCTTTACCTTGTGTAATGTGTTTTTAGATCTTGTGAAATTTACAATTGAACTCTTTTATTATGCTTTGTAGATGAATGTTCCTTATCCTTGGCAACCGTCTATTGTTGAAACTCAAATTGTATCGATTGGGCCTCTTTTAATTGTTGCCTTACCTTGTGAATTTACCACAATGTCTGGAAGACGTATTCGTGAAGCAGTGATTGAAGTAATTCTATGTATATACATTGGGATATTACAAATATATATATATATATATATATATATATATATATATATATATATACATTGTTCATAAGGACGCACTGTTTATGACATTAACTTATCGCCTGATAGAATGATTACTTTTGAAGTGCACTTGACCTTAAGTGAAGGAAGCTAGTTTCTTTATGTTCAAATAACCAAGTTAGCTAACATAATTGAAAGCGATTATTTTACACTATGATACATAACATATGTAGAATATGTATAATTCTTTAACCTAAAACCTTGAATTCATTTTGATGCTAATCAACATGTGGGTAATTGATGAGTGTTTTTTATGAGAGCATATAAGTTTGAATTCTAGGTTTTATCACGATTTAACCTTACCTATGAACAGGAAACAATCAATTGTTGACATTTATAATTCTTTAATCATATTGAACTGCGTTTTGTTTTTACTCAACTTGAATTACAATATCAATAATGATTTACCTTAGCAATTAATACCGAGTCATTAGGCTAGAGATATAATCATCATAATAAGTTACCTATTGACCAACCTGCATGTAGAAAAATAAACTTTCATACAGAACTGTATGGGCGTTTATAAATGAGCAATTACCATGACTACTGTATAGTAATTAATATAAAATTATCTCGATGTTAGAGTGCAGGGATATTGTACTATCTGAAACTAAATATAATACAACTTTTTAAAATTTATACTTAGATTTCCTACTTTTTCATTTCAATTGACATAAAGTTCATAACTGAATAATTATCAATCGAATAGTTTATTTATTATTATAATTTTATTTAGTTAACACTGAAATAACTGTAAATAAACAATGGTATATACTGTGTATTTTTATCGGAAAAATATTTTTTCATTTTTTTTTGATATTCGTCACAGAACTTAATCAGTTGATAAATACAGTTAAAAACTAGGTATCATTCAATTGTTTTTTTTTATTGGACTCTCTAACAGTGTATTCCACTAGCCTCTAAAAGCCCTGGTATGGCCGAGAGTGGGGAGAGTCCGCTCTCCCTCTCGAAATGCTCTCACATGGCCACGCGTATATAGCCTCTGTCAGGGAAGTCCTACTCACCGCCCTCTCGTAGCGAGGATATTGTTTACGAAATTTAGAGGACGAAATGCAAATGTCCGGCACTTTAACCGGGTTGGTGGACACGGCGAGTCCACCTAGGGGAGTTGGAAAACCCTTTTTGTAAACCAATGATGTACATGGGCTCCAGTATCCTGAAGGAACAAATAGAGTATGAATCGATCGTTGGTCACCGGCTACCATGGGAGTGCATCTCCTCACGATGCTTCACTGCCTTGTTGATCAGATCTTTAGGTCAAAGGCTCTGGGTGTGGCCCCCTAAGAAAACCACCTGCTTCGGTCTAGGCACCTGGGCAATATCACAGCCCTCACACAAATCAAATGAGATTTGTGGGGCGCATATGTATCTTCTGCTTTCTTCTACGAATATTTATGTGTTTAAATAAATAAGTAAAATAAATAAATAAAAATATTCCACTAACAACTCTGCTAAAAGGGATTTGTTTATTGCATAAAGAATTAATTAAAATTGAAAATATGAAGTCTTGAATTACTAATCTATAAGACAAAAATATACACGGGAAGACCTATATGGATCTTAATTTTAATTTTTGTTGCTGTCGTGGATTTACACAGCTGGACGTTCCCATTGTATGATGAAATACTTATTCAGTGCTTTTTCTTTTTTTAGTGAAACCTCAACTGACAAACATGAATTTGCTTTATTGTAATTTCTTTACATTATATAATAAAGGAAACGAAGTATCATCTAAATATACCTAAACATTGTGTTATATTCGTACAGCTTAAAAGAAAACGAAACGATAGATTCAAGATTAGCCAATTTTAAACAGAAACTAGTTTTGTTCATTTACGAGTCAAAATTACTTATAGAGTATTTTGCTACGATCACAATCGTTCATTATAATGATAACAACATTCCATAACTGGAGGCAAAATGGTTACATGACCTTGCATAAGTTAAAAAATACAAAGAAATAAGAAAAAAAAATAACCTTTTTTAAAATTAATTTGGTTTGCTTAATGAAAAATGGATTAAGATAAAAAATGGCACAACAAAAGTCTTCAAAAAAACAACCAAATGTGTTATAGGCTTTTTGACTATCTGACTGAGTGGATTTGCAAATCGCAAAATTAAAGCCTTATGCATCTTATCAACTATTCAAGTGGTTAAAGGTTTTTTGAGTTATACTTATTGGATTCTAATTAATTGGTTAGTTGAAAGTAGTTGACGGAAGTTCTTGTTTAATATAGATTTCGTACTATTTACCATTACACAACACAGTTTAATCATAGTCTTGAGTAAATTGATGTTACACTTGGAATCTAGTTCTCGTGGTTGAATATATAATGCTTATCAAAGTTTATCCTACAAACAGGACTTTCTACTGATTGCCTCCAATCAACTCACATTAAACATAATGCAACATTCACTTTTATTTATATTTTCATTTATTTAGTTGATTTGGTCTAATTTTACAATTTTGACAAAAATCTCATATCAATTTGAATATATGCTACATTTTGCTATTACAATCAATACTGTAATAGGTCTCTTCAGTAACTATTAATAATTTAATTAGAAATATATATGAGAACAAATGTGTATCTGTATTATGTAACAGAAAAAATTATTGTAATTGTTCTTAATTAATATCTGACAGGTTAACTCGTGACACATGCAATTATAGGTGAATAAATAATTTAATTATTCTTTATACATTGATAATATAAAGTATGAGGAAAGTATCCATCATATTTACGATAACATCATGTTTAGTATAAACTAGCACTCTTATACCTGCAATGAACATTTGAATTTCCTTTCGACAAAAAATAATCAAATATCTACAAAGATTTGTGAGAACTTTCGTCTAAATCTCATCGAATAGTTTCTCAGTATTTGGGCGCCTAGTTGATGTAAAAAATTAAGGAGGAAGAATGTATTTGTAAAATGTCAGTGAATGAATTTGAGGTAGATCCAACTTTTTACTCGGCAATCCGGTTCAAGCTTTTTCAAGAGAATATAGTCAAACACCGAATTGCCAAGTGAAACGTTGGATTTACTCCTACTTTCTTTCCTTGAAATTATACAAATATATTCTACCTACAAAGATTATCTCATCATTTTACAATATCATTTAATATTATTATTATTACTACTAATAATGTTACATATTATATATATGGAGTACATTGGTATCAAGTGCATTCAATTTCAATCATAAAAGATCTTTTCTTAAAATATGCTAAAATTTCATTTTCTTATTAAATTATTCTCAAATCTTCGTAAACAATTTACCAATGAATATCAAGAAATTTAAGTTGCTTGAACCTAATTAAATAATAACCTATATAACTTCCATATCAAGTAAACCCAATATGCGTTATTTTGATCCATGCTTTCAAGATTAGAGGTATTGATGTTACTAGGTTGTTTCAACTAAAATAGAGGGTAATATGCTCGAAGTTGAAATCAACTGTTAAGAAACCTAGTGCTTTAATGACTAATTCATCTCTTTCGAGCTTTGTATCCTCTTGTACCAAGATATTTTTGCTTACTCTTTTTTATATTAAAAGTAGCCTTACTATTGGAATATGGCTTAAATTTCTCAAAATACTCTCCTACTTAGAATGGTCTGAGTAACAGAGATAAAACGTTTCTTAGTTATTGTATTTAGAAAATACGAGGTTATTACCATATTCCTTAATTTATTTATTGGTGTTTATTATGAAGACATTACATTATAGAACAATTATTTTTAGATAATGGAACTGTCAAACACCACTAACGACAACAACCTTAGATTCTAGTGTTGATACTTATAATTACCTTTGAAATCATCACTTATTGCTTCACATAGAGACACCTTATTTACTAGGCTATTGATTTCTGATAGCCAATAATATGTTCAAGTGAGATAATGTTTATGATTTGTAAATGTTTGTATTTTCCTATTGTTGAGATTCAATCCTTGATTTTGCTGACAGCTACAATACTATGAAAAATGGCTATATTGAATCATTTGAGAATATACACAAACCACTGTTGAGAGTTCACTGTGTTTACAACTGACCTAAGTTAGGCAATCATTAAAAACCCGGAAGCACCGGATGGCTGTTTTGTCGTAGCACCGGATTCGTCATCAGTGCGCACCGACGACCCTGCAGTCAAGTAGGAAACCCATGATGTTCGGTCTTGCGTGCAAACGCTTAACCTCTAGACCATAGAATCAGCCTTCAATGGTGCACAAGTTTTGTTCCAATCAATCCTCGATATTACATAACCATCTTTCACTGTCTTCAGTAGTTGTGAAAATGTAATTACCTAAGTTAAACTACAGTTGATATACGTTTTTCTTGTCATAACTTTCTAACTATTTAAATTGACTCATTTGAAAAGATAATTCATAATAATCTGTACTAACAGTGTCATAATATTTATCAATCCCTAGGTTTACATTGTCTTTTGATTGCATTTCTCTAGTTGCATATATATTTGTACACGTAGATTGTCGAGTATTAACAGTATTTACAAATGTATAATGAATAGACTTTGATCATCTTAATAAATGCAAATTATAATTACTTACTTTAAATAAACTTATCAAACAAGTACTCAGTTAGTGATATATTTACATAATTTTCTTGTATGTATCTGTGTCAATAAACGTATTTAATTAATTTTTTATTGGATCAATTAGCAACTAGTAAGTAAATAATATTAATAATAAGAACAATAAAACAATCGTCGATATGGCATCATAAAAAAATAAATTTACGAAAACAAACACAAACAAGTAATTTAATATGAATAAATATTACAAAGCAAATATGTTTTCATGATGGAAATATTTATATCATTTAAGTACACATTAATAGTTGTTAGTATTTATTTTTAAGCAGATATTTCAAAGGGGGAGTAATTGCTTGAGGAAATGATAAATGAAATATATAAAAGATTATCAATGATTGTTTAATACTAAATGTAATAATTATTAAATTCCCAGTAAAATCTCATGGCCAGTGGAGTTGATTCATGCTGGGAATATAAAAACAGTTACTAAAAGTGTCAGTTGACGATAATCGCTCATTATAATGTTATATCCCGTAGAGATTTATGAATGGTAACTTTGAGAACTTTTTTTGGACCAATATATGTATATTTCCTAGTGTACTTGTTAAGTAACTAAACTATTCATATCCGTGTTCTTCTTATCATAAGCTTTATTTTGACCCATGAACTATTATTATACGATTTACCATTCCTGAGTTATCTCCAGTCTATTAATTACTGTTCCCCCCATTCACAGCCACATTTGGCTGAATCTTGTACAAATGTTATTTTCTATTTTATGGTACGATGTGGTCAGTTTGATTGGTATATAAACCCAGTATGTTTGAGAATAATGATTCATATTTGCAGAGGCTGTTATTGGTGTTCTGGACTTAACTGTCTGGGCTAGGTAGAAAGCAGTACTGATTAGTAATCAAAACTGCTTATACGGTTTTCGTGTATCATTTCTCTGATCGAGGATTCACTGCTCTCCAAATGGCGGTCTTATAACGTCATATATTAAACGGGGAACACACTCAATCACTATAACAATAAAGAGCTGACTGAGATTAGTAATATGAACCATTAAATGTTAACTACATGTTTCGAAGGTAACTCAGCCGTTGTGCTGAGTTTAATTTCTGATGTGATTTTTAGTGAATACTATTATGAAGTACCCCAATAAGATGAAATAGTAATGCGGTTATCCTTCATTTGTATTGGTTCTCCACATGATGTTTTGTAACGAAAATTTTACAAGTCTATTAATCACCATATAACTTGTCTTATAGTGAGAAACAACTAATTATTACAATTTATACGAATATTCGTCAAGATTAGAACGAATAGTTTGACAATAATTGGGCGCCGAGTATAGAGAATTCATTATATGTGAAAAAATTATATTTGAAATAGTCTCAGCGATTGAAATTTAAATAATTCCAACGTTTCGTCCAGCTAACTTGTCTGGACTTCTTCAGGGAAATAATCAAAATTTCAATCGCTGAGACTATTTTCAAATATAATTTTTTCACATATAATGAATTACAATTTATTATTTATTTATTTAAACGCATAAACATTGGTACAAGGACGCACCAAATATATAAATGCGCCACTTAAATCAAATGATTTTTATGAGGGATGGGATACTGTCCGGAAACTTAGACCGAAGCAGATGGTTTTCATGGGGGGCTACTCCCCGAGCCTTCGGACTAGAGGTCTCATTCGCAAGGGAGTGAAACAACATTAGGAGATGCAGTCCCATTGATTCTGGTGACCAACAATAAGTTCTTTCGCCATTTGTTATTTCAAGATCTTGGAGCCAATATGCAACACTGGTTTGGTATCAGTGTTTTGTAACTCTCCTGGGTGGACGCTCCGTACCTGCCAACCAGAATAAAGCGCCGGACATTCGCTTTTCATCCTTTCAATTTCGTAAACAACAGTCTCGCCGCGAGAGTTCTGTGAGTAGGACTTCCCTGGAAGTGACTATGAGAGCATTTCGAGAGGAAGAGCTGACTCTCCCCACTCGCAGCCGTTCCAGCGCATCATCGATTAGACCTGCCATTTGTCGCAACTTAATCCTAATAAATAGGAAAGTATTTTAGGGATATAATTTAAAGAATTGTATTAGTTTTTTTCACAATAGGACGAAACGGCCGTCCAGTGCTTCTAGGTTTTCGATGGTGGTCTAGCTTCAATCGACTCATGATCTTAACTATATAAAATTACTAAAATCTCCACAAAACCCCCTTGTAATATTGAAAGAGATCTGTTCATTTCATAAACAAACTAGCATCGTTTAAATACTATGTAGTTTCTCGCAATATTTTTATTCAACTGTTTGCGTACAGATTGAAAAGTTCAGATTTTAATTGGTGTAGTTGGTTGCTTTTCTTCTCATTGGTAATATATAGCTCAAATGTGTATGATTTAATATGTTTAACACCTTTTATACTACATTAACAGCCGTTGTATTTTGAAATAATCTAACAAATAATTCTAAGTTGCTGTCGATAACTCTCGAAAAACACTCCAAATAGTCTAATACAGATGTAGTAGGTCAACTTAGGATTACTTAAATTCTAGAGATTGATGCTATGAAAATTTGTTATTCTAAATGTAAACTGCTCCTTTGCATGAATGAGTATCAAGTGGATACCGTGTTGGCGACAATGAGTCATTTACGTATTGACTGACTAGTCTAAAATAAGAAATTCATGGTCTTGGTTCCAATTCTAGCCACATACTACGTACACTAAACCTATTGATTAACATTTAAAATTGTTATTTATGCACTTATGGTAGATCTATACAAACTACTTCAATGTTATTTTTCCGAGATGGTGGAGAAGATTTATAGCTCAGGTGGATGATTTTGATGGAGTTTTGTTCTCTGAGCTGGATGATTTTCTACTATTATTTACGAAATCCTTTCAGTTTAGATCTTTGTTGGGTGTTGAGATTATTGTACATTGTTAATAGAAAGCCTAATCAAGGCTTATTATGTTAACAATATGTTCCCCGTTTTTTTAACTTTCAGATTTATATGGATGTTATACTTGTAACTTTAAATCGCTTCTTTCTTTTTCTGACTGGATTCCCATTTAGGCTGCTAACGATGCATCTAACGAGAATAATCCAAGGTCAACTACACAATATGAAGTAATTCTTTCTGGTCTGTCGAATGTTTACTCAAGTTATATTGCAACTCCTGAAGAATATCAAGTAATAATAATTCACTAACTTGTCATGAACCAATTGTTCAATGTTTTAAGTCTTTCTATTTTTATATAATTCCTTTTAATCTAAGACTGTTTTGTTAGATAATGTTAAACAATAAATTGCCACTATTTTTCTCAACATATAGACAGATCATTATTAGAATGGGGGTTTGTGAAGATTGTAGTAATTTTAATGGTTGAAATCATGCGTTGATGTAAACTAAACCACCAGCGAAAACCTGGAAGCACTGGACGGCTGTTTCGTTCAAGTATGGAACTTATGAGCGGTGAGCATCTACTATCCCGCACGCGGGACTCAAATCCAGGACCCTCAATCTCGCGCGTGTACGCTTAATCTGTAGACCACTAAGCGGGAATCCGACTGTGTTAATGTCTTACTTCAATTGATCCATAATCTTGCGCAACTTTTCATTCATTGTCTGTGGTAGAGAACTGTCTCCACCTAACATGGATTGGACTCCACTAATCACTGCTTCAATGGTGGCCTACATCGAATCATGAGTTCAACTATCGACAGATCATTTTTAGTGTTTATCTAGTGATTAATGTCCAATTGTTGTTAGATTTATATATAGTTATTGTTATTAGGTATCTAAAAGAGATCATTATCACAAAAATCAGAAATGGATAACTTAGTTAGTGAAATAAATTCGTAACAATTTACAATGAAATGGCATAAATTGATGATGATCTGTAAATCATAAGTCGAAATTATAAAAAAATAATTCAAGTTCCTAAATAATCATAAAGTTATTATTTCATTTTACCTTTGTACACTTGTATACATTACTGATGTATACAATAATTAACAAAATATTAAACTATATTACTTATTAAATTCATTTAGTATTGTTTGTTTGAATCTTCCCATCGATGTGTTAAAACTTCACCCCATCACACAAGCAAGTGGCTATCAGGACTCAGTGGCCGAGTGGATAACGCGATGGCGTTTGAAGCGAGGGTACTGGATGCGAGTCCCAGAGTGAACATCAACTCTGAGATGCAGGTTCATCCAACTTACGAGTTCCAAATAGGACGAAACGTGCATTCTGGATTCCACTGCTAGCCACTATCCATCTCTGCTTACTATATTATTTATTATTACAAAATAGAATTCTTTAACACAAGTAAAAGTGTTTAAGTATAAGTATTGTACAGTTAAACAGATTCTCAGTGACAATGAACTCCTTTTAAGTTAAATCGATAGATTGATATAAAGAAACTTGATCCTTTTTTATTTTCATTTTGTATACATTTTTTGAAAAAAATTATAGTTAGATAAGTTTAACTTTTAATGTGACCTTCATCAAAGTTTGAAATCATGAATAAACTTGTTTAAGTATATTATGTAAATTTTTTTTTTAAAAAAGGGTAATGATCATTATTCATTCATTTGTTTGTACTAAGAAAATTCAATTTCATTTTGTTAATTTAAATCTGCGTATTTTAAACTTTTATTTGAAAATGTTCATATGATAATTGTAGGAGAGATTAGGAGAGAATTAATAAAGTTAAAGGATTTTTCTCATATTAAACAATATTGAAATGTTAGTTCTTTTAAACAGGGTTTAATGTATTTTTAGACATAATTACTAATTGTTAAGCTTGAATAGCCCTTAGCAGCGTATCCTAGAACGTGGATTTAGTCCCACTTTAGATTCGTCAGCCTGTTATTCCTGCTTATCATTATTGATTTTCATACTGGAATTCAAAACCAGTTCCTTTCTTATCAAATTTCAGTGCGTTATTCATTGAGCTACAGAGTCTCATAGCCACCAATGAGTGAAATAGGTGTAAACGTTATGGTAATTTTTATTTTCTTTTTATTGGTGTTAAAGAAAGTTGATCAGTGACATGTATTGGGTTTGCTTTGCAGTGTGAATATCATCCTTTCGGTCGCTAAAATTGTCATCATCATCATCATCATCATCATTTGGGCCGATCAATCACTAGTAGTAGTCAATATTACTTTGGTCTTTATACTTGTTGTTCATTAAACTATCGATTAAACTGCTCCTTAATCTAAATGAATAATTAAATAAAGAAACTCTACTGATTTTGATACTGGAAGATACATGATTAAATCAAACCGGAAGCATCATTTCGTTTATGATTACAAAAATGTTTTGTTGAAAAGTTTGAACTAACATGAAATTTAAAGTTAAACAGAGGTCATTACTAACATTAAAATGATAACTATGGATAATTTATCTAATCAATTTGTCTTTCTATTTTTTTGCTTTTAATGACAGCTTCAACGATACGAAGGTGCATCTACTATTTACGGTCCACTTACACTTCCTGCTTATGTTAATCAATTCAGTTTTTTAGCAAGAGCATTAGTTAAAGTATGTTATAAACATTTCATTACAAGGATTATTATTAGTCATGATTATTTTTTTTATGCGTTTAAAATATACGGGAAAAAGTATGTCATTCAGTTTGCTGAAAAAAATTAATGTCCATATAACAAACTAAGATGTTAGCTTCCAGTAATTTATTCGTCTAGTAAAAGGTTTTCAATATTTGTTACGTAATTTATTATGTTATGTTTACCTATTTTATTTCAGAGAAACTTCATTCATCTGTTTCTGGAGGCTTTCGTACTTAGAATACTCAAGAATCAAATGAAATGCACTATTCATAAATTTCTGAGTTATAAATAAGTTTGATAGTAAATGTTTTATTTATTTGAGGTAGGTTTTGTGGAGTTTTGTATGTAATTATTTAAAATACTATTGAAAATCATTTAGGACTAATGAATTATGTAGACATCGGCAACTGTACGCATGTACTCTACTGGAGATCGAATCTATGGTACTCAGGGTTTGCTTCGAAAGTATGAATGTCAAAACAACTGACCCATCATCATGTTGTACAGTTTCCACTTCAATCATGATGTCACTTATACTCCAACTGAGTTCATTTTGTGACGTATCTTATCTGAAAAAATATCTGATTTATTGTACATAAAGTACTATTTTGACAAACTGGACAGGTTTTCGAATATTGGAAAAGCAATTTTGATTCACATTCATCCTTGTTGATTGATAAAGATTCCGCATCCAATCATTAAAATCCTCTTTTTTTCGAAATCATAATTATTTTATTATTTGCAAATAATAATTTATTATACTGTTTAGTTTTTGTACATAACAGTTATGTGGAAAGAAATTTATATGAGGGTGGACTTTAGTTAATATCGAATATTTTGAAGCTCTCAACTTAAGCTGTTGATTTAATGTTGCAAATAAACCGTTCATCTTTATAAAACAGTACAAAAAAATCATTTTGAAGTTAATTATTGTACATTGTAAGAACATTTTAACCTATGACTTGTATTAACAAATAATTCATAAATGATAGCCATTTAAAATTGATTACACAAACTAATCAACTCATCACACAATAAGTTGATATAATTTATAAATTTTGAGGTAAATAGAACTTTGGTTCTGAGATCGAATAATCTAGATTTACGTGCAAATTATGAAAGCTCCCTGAAAATAAAGATCACTTAAATGTATATAATTCTTTTCGAGATTAAGTCAGTTTTTATCGTACTTAGAATATGTAATCAAAAATAGACGTAAACGTTTGACCAAATATTCCGTAATCAGTAGGGAGATCGATTGAAGTCAGGCCTTAATACTGTTGAGTGTTGGCTCAATGGTCTAGAGTTCAAGCATTCGCACGCGAAACCAAAGTAGGCTCATCTATGATGAAACGGCTGTCCAGTGCTTCCAGGTTTTCAATAATAGTATAGCCTAGATTAACTCGTGACTTGGAAATATGCTATAATCATCATTTGATTTTAAAGTTGAACTAAACTTGGAAAACAACTTATTATCGTGTGATATTATTAATACTATGGGTTGAATGGTGTTTTTTTTTCACTTAAATCAATTCATTTTTCTGTATGACATATGACTTATAATTGTGAACAAATTACATCTCGGAAATATTATTGACTATCTTCTCTCTTACAATTTAAGTTTCGGTCAAAATTTGTCTAATATAGTGTTACTAAACAAAGACTGAACAAACACAGTCTTTAATAAAAAATGATGGAAAAATATATTATTTTGGAAATGAATGCATGCTTATTGAACATGCAAGTAAAGTTGATGTTTGAAGCAATAAGTACTTTGTTGAAATATCTCAATGTGAACATCAGCACAGAGATTCACATCAAGTTGATAAGTTGAACATCCGGGAATTTACGGCTAACCAGAATCTCATTGTACAAAAAATTACTTAAATAACTGTTTTCTTTATCTAACGAGATGAAATACATAGGTCATTAAAACAATAGTGATCTGCTTTGTAAGCTAATGAAAATGTGTTATTACTTAAATTTTATCGATATTTATTGTTCATACGATGCCATCATTTAATATGTTTGATCAATTTGGGGTGTGCTACTTATGTTAACAGATATAAGTAGTATATAACACCAATCAGATTTGGAATGCCTGGGAGCAGAAGATTGGGAAGATAGAATTGAAGAAAACAGGGATGTACACAGAGAGTAATTTTAATAACAGTAAGAATGAAGGAACGATGAACTTTTGTAAGAGCCAACTGACGAAAGATGTGCAAAGGGTGTATTAAATATATATTTTTACGATGTCACTTTGTGTTTTTGTATTAAAATAGTAACTTAGTTTTCGCCACCTAAATCCTCGTTTACTACAACTTAAGAATAAATTGTAAAAAATCTCTGTTCTGTCAATTATACAATAGAAATTGTTACTTAATAAAATGCATTAAAGTGACTGATACCTAATAATTTGGGGTAGATGAATAGATAATCCAACCAAACGATAGAATTTTAAAATTCAATCAAAAAACCATACTGAATTGATGGAATCACTGACAGACAGAAAGGACCTTGCTTTTGTTAATAGAGTGAAAATTGTTGCGTACATACAGTGAAAATAAAATCTCCATTAATAATAAATTAGTAAGAATAATTAAGAATCAAAATACCAAGTTACCAG
Source organism: Schistosoma rodhaini (assembly GCA_944470415.2). Taxonomy (NCBI): domain Eukaryota; kingdom Metazoa; phylum Platyhelminthes; class Trematoda; order Strigeidida; family Schistosomatidae; genus Schistosoma; species Schistosoma rodhaini. Next base: position 43,232,265 of record OX104044.1, read on the forward strand.
TGATAACCTTTTGTCATTTCAATCCTTTACATTCACTTATGTCAATTATTCCACACTATTTATTATCTCAATGCTGAAATTCTAATCCATATTTGGTTGTAAGCAGCTGACGAGAAACCACGAAATATAATGAATTCATATTATTCTGGATCAATATTTGTTCTGGATTTATGTAAATTCATAAAAGGGAACTAATTACATGGAATTGAATGACATTCACTTCTGTTTTCTTTCAATTTATAGTACTGCATAAAAGTTTTAAACAACGGACAACTAATAAAAAAGCATCAATACCTAGGAACCTGTTTCATTTTCGTATATGAATGTCATACTAGAGTAAAGTAGCTTGTCAAATACTTGCTAATCTTAAACAGTTCGTTGAATAAGATTAATTGATGAAATAAACCATAAAATTTCAAGAAAGTGTACAAATTATCCCTATTTACGTTACTATTATTGTGATATTTCGCCAGTATTATGTATTCAGTCCTAATTCTTATGGCTTTTTTTTAAAAAATACCATATTTTCTTTTCTTCTAAATACAATTAGGGAGAAAAAATTTCTCCCGGAACAGTTGCTCCATATTTTTTCAATGAACAATTCAGTTTTGTGCCGAAAATTTTATTTGATACAGCACCGTTAAGAGAATCATTTGGTACTGTAATTAAACAACCGAATTCAACTTACTATAAAGTAGGTCTTTTTATTCCATTAAATTGAGATAAAATGTAAAATGACTCTTGCTATTACCATCATTTGTTGTGGTTTTAGCTGTGAGTAAATATAAAAAATTAAAAAAAACTCTTCTATTTTAAGGCATTATCAAATAAATAATAGTTTTATTTAATTAAAAGCTGAAATTTTGTAAAACAGAGTTATTCTATCATATTGGTAGTATTGTGGTGTGAGCTACTTATATCGATATAAGTAGTATATATGGTGAGTAGAGAATAGAATATCTGACAGCAGAAGATTAAGAAGATCAAGAAGAGAAGAGCAGAAATAAAAAGAAATTTGTGTGGAAATCCAGGAACAATGAAGCCTGAGACACTTGAAGAACATTTCGCAAATGTAGTATCATGGTATGCTTTTTGTATTTTCCCAAGTAACGTTGTAATTTTTATTAAATACATAGTTCTACGTTGTCCTCATCTGTGTTCTCATTCACAACAGTATTATCTGGATTTAGTATTTTCTCTTAGTAATAGGGAAATTTTAAAGATTTTATTGTCATAGTAGAAGTTGTTTTGTACATACTCTATGCTTACATCTTGCCTTCTCAAAATTATTTGGTTGCATTAATAATTGGGTAAAGTGAAGTGAGTACATTGTTGAGCGTCCAGAAATGCTTTCGCGTTAACTCAGATGTTAAAGTAGTAGAATATATTTATATATTTGTATGATAGTTAATTTTTTCCTTATTTTATTAACGATTAATGTTTAACAAACTTTCTTTTTATACCAACAGGTGTAATGTTCCTCGTCTTTCATTTGTAGAATCATATCTTTGTTTGAAGTATATATTGATATTCTCGTATCAGCTAGTTTTCTATAGCCCTGGTAATAGAGTAAAAAAATTATTATAATCGATAAAAGTCCTTGAGCTGTATGCTTCGAAATGAGTTAGCTATTGCAAACCCTCTGTATATCGATTCATTTTTATTAAATTAGTGTCCACTCTTTTATCATAATCGAACTGGAACTAGAAAGGTATTTCTGGATGACATTTTGTCATATTTTGGACTTATCGGTTGAAAATACTTATCTCTTGATAACTTATCTCTTGAAACTTGATTACATTACATGAAGATCTAAACGCTAATACATTTTCTATTAAACTACTGAATCGTAAAACGAAGAAAATATGGATCTACATTTACATTTTTAGCTATAATCCATAGATTACATAAACTTGTAAACAAAATCATCATTTTAGAAATCATTCACTGAAGTTAATACAAATTATTTTCATCAAATAAAATGTTCTTTAATATTTTCTCACACATCAATTTCTTCTTAAATGTTAAAAACGTTCTTATGCAACATTTTTTATTTGAAGATTAGCATAGTATACAGAAAGATGGATATATATATATATATATATATTGAATAACAGATCAATAAAAAGTAATAATTAAACCAAAAAAAAATTTAACCTTAATAGAAGAAACATATTAATGAAATCAAATGTAATTATTTTTTTTAATTTCATAGAATAAATGTAGTTTATTATGTTTGTATTTAAAAATGAACTCAATTAGATTTGTTTAAATCAAGACAATATATATATATATATACATCAATAATACTTATTTGATTTTTTTCTATACCATTTATTTAAATAAATTATTTTTTATTTTTAGTCATTGATAAACATTTTAGTCATTTATAAATAAATTAATATATTTATAATATACCAATGAGTAGGTAAATTAGATTTTCTGACGTTTCGTAACTCAGTGTAAGCCACTTTTTCAGAGAATAAATAACCAAATTAACATTAATCCAAGTTTAAATAATATGACGAAACAACATGAATATTAGTTGACCAATAAAAAAAGGTCTGAATAATCGCACCTAATATTTGTGTTGTTCCGTTGTACTATTTAAACTTGGATAAATGTGAATTTGTTTGTTTATTCTCTGAAGAAGTGATTTACACTGAGTCACGAAACGTTAGAAAATTTAATTTTTTTACGCATTCGGATATTACAAATATATTAATTTATTTATAAAAATCTACTCAATGCTCAATTTATTCAAAATTATCAAATCAAAACTTGGTAATGATACTTATTATAGTCATTTAATTAATTAAATTAAAATAATATCACTATTTTAATTATTTATCATTATTTACTTGTTTTTTCTTTTTTTTTCTTTCAAAAAATAATAGAAAAATGATACTGTAGAAGTATATTTTGTCACTGCTTCACCACGTAATAATGTATTTTTAAATGGAACATATCTTACTGTTGAAATCTATAATGAAACATTGGATGAATGGAATATTATGTATACAGATGCTAATTGGGAAACAAAGTATGTAGTTTTTTTTAATATTTTTTAAATCAAGTTTATTTAAATAAACATTTTTATAGTTGTAGGAAGCAATTTCCTACAGGTGCAACTTTAAGCTATTCTCTAGGCTGTCGAGCACAGAGTCTTGGTTTCTCCAAAGTCAGAACAAGTAAACTATTTGGCTTAATAAACTTTATCTGTTTCTAAAACGTAAATGAACAACGTTAGTATACAAATAAACAGTACAATCTATTACATAAGGAAAAGGAGAGACATAAATAACATATGGAACAGTAACTAAAGAATAGGAAAAATGAGTCAACAAGACGAATATTGTTTTAGAATGAACATAAAATTGTGATTGGTGGATAAACAAGACCTAGTCATACAAGGTCAAAGAAAATTAACATGGCGGTGAACGTTTCGTTTTATCATTGGTGTGCTCGTTTATCGATCTCACTTTACAATGGTATTATTCATATTATTCAAAATAAATTATTTACTAATAAAAGAAATAAATAGTTTTTGATGAACAATAGTTTTAATACATTTAGTTGAAGGTGCTGTATTGTCTGAGCTCAATCGTTTTTTATTTAATCGAGAAATCCTACTCAGTTTTCAATCAAAGATTTTATGATTAACTAAAGTGTATTTTTAAATATGCGTCACAATAAAGTTTAAAAAAAGACAGTTTTCTTAATAGTTAATGTATATTTCTTTAAAGTATGTTAACACTATGACTTGAATTTAAATAGAGTTTTTGTAAATTATTTAACTTTGGACAGTTAGTTTTTATGACAAAACAGTTTAGCAATGGACGTATTCGATTCCGCTAAGAGCTCGACTCATGAACAGCATACTGAACAATCATTGTAAATCTCCTGTGTTAATATAATGTTGATATTTAGTTTACATTATGACTTGACTTTAGTTAGATATGTTTTTAAAGCCAGAAAGCCATGAGATGCTGTGTAATCCTGGTATGAAACCCCTCAGTAGTTCACACATATGATCACATCATGGATTAAGTTCTGAACACTTGGGTCTAACAGAATTCACTTGATTTCTGTACTATTAAGTCAAAGGGTATGTAATTCTAACTTCTATAAACTTGCGATTATATTCAACCAACTTCTAATGTGATTACTGGATAACTGCCTCACACTCAACGTTATTGGACTGTAAATGTAACAGTCTCCATAAATCCCCTGTACTAATAGTTATAGCATACTGATTAGTGACTGATGTGGAGTGATTAATTACAGAGGTGAATTTTACAAGCCTCAAGATTTCTGAAATCAATCTGTAGTGTAGTCATGAGTATTCAGTGCTGAAGGGTCTAATACTAGTAACAAACAGCTTCTAACTCGTCTCTGGTTTTAAAACGTTGCCTAACCGGAATTAAAACGTGATATAAAGTATCGTATTCAACAGTCTTCATAAACCCTGTACATAAAGTGTTGGTTAATTTTACTTAAATACAGGTGGAAATGACGGTGACTTATACTTTTCTATCCTTTTTGTTTAATTCATTAATCAAAGTTCCGTTAGGCTTTACTTTACATTTTTACTATTTTTTACTGTCCTCTTAAAGTATGATCCTTTTTTTTTCTTATTTAAGGAGGTTATGTGTATGGTGACACATATATGAAGTCATCTAAAATGAGAAATCGAAAGAACGTTAGTGAAATTATGAACTCTAGTTGTTTTGATTCGTTGGTTAGACTATACTAAGTATAATTCTACATACTCCTCTATATTAATTTTATTCATTTTATAAATGTTATCTTTTACCAATTAGATAACCAGACTTTGTTCAATTTATAAATAAACAGTATACAATTTTATAAATTAAAAATCAATTCCAATAAACTTTTAACTTCAATATAGTTATTACAATTTAATTTATTTCAATCTATAAACTATAGATATTTAATTAGAATATAAAAAATCACTTTCATAGTGATTTGATTGACACAGTTATCAATAAATATTTATCATATTATTTTGGGTGAGATATGAATTCTAACTAATAAACATTCTAATACTTGAATTCATCAGTTGATCTAAGGTAGACGATTTGTGAAAACCTGGAAGCACCAGACAACCGTTTCATCCTGATATGGGATTCCTCAGCAAAGCCCATCTACGATACCGTATGTGGCGTTCAAATCCAGAACTTTCGGTCCCTCGCGTGAACGCTTAACTTTTAGACCACTTAGACGGCATCCAACAGGGTTAAACACGTACTAATAATTTCTAACCGTTGATAAATAATTTGTTTTTGTTATCACAAAAGTTTTCAATCACAATTCACAAGAATTTATAGCTTTTTTAGGATTATTAAAAATAATATTAACATTATATATTATAATTAATTCAGGACTTTCTGTTGTTTATATTATATTCCGGAACCATTTTTGTCATCTCGTTTATATGAAAAATGCAGTTATTTTTTACATATATATATCTGACTCATGGTCATACGATAATTTTTGTTATATTTTGAGGAAGTTCAGTACTCTGGCTGTTTTCTCCATAATCTTCCATTTATTTATTATCCTATTTAATGTTTAATTTTTGATTCCGATATTTATTTTGTCCTTTTATTTTCGACTACTAATAAGTAGCCAAAATAAGTCTTACACACTTTCTATCATTTGTCGAACTACGTCCCCAATTTTAGTTGAATTCATGAACGATGTTTTTTTTCAGGTGTTTGCCGACAGAAGTAAACCTGAGACTTTGTAGACGTTTCGTAATGGATTTAATGGTGGAGCTCTGTCAAACATTATGATTGAGTAAATTGAAGTTTAGGAATTAAAAATGTACTTACTCCTGATACTTCGCTGTTATTTATAATACCAAACACTAATGATCTCAAACTGATGGATTGTAACAAATACTTGCTTTATCATTGTGTGTAACACGGTGTGGTACCGATTAGTTGAAATCCAGCGGTAGAAAACGTTTCCTTTATTCAACTTGAAGAATTGTGTTTTGTATAAAAAATTGACGTAATTTCAATGAATATAACCGGAATTTGAATTTTTTCATTTATATGTGTTAGGCTTTCTCCACCTATTGATTATTGTTTCTCCCATGATTTACACTTTTTCAAAGTATCATAAACATATTCTGATCTTATTAGGCAATCGTTTAGATTTGAAATTAAATTCTTATAAATTCCTAGATACATTTAACTGTATACATAACAATATATATTTGGTTGTTTTATCATTCATATAAGCCCCGAAATGCCCTAGTACGGCCGAGAGTGGAGAGAGTCTTCTTTCCCTCTCGAATTACTCTGACATTGCCACGCGTATATAGCCTCTGTCAGGGAAGTTCTACTCACTGAATTCTCACGGCGCGGGTGTGGTTTACGAAATTGCGAGCACGAAAGGCGGATGTTCGGCGCTTTAACCGGGTTAGTGGACACGGCGAGTCCACCCCGGGGGGAGTTGGAAAACAATGATTCCAAAATATGAGCTCTAGGATCGTGAGAGAACAAACGGCGTATGAATCTATAGTTAATCACCGTCTACCATGGGAGTGCATCTTTTCACGATGCTCCATTGCCTTGTGGATCAGATTTTTAGATCAAAGGCTCAGGGTGTGGCCCCCTAAGAAAACTACCTGCTTCAGTTTGGGCACCTGGGCAATATCACAGCCCTCACACAAATCAAATGAGATTTGTGCGGTGCATATATATCTGGTGCCTCTTTTAACAATATTTATGTGTTTAAATAAGTAAATTATTCATAATCATTTGATGTTACCGGTAAACTACAATATTATATCCGAATTCATGCCATTTGGAAACAATATTCAGTGAATAAAACAGTATATTTAGCATATATCGATTTATCCTTGAATATTCTTGCTCGATGACTCTATTTTAGAAAATATAATTATTGTATAGTGTTTTAAATTACACTTCAAACCGAAAAACAATCAGTTATTCAAAGGATGATATATATAAAATATTATATTTAGAAAAAAACACAATAAACATTTCAAATTTTTAGTTCGTGCTTTTAAACTAACAAAATACAATAATCATTCACTGAATTTATTTTATTTTGATGATGATTATCATTTTTCTCCTGACCTATATAATAATTTAAATAAAATGTTAATCTATCAGGGTGTTCTTTTTTTATTCAATACAATTCAATCAATTGATTTAATATTATTTCTATTTTGAATAATGATTTATTATTTTGTCAATCACACTTAGAAGATGATTATTTATGCAATTACTATAGATTTCATAGTTTTTTTTTCTAATTGTAATCAGTATTCGTAATGTGTAAAGTAAGAAAAAAGATTCACTGTCAGTAAAGTATCAAATATCTGATGCTAGAACTTTCAAATATAATACACGATCAACTATCAATTTTTGAAACTATAAAATATGTCTGAATAGATTGGTTTTCTAATGATATCACACAAGGGTGATGATAAATTAATTAGTTGTGGTTAAAATCATGAATGATTTCAAATAATTAGTACACCAGTTCTTTATTAATTACTCATTTAGTTTCAATAATAAAATACATTTCTCTATCATTCATTTACTATATTAGTCGAATGAAAATAAAACAATGATCTTATCAAAATAATGAATTATTCTCTACTACTTTTTATAACTCAAACATAATAGTATGGTATGTGCTACTGATATCGACAATTATAAGTAGTATGTATCACCAATTGAAAGTGAAATGCCTGATGGCAGAAGATTAAGAAAATCTGGGGAAAGAGAACGATCGGTATGGAAATGCAGAAACAATAAAGTCTGTGACGACCAACTGATATTTTGCAAATGAAATATTTACTGTATGGTTCTCAGATTTTACTAAGACGTTCTGCAATTTTTCGTTCGCATACATTCGATTACCGCCACTTGTGTTCTCGTTCACTACAATTGTATTAGCTATTTGAAAAATGGGCGTTCATATTGTTTCTAACGATGAAGATTCATCAAAAAAAGCAAATATAATTTATTCAGTAAAAATATGATATGTTTTTACAGGTTAACATAAGCTTATGAAATATTGCATCGACTGTTAAAACATATATTTTATAAAAAGGCATATATATTATATAAATATTGATGGCTTAGATGTCAGATCAGTTGATTTTCAACTAGTACGTTATGGATTTCCATCACTTACCAGCCACCTCTCTTCCAAAAATCACTTGTCTGAACATCAAAAGTCGAGTACTTTAACATTTACCAAATAAACGAGTCACGTAAATAGATAAGAACTATTGTATTGTCTGTAGTGTGCATTATATGAATTAGTATAAATTAATGACAAGTAATTGTTATTAATTTAAAAGTAATTTCGAATACTTCTAGATAAATGTTGTATGCATATTGCTTAAAAACTGACGAATAATTATTACTGCGAATAAAACGTTACTAGTACAAATTAAGTTTTCACTACGTATTCTACCAACTCTGCTTTCTACCTCTTGTGAAAGACTACTATTTAATATTAAATTCTGTAATTGTTCAACTTTATTTCATTTACACCTGAGCGTAGCACAATTACGCTCAAAATGTTGTTACATTGTAAACAATCCTCAATATTGCAAGATTAGATCTTTTGCCTGATTTTTATAACACCCATATGGAAACTATAGACAACTAAAACAGAGTTTACATTTGATACCGAATAAGGCAGTGTAAATTGAGACCTGAACTTAACATCAGTTATTTTGAACCATAATTCGTCGCTTATGGCGAAAAACTGATCAAATGTATCAACTGGGTCAACATGATTAGGTTACTAGTGCCTGTGATTTAAGTGATATGGCACTGCATTACCGTCTAATAACTGATTGACCAAACACGACTAACTTCATAGTACTCACTTTTCGTATGTTTCAAGGAATTTAGTTTCCATTACATTTAAAGTTGTTCTCAGTCCAGTTGTGTTTATTCCATGAAGGTTGGACTTCATAGTTTTTAATAAATCGAGCAATTGACACAAAGTTAACAATAAATATAGTTTCTTTATATTGTAATGCGTTGAAAAATTGTGTTTTTGATGTTTTATGACCTCATATAAGTCATTTCATTAGATTAGTGGCTTATATCAAGTCACGTAATGTCACAAATACATTTTGCCTACTCATTGGGATATAACGAAAAATATATTTATTATGATCCTTTTTTCATTATTATGTAAGTAGTCAACTTGATACTCAATGTATTTTACGTCAGCATGCATAATATTGTCAGTGTTATTTTTAAAACAAAACAAAAAAAGAATAGATATATTTTATTTTAATTATAGAAAAATCTATATTAATTGAAAAGAAATAAATAATACAATATATTTATCGATTTGATTTAATTTCAGAAATCGTTCTAACCTTTCTTTGTGATAAACATAATATATATATTCTTCTAAATCATGTAATAAACTAATTTTCAATTATCAATCATATAACTTTTTCGTAAGCAAAAATGGATAGTGGCTAGCATTGGGATCTAGTATGACGCGCATTTCGTCCTATTTGGGACTCGTCAGCTGGATGTACCTGCATCTCAGAGTTGATGTTCACTCTGAGATTCGAATCCAGTAACTTTCAATTCAAACGCCATCGCATTATCCACTCAGCTACTGAGTCCTGATAGCCACTTGCTTGTTCAATAGGGGTGAAGTTTAAATTCACTTAGTATTGTTTGTTTGACTTACCAGTTCCAGTCCTAAACCTCCATGGAAATATTCAAACAAACAATACATGGAACTTTTTATTTATTCAAATAAATTTCTTTTCACTACGTCATAGCAACAACAGAAAATAATGGGCATGAAAAATAAATTATCAATATATATATATATATATGTATATATATATTACTGTTTCTATCTCACTCACTTGAATTAATTTGGTTTTCTCTTTTTTTTTCTTTCTTTTTTGTGTATAATTAATAATGACATTATTGATTATACTTTGATCAACTATTTCAATTTCAAATAAAAGATATAAATTGAAACAGTATAGATTAATCGATAAATATAAACACATATATTTCATAGTTATTTTTTTTAAAATAAAAATCTAATGTAGAAATTCATCTATTCATAATAAATTATCATTTCAGATCAATGAAAATAATAAATTTATTTTAAAGAAACTCATTTTCATTAGTAATTTTCTTGTACAATTATAGTTGATTGAGTAGTTAAGTATTATATTACTATTGAATGTATTCTAAATATTATCTATGGTTGATTAATATATTCACACTATTAATGTAAAAGGAAAAGAAACATTATTATATGATAAACATGAATAAACTAAATTTTTACAATAGGAATATTTTTTCCATTGAATAGTTCAATAATTATTGCTTTAAAGTGATGAAGAAGAAATGTTACGATTATTGTACCCTTCCCTCACTCTTTCTCTCTCTCTCTCTCTATATATATATATATATATATATAATATTCATGGTTGTGTTTGTCCTGGATTTAAGCATTGAATATCATGTAATGTAATAGAAATGTGTGTTCTTTATATGATTTGATTCAAATCTATATATTATTAACCGAAAGAAATAAGTTAATTAGATCAACGTTTAGTAAGGTAATAAACTGTTCAATGTACATACTGATAATCAGAAATAATTGAAAGCGTGAGTCAAGTGAAGCTAGACCACCATGGAAAACCTGGAAACACTGGACGGCCGTTTCGTCCTATTATGGGACTCCTCAGCAGTGCGCATCCACGAACCCGCTCTCGCGAGATTTGAACCCAGGACTTACCAGTCTCGAGCCGAAGCCCTTAACCGATAGACCACTGAGCTGGCATCCAACGGTGTTAATGTCTAACTTCAACCGATCCACGAAGTTGAGCTTTAATAAATGATAAAATATTAAGGCTCTTGTTATTTCTATTCAAAGAGCTATTGGTATTGTTGTTTTAACCAACTACTATTCATTTTGGGTTTTATCCAATCTGCTTCTTATATCTTGATACATTTATTTAAACTTTTTATTTCTAAAATATTTTTTTTTAGATTTACTTGGAATCGCGATGGATTTTTCTCTTGGCTACTTGGTCGAAGTTATGCTATTATAGAATGGACAGTTAGTTCAATTGATGGTATATGTATACCTGGTACCTATAGAATAAAACATTTCGGTACATCTAAAAATATATTTGGGCGAAAAACACACTTTTCTGGTGTAACAAATAATTTCACAGTATTATGCGAACACACTGACGAAGATACATGAATCCAAACGAACACTGAATATGAAAATAGTATTGAAAATTTTAGTTTTAGTTTCATTTATCTGTGTATCCTTTTTTTGATCTTTAATATTTTGATGTTTCATTTATTCATTTGAAATAGTTTTTTTTCTAATACATGTTTAAAAGGCCACATATTTCTTTAAATAAAATATATTTTACAATATTACAGATGCTTACGCAATCAGTATTCATTTTAAAGTTACCATTCCTGTCTTTCTTGATGTATTATTCACTTATATGAAGTTTGTTGATTCAACTACACAATTCTTTTTATCAGTTGTTTTGAATTATTAATTTTATGTAACTTTTTGATCACCTTGAAGTTCCTTCCGTTTTTTATATATGACATTACTTATTGGTTTGATAACAATATCCAAATCTCATTTTCTTCATGTAAGAAAATTTCTAAAAAGGTTCTTTGAAGGTTTACATTATCATTGATATTAAATAAATAAATTAGATTAAACTTACGTAACGGTTCAACTTTGAAGAGAATTTGCTCTAATTATTACCAAGATTAATGTATTATCATAAACAAAATTGGAATCATCGACTATTTTACATTTTGTCTGTGTTTTCGAAGTTTTTATTAATACGACTGATTTAATCAAACAAAACAAACTTATAAGGTACTAGATTACTCTATATTTCATTCATCAGTTTTGTTTAAACTCTTAAGTAAATTGGTTCAGAAAATGAACTAAATTTATTACAATAGTTCTTATCAATGACATATTGCTTTGGTTTACATTACCAGTAAATAAAAAAACCATGATTAGTCTAAGATTTCAAGTTATCTAACTAGTTTTCAAATCGGAGCAGTCAAGTAAGGTCGTTGAGAACGCAATGTTATAGGCCTGAAAAATTATTTTCCAATAAAAAATGATCAGTGTTAATTGTATGTATATTCAGTGTGGAAAAAAGAGTAAAACGTTATACACAACGTTAATTACAAACAGATAGTAGAAAACTTTGCAGGCTGCAAATGTCAAAGACTAGTGATCACCTTATTTTTATTCAATTATTCAGGCTGATATCCATCGGTAGAGACTGCATTAGCATGGCAGACCAGAGATGAAATTTTTCTACGACTAACTAGTTTAAGAAACCTATGTAGTACAAATCGTTGGTCTAGGTCGAACAAAAACCCAATGATTTAGATAACCAAGGACATCAAGCAGTTGAAAGGTTGATTCCCTGTTTCCTTATGTAAATAATTCTTGCAGCAACCAGCCTTCATTTTAAAGCAATGTAATCGATCCTACGTTATACATCTACCTACCACTAAACATCGTAATAAATGAAACCTTGAATGATTTTCGACGTATTTCCAAGTTTGCATCAATTTCAATTAGCCTTTTTGCTCCATTTATCAATTCATCTTGTAACTGCGAAATGTTCTGCTCATAGTATTGGACTATTCTCAGTTTTATTATTTTAAAGTTCGCTAATTTATTTGGTTTAAAATCAGTTGTTTGACAAGTGCCACCCAACGCGATAATGAATGATTTATTTTCCTTATTATTTATCCCCCCTGGTTCAGTTACAAAAATTCTTGGTTAGTAGAAGATAGATATTAGTTTCATTGATGCAACTATGATTGTGTTTTGGAACATAAGCAGTAACAAATTGAGACTTGAGATAACAATATTATGCTACTGAAAATTCCCACCTAGTCACATCATGATATGAGTTATGGTGGAGATATTTTTATCAACATTAGTATTCATTGAGGAAGACCAAGCAAAATAAAGAAATTAGACATAGCAAAATATATACAACCGTCAAGTGAGTATACTTAAAAGTACAGTATCGGACTCATAAAACAATGAAGAGTTATATTTCTCAGCATAATGATCCCGTCATTCTAGAGACAGTCAAATCACAACATCAATCAAGAGAATGACGAACTGGTTACTGTGATCTATGCAAACAGTTGCAAAGTTTCCGACTTACTTCACAGAAAGAACTGTAAACTATGCTTGCAAACATTAAGTTCGAAATAGATCACAATGACATATATATATATATATATATATGCTAAATCCTAAATGGTTTTCATCATTTTGTTTGTTTAGTCGATCACTGATGAATTGGGTAATAAGAAAAATGCATTTCTTCCAAATAATGGTATGAATTATTTCACTTTGAAAACAATGACGACAAAAAAACAAAACTACTCTCTTTGTTAACCAATTGATGAAATCGGGGAAAAAACCGAAAGAATTTTATCAGGTTAAATTAATCTTAATTTACTTATTGTTTTTCAATGAATTATAATTACATTCTCATGAAATAAGAAGAAACACTCGGATATTATAAGTTTTCATTAACAAATTAATTAATGTATGTTAAATATATTTAAACTAGACATAATTCTGTATACATGCACAACATAGAAACAAAAGATACAACGACGATAACATTCATTCATATATTGGACATAAACACACACACACACATATGTTAAGTATTAAAAAACAAAACAGAATTAAAGTATATAAACATCAGTGTCAAATACAATAATTTTGCCGCTGTTCAATTTAACAATTGTGAATGATTGTATAAAAGATGTACGATAATAATTTATCATTTCCGTTAATTATTTATAATCAAAATAAGAAGAACAAGAAAAACGTCTGTGTGTGTGTGCGAGAAAGAGAGAGATGAATGACCAATCTTAATATCATCATTGTAATCAAAATGGATTGATAAATTGAGGAAGAATGAATACATGTATATGAAGATATAAAAAAATTTGGATAATATATTTTTTCACCCAAACAAATTCATTTTGGAAGAAAATGAAAAACGAAGAGAGGAGAAAAAAGAAGGAACACAAAGGAAGAGAGGGGGGGATTAAAAAAAAAGATAAACTAACCATAGTCATATTGAATAACAAAATATCAATTAAATTATTCATATATAATTATCATTTAATTAATGTAAAATCGTTTGAATTATCTAATCGTGATGTTAATGTTAAAATAGAATGTTTAGCATTTTGTAAACCGGATTTTTCTATAGTTCTACCAATTAATGAACCCCAAATTAATGAGAATAATATAATACCAAGTAATATTTCAAATAAACATTTTATAATTGATGTAAATCTATCATTTGGATAAATAAATATTAATATAACTAATAAAAATGTAATCATTATTGCCCATGTTAAATGCAATAAACGACCATGTAAACATTGATTTAAACCACGAGTTAATTGTTGATCTATATCTAATAATAAATCACGTAATCGATTTAATTCACTTGTTGACATTGTTTCACCCTCTACAAGAAAAAAAAAGTAGATGAATTAGTTCTGTATTATACTTAAATAGATATTTAATTATAGGAGGGTTTTTGTGGAGATTTAGTATTTATCATTGTTGAAAGCGTGAGTCAATTGAAGCTAGACCACCATGGAAAACCTAGAAACACTGGGCGGCCGTTTCGTCCTATTATGGGACTCCTCAGCAGTGCGCATCCACGAACCTACTCGCGAGCGGGATTCGAACCCAGGACCTACCAGTCTCGTGGATCAGTTGAAGTTAGACATTAACACCGTTGGATGCCAGCTCAGTGGTCTATCGGTTAAGGGCTTCGGCTCCAGACTGGTAGGTCCTGGGTTCGAATCCCGCTCGCGAGTAGGTTCGTGGATGCGCACTGCTGAGGAGTCCCATAATAGGACGAAACGGCCGTCCAGTGTTTCCAGATATTTAATTATTATTAGTAGTATGAAATAGATTCATTTTCCCGTAAACAAAAACAACTACACAGTAATGTTGGATTATGGTTAGTAATTGAATTCACGATGTGTATTTCGCCCTCTTTTGGGACTTGTCAGCCAAGTTCACTACCTGTAACGACCCAGTGTTGATTCTTACATTGATATTCTAACTCAGTACTTTCCTCTTCAAACACTCGTGTGATTCATTGAGTTGTAGGGTTTTGTTCACAGTCCAGGATCCGAGTCCTGTGCACAGGATCGTAGATGCGCACTACTGAGAAGTCCTGTACTAGGAAGGAATGACCGTCCAATGCTTCCAGGTTTTTAATAGTCCGACTTAAATCAGCTGATAATTTCAATGAAGTCTAACAATCTCCACAACCCTATACTGAAAAATGCTTTAGTTGTGATGGATTTTGAATTAGAATATAGTGCATCAATGAGAATTGATTCATGAAATCTCCAAACGTCAGTGAAGTGACATATGCTCCATACATTCTTAAGAATCAGCAACTAACAAATTCACGGACTGTTGTTATTACCATACTAATCTACTCCACAACATACTTTAATTATCAATTAAATGAAAGTCTGCAGTTTTATCATATTATACATAACCTCGTTTATTTATATAGAAAATATTCGCCACAGATTGCTCTCAGCTAAGGTACATCTGAAAATCAAAAGGCAAAGGAGAGATGCTTTATCTTCGTAATGGACTTGCGGTGTTTAGTAATATATCAAGTTCATATGGGTTATTCTAGCTTCCGGATAGACCAGTTTATTCATTTTTCTTGAGTCAAATTTCGACCTTGTTAATTATTTATTTATTTTGACAGTTTTTATATGAGTGTATGTGTACGAATTGCTTACCATATACATCACATGTCTTCAGCTTACTTTTGTTTGGCTATAAATATTGAGTCACGCTTTACCAAAACCAGTTGGATTACTCGTCATTTCCCCTTCGCTTCTCTTTATTGCCTCTTATTATGAATTTCCGTCTGGATAAACAAGTGCCTGAAATAATTTCATTCAATGCAATCTGTATTTGGTTTCATGCGAACAGGATTAGACTGGGTAATATACGGCGTTAAATGGAAGATTTACGTTCGTAGCATATTCATACGTCTATCAACATTGGGATCAGATCAACGAGCTACAAAAGGTTCATTGTCAACGAGTAGCCTTGTCCCCAACAGGCATCAAACTCACAACCTTCAGATCTCGTAATGAACACTTAACCCCTAAAACTACTGGGTTGACGTCCATTGATGCACATTTCCACTTTACACAATTCGCAATTCAGTGCAACGATCATACATGGCATTGATATAGAATATTTTAATCTAGCCTTGTCTGAATTTCGATCGTCACGAGCAATAAGTCAAAAAGACAATTATGTCCACAAAGCTGAATGTAAATATTATGATGAAATAGAACAAAGAAACGTCGAGCACCAACAAATAAAAACATTGATTACTAAAATGTACAAGTGAATTGGTCAATAGTTTTCTTTCAGTTAGGGAAGTTCATCTAAAATTTACAGTGTATTGACAAACTACAGGGGACTCGCCATTATTCTCTGCTGCGAGTCATGTTTCAAGTCACTGAGCTTCAAAGTGTCTAAGGTACATGAAAGTAAGAAGCACAATAAAAAACGTTAGTCTATGTATACTTTTTACATGGGAAGATTCTAGAGTCTTCTCCAAGTATCGACTAGCGCTGATTGAATAAGAATTAGCCCATCAACGCAATCGTGCATGGAATATGCTTTGATCCAATCGATATCCCTCTATCACCTCTCCTTCGAGCAAATTTGTAGGATCGGGTATTAGGGGTCCAACTGCAACCAATTGTCTGGCCTGTGCTTTTGATTTGTCCATCGTCTAAGCAATAAAGAAAACTTGTATTAATCTTTGCTTGCACAGAAACTGTCTGTTCCAGGCGTTTTAATTTCAAAGGTGTCCAGCAGAACGTCAAGAGGTACTCAATCTCGAGTCTTGTTGCTGGCTAACGAAGTTGCTTTCAATTGGTTAGTATGACGTACCCACACTTCTGAGCCAACTGATACCTCATAAACCACATTCGCTTTCTTTCTCACGATCCGACCAGCTGTTCTTGTAGGATTTTTTCCACGATAGTTCATACCAAGTACCTTTTGACCCACTGTGAACAATCGTCTTTGTGCCCCATGATATCGATTGAACAGCTTCTCCATCGATACGTTTCATTGAGGCTTGATAGCTGGTGTAGGACGAGTGACATCGAAATATGCTAGTATTTTTCTGCTAAGTAAAGCTTCTGCTGGAGGGGTTCGATGTAGAGCGATAAATAGGCAGGAACCTCTCTAAGATCTCTTCAATGATCCTCTCCCCTTTCGATGTTTTCAGAGCATTTTTAAATGTACTGACAAAGCGTTCCACTTGACCATTGGATTGGCGATAGAGTGAAGGTGTTCGGATATGATTGATTCCATTCTGCCGACACAACTGTCAGAATATAGTGGGCATAAACTGTGTTCCATTGTTACTCACTATCGATTTTGGGGCTTCGAAACGACTGAGTAGCTAACGTAGTTTTCTGACTATGAAACTTGCAGCTGATTGTTTCACGAAAACAATTTCTGGCTTCTTGTTGTATGCATCAACTACCAAAAGGTAAGTTAGTCCATGAAGTGGGCCAGCAAAGTCCAAATGTATACGATTCCACGGTGGCTGTGGTATCTGCCATGATTGCAGTCTGCTTTTTGCAGTGCTTTCGTTGCTAATGCACATTTGGTACACGAACGGGACAGCTGCTCCACTTGAGTGTCTAAATGGGGCCAACATACATAATTTCATGCTAGCGCTTTCATGAGATTTATTCCAAGATGTCTTGTGTGCAACTGTTCAAGCACTGGTGGTTGCAGCTTTTTTGGGATTATGACATGTTCGGTAAACATCAGGTAGTCGTCGATAACTGAGAGTCTACGCTGGTAAAACTGTTGAAGCTCTGTGGAGCTGATATTAGAGTGCCACACTTCTAGGTGGGACTTTCTGTCTTCTTGTAGGACTGGATCTCGAAGAATTTCTCTGACTTCATCTGACAACACAGAAGTGTTCTTAATGGCATATGCTACTAAACTCCATATTTCTGGATCTACTGCTGTGGAGGTAATGATTATGATCTCTGGTTCAGGGTGTTGAACTCCAAATAATCGAAAGAGAGCGTCGGCTTGACCGATAGTATTTGTCGACTGATACTTTATATTGAAATCATAGCTCAGGAGCATTGTTGCCCAGTGTTGTAATGTATTAGCCGTAAAGATAGGTATTCCTTTCTAGACTGCTAGTAGGGAACATTCAACTAATCGCTAGCTCGGCGTTCAATGTCACAATACCAACTTCAATCACTTTGAGATAAAACGCAACAATCGTCTAAGGCCGTTGGTGACAACTGATTAACTTCCGAACTACAACAGTCACAACACACTAAAACGCCATGAACATCAGGAAGATCGTAGTGAGCTGAATATTATAGTTTATTTGATGGGATATTATGCAGATTGATTGAATTCACAAAAACGAATTTATGAATACAATCTACGGACAACCATGATGATTATAATTCTAACAACATAACTACATGATAAGAACAAACACAGATAATCAAGTAGAAACATGTACCTGGTTTGACGGGATTGCGTAATCTTGTAATAGTAAAGCTTGCGGCTACACCTTCGTGATCGGAATAATGTAAACCATGTGGGTCGTCAGGTACTTTACGCATATCTAACCAACACGAATCACAGACAAGTTTAGCATAGGCTATATAGTAAAACAGAAATTAAGTAGAATGAAAATTCATAAAATATTCTAGCTTTTTTATTAAGGATGATTAGGAAACGAAGTAAATATTTTATTACTGTGATATATAATTGTTCAAGCAATGTATAAACATATACAATACTATTTGTTCTAATATTGAACAATATTTGTATATACAATGAAAACACACTTTTATATTATGAAGTTATTAATATGATACAAAACAATTAAACATCAACCTTATTTCATATTATGGGATCAGAGATAGTTACGGTAAACTGTGAGCATGGATACTATGCTGGTTGAGACTCATCGGCAAGGTGTACCTGCAATCTTGAGGCAAATGATGCATTCTGTTGGGTTCAAATCAGTGTCACTCAGTCTCACGGTTGAAGACGTTATCACTGAGCTATTTGAACTGTGACTGATTTCGTAAAGTCGTAAGATAATTGTACTGATTGGTCCTTTGGTAATGAAAATGTCACATTTGTTGTCTTTAGGCGGTGATCGAACTATTCAGTTCGAACATCAGTATAAACACCAAATGATTACAAATAATGTACATAGTTTTTTCGGATCATATAGGATTATGTCACCTTCCTCCCTAAAATCTTAGATGAAGAAGTTTATCTCCAGGAGCATAATCTTTGATAAGATTAAAAAATGATGAAAGTGAGTATCTCTAACGAATATTATTCAGATGATAGTTTCTCTTGAGGTTTGACTCCGTCAAAAATATTCGATTAAACACAGTACGACAATATGTCTCTTGCTACAACTTACAACGATGAACACAGTTGAAAGTCTTATCAGGCTACGGAATATGGTTACAGACGAAAATCAACAAACATTTAAATGCTCCAAACACATGTCAAATAGTAATAATTCAATCATTACTATCTAACCCACTCATGTTCATATCTTGGTTTACGTTAGTAGCTTCTTTTTTTCCAGTAGTTCTTTTTAGAGATTGTTCAAGAATATTTTTTGCGTTTTTCCTTTGTACTATTTAAACTTGTAAAATTTTGATTTGGTATTTTATTCTCTGAAGAAGTGGTTCACACTAAGTTACGAAACATCGCAAAATCTAATTTTTCTATTAATTGGGGTATTACAAATATCTTATTTTATTTACAACAATCTACTTAACGTTCAATTTATTCGAAGTTGTCAAATCAAACCTTAGTAATGATACCTATAATATATCGATATTTTTTGTTGTACACATACAGAAAAAAATTTCAAAATGTATGTTTCCTTTTGTAACACTAATCGAATACATATTTTAAAGCATTACTATAATATAAGTTATCCAGAAGTTCATTGATATCAAATGAATGATAAAGGTGTCAAGAGTCTAGAATAGCATACAGACTAACATAACTTAATACTTTAAACTTTAAGTATCTCAGTAACCAAATACAAAATACAAATGAAAAATGTGTTATTTTTTTGTTTTATGATAAGTAAACTTTCAATTTGTCCCGTATTTGTTTGTTTGGTATTTTTGTTTCCATGCAATTATTTATTTCATAAGTTAAATCATTTAGAAAATGACATTCGTTTTTATCAAGGCATATTATTCAGACAGATTATATATATGTATAAATATATCACTAAGAAACATCGTAAAAAAGAACTCACATATATTGAATAATCAATCAGAAAATGAAGATTGAGTTTATCAGTGATGACTTAAAAATTTGCATAGTTTCAGTTTTACAATAATCCTCTATTCTGAACTTAAACACTCTGGATATTTTTTTATGCTTAATTGATTTTCAATCTCATAGTTACAGATAAAAATGTATTACATAGTTTTATTTTGTTTTAAACTGATTTATTTTTAGAGTATTAAGTATTTCTGAAAAGGATTAAACATATCTTATAATTCTCGCGCGCCCCCAAATGCCCTGGTACCGCCGAGAGTGGAGAGAGTCTGCTCTCTCTCTCGAAATACTATCACATGGCCAGCGTATATAGCCTCTGTCAGGGAAGTCCTACTCACTGAATTGTCACGGCGGGGGTGTGGTTTACGAAAGTGAGAGGACGAAAGAAGGATGTTCGGCGCTTTAACCAGGTTAGTGGACACGGCGAGTCCACCTAGGGGAGTTGGAAAATCACGATTACAAAACAATGATGTACATGGGCTCCAGTATCCTGAGGGAACAAATGGAGTATGAATCAATCGTTGGTCACCGGCTACCATGGGAGTGCATCTCCTCACGATGCTCCATTGCCTTGTGGATCAGACCTCTAGATCGAAGGCTCGGGGAGTGGCTCTCTAAGAAAACTACCTGCTTCAGTTTGGGCACCTGGGCAGTATCATAGCTCTCACTTAAATCAAATGAGATTTGTATGGTGCATATACATCTGGTGCTCCCTTGTATCAATATTTATGTGTTTAAATAAATAAATAATATAATAGTACAAGGAATAGTAGTGATATAAGCATTACTGAGTATTCTCTCAATTTTTTTTAAGAATGAATAATCTATCATCAAAATTAGTAATCCTCTAATGAAACTTAGAAACACTTAAGTAAAATATTTTTATATAGTTGAAATCATGAGTCAATTGAAGGTAGACCATCATGTAAAACCTGGAAGCACTGAACGGCGGTTTCGTCGTATTGTGGGACTCCTCAGCAGTGCGCATCCACGATCCCGCCACGCGAGATTCGAATCCATGACCTGTCAGTGCTGAGGAGTCCCACAATGGAACGAAATGGCCGTCCAGTGCTTACAGGTTTTTCATGGTAGTCTAGCTTCAATTGATTCATGATTTGAACTATATAAAAATCTCCACTAAACCCTTTTCGGATAAAATATTTTTGTTTAGAAAGCAAAAAAAATAACCTTAAAATGTACAGTTCACAAAAAGATAATTGAAAATTGTCTATTATACATCGATTGTTTTTACAACTTAAATATTAACAGAAATGATTAATTATGTAGCAATCTTTTCATTTGCATGTTAACATCAACTGGAGAAGTGTTGGAAAATTTAAGGGAGGTGAGTTGTAAGTGTGAACTGATGAGGAGTTTCAGATGATAAATGAAACAGTTTACACTACTTTATTTTAAAAATCATCATGTTGGACTAATTAACTTCACTTGATTTGATACTAGTGACAACGATAATAATGAACTGGAAACCAACTATATTTTAAGAGAAACCAGTGTAAAATGGTACAAAAGTAAGCATATAAACGTTTATTGTAAAACGAATGACTGAAGAAACCTCCAAAATGTTGTAGATTTATTCAGTAGCATCGACTGTTCAATTACTAACCAATCAGTATATTCGGAATCGGAAAACAATAAGCATTCGATTGTTAGAAAAATATTATCCTAACATCAATGATTCAGTCTAAACAAAATCAGTGTATGATGAAACATTATACTTACTTTATACACTTAACTCAATCGGTTATAATCAACATTGGGCTTGACACAAATGTACATTAACACAAGTTCTAATACGAAATTAGTACAGTGAAATAAAATTAACAAAATGAATAGAAAAGCAGTTCGAATAATAGTAATATTAATGACTCAACTTTGATAATATACTTCGAAAAAAATAAGTGAGAAGATATGCATAACGCAATATTGAAACTCAAGATCTAAAACACGATTAAGAGTGTCACTGTAACTGATTCTAGGTCACATTTAATTAGTGACTGTAGTCATTTTCTTGAACATTAAGTCAGGTAGTTCGCAGCTACCAACATGGATAAGTCCAATAGTCAATAACTTCTTACACTGATATTATAACGGTAATTACATTTATTGTTAAGTCTAACAAACTGAAATTCTCAGTATAGGATTGTAGGGATGGTTGAGTTTTTAATTGAGATTATGAACTGATCAATGTTAGACCAGCATGTCTGTTGTGAGGCAGTTACTCACTGAAAACAATGGATGACGGTCGTACAATGTCGTGGGTTAGTTGAAGTTAGTCATTAATACAATTGGATGTCGGCTCAGTAGTTTAGAAGTTAAGCGTTAGCACGCGAAACCGAAGAGCCCGATTTTGACTCCCGCGCGCTGGATCGTAGATGAACACTACTGAGGTGTCCCATATTAGGATGAAACAACCATCCAGTGCTTCCAGGTTTTCAATGGTGGTCTAACATTGATCAGTTCATGATCTAAATTAAAAACTGAAATGCATAGTATTTACATTACTATTTCTTTTTGTTGAAATACATACCTAAAAGCTACTTACATAGATAGCGTCTAAATCAGATTTATAAAATGCATTCATACTCATGAATACATATGTATAGTGTTATATTCTGTGGAGATTTATGAATGGTAACTTTGAGAACTATTTATGGACCAATATGATATGTATATTTCCTATTGAATAATTTTTTAAGTAAATAAACTTTTCATATTCGTGTTTCGATTATTATGAACTTTATTTTGACCTATGAACTATTATCATACGATTCACCATTCTTGAGTTATCCTCAGTCTATTAATTACTGTTCCCCCTATTCACAGCCACATTTGGCCAAATCTTGTACAAATGTTATTTTCTATTTTATGGTACGATGTGGTCAGTTTGTTTGGTATATAAACTCAGTATGTTTGAGAATAATGATTCATATTTTCAGAGGCTGGTATTGGTGTTCTGGACTTAACTGTCTGGGCTAGGTAGAAAGCAGTACTGATTAGTACTCAACACTGCTCATACGGTTTTTGGTGTATCATTGCTTTGATCAATACATTCACTCCTCTCACATTGGCGGGGATCATCACGTCATATAGTAAACAGGGCACCTACGCATTCACTCAATATAACATATGAGCATAGAGTAACATATTTTTCTTTCAAGAAAGAATTCACAATAATAATTTTTTTAATATGAATAAAAATAGTGTTCTATTTGATTTTGGTTATATTATGCCATATGTAAAATGATATTATAAATATATAACATTTTTTCCTACGCAAATACTTTTTAATAATATCCGAAAATAGTAATAACGCATGTATTAGGTTAATTTGTAATTTCTTCTTGATTGGTTGTTTGTTTTTTGCCTACTTATTCTATTTAAATGTACCCTTCAACATTAGTAACAAGTAAGCATATACATACATAAATACTCATAGCTCTGATGAATCATACATGTATGGTAATAATGATGAGAGAAATGTTTTTTTTAAAACTCATCGTTTGCAAATATTTATTAGCAGATATATATATATATATATATATATATATATATATATATATACGATTGTACAGCTTGTTTTGTTAAATTACTAATTCCGTGAGGAAATGTGAACACTAATAACCAAGATTATAATACTAGATTACGTAATACGAATAATAACAATAGATTTAGTGAATAGAATAAGATGATTAAAATGTTTTAGTTATAATAAATAAAGGTCATAGAGGTGTAAAATAAATAAAATGATATGATGAGTATTCATGAGTAAAATAATGCGAATATAAAAGTAAATAAAAGTAAAGGGGGAATGGAGTAATAATAATAATAATAAGAGAATGATACTAATAATAATATTAAGGCCATGGTAACGATAATGATAAAACGTACTTCTTTTGTACGCATAGTTCTGGTTTGAGCTCATGGATGGTAAGAGCTTCGGCCATTTTTGGGAGTTTGATACGAAGAAATCCTGGTAGATTTGAACGATTCATATAAACAACTTTAAAATCAGACTGTGGATTCGTTGAATGATTACAGTCGATTAAGTGTTCAAGTATAGAACTTCTAACTGCTTTCTTTCCACCATTGTAGAACCAAACTGGTATATGTTCTCGTATCCGAATTGAAAGCGAGCGCTGGCTACGGCCGATGTACCTTGCTCCACAAGAGCAGGTGAACTGTTAGATGCACATAGAGGCGACCAAACGCGGAAGCTTATCTTTTATGGATACAGAAAATAAGTTCTTACTAGTGAAGGTCATTCGTAGTTTAGCAGCGTTAAATGTCCTTTTAATTGTTGTTGTTAAACGATTTTTAATTATGTCTGATGTTCGATCACCTTTAAATTCCAGACTTATATAAAGGCTTTTCTTTGGGACTGAATAACCAGGATTCCTATCAACGCTACTTCTATTCATATTCTTCTCTATGAATCGGTCTGGGTAGCCATTTTTCATCAAAGTTTTCTTGAGGAACTCGAGTTCTTCGTTAATGCATTCCGTACTACATATCCGATGTATACGATAGCATAAAGAATGAATCAAATTTCTCTTTCTATTTAACGGAACCCAGCTATAGAAGTTGGTTGGTTGGCCGTTCCATGTTTGCTTTCTAAAGATAGATCTTTTCAAAGAACCATTACTTCTTCTCAATAGATGTACATCAAGAAAAGGGATTGATTGGTCTTTCTCTCTTTCTAATGTGAAGTCTATGGAAGTGTGGCATGAGTTAAAGGAGTGTAAGATATCGTCTAAATCAATATTATCGTCACAAACGACAAATGTGTCGTCTATGTATCTTACGTATAGTTGGAATCAATTTATCATTGAACTGAGTTGATCGTTTTCTAGTTTTGCCATGAAGCAGTCTGCTAGAATCAGACCTAATGAAGATCCCATTGCAATCCCATCTCTTTGTCTATATATTTCATTTTTGAAACTAAACTGGACATTAAAGGTACAACGTAACAATAATTCTTTTAAGTATTCAGTTGGAATACCTAGATCTATGTTGTTAGAGTCAAAATACTCACAAATATAACATATCGTTTCCGTTAACGGTACACTAGTGAATAAAGAATTAACGTCAGCGAGAACATGTGTTTTCCGGAAGTATTAACATCCTTAATACGATCAATAAATTGAAAAGTATCATGAATAGAATATTTAGATACTTGCCTTCTAACTGGTTCCAATTTTTCAGCTAACCATTGGGCTATTCGAAGAAGTACGTTTTATCATTATCGTTACCATGGCCTTAATATTATTATTAGTATCATTCTCTTATTATTATTATTATTACTCCATTCCCCCTTTACTTTTATTTACTTTCATATTCGCATTATTTTACTCATGAATACTCATCATATCATTTTATTTATTTTACACCTCTATGACCTTTATTTATTATAACTAAAACATTTTAATCATCTTATTCTATTCACTAAATCTATTGTTATTATTCGTATTACGTAATCTAGTATTATAATCTTGGTTATTAGTGTTCACATTTCCTCACGGAATTAGTAATTTAACAAAACAAGCTGTACAATCGTATATATATATAGTAACGATTGTACAGCTTGATAATAATAATAATATTAATGAATATTTTAATTATGGTGCATAATATTGCTGTCATTACTATTATTCATTGAATTAATTTAATTCTTTTAATTTATGAATGACAATTTTATTTTATTGATTTGTTTATTTGAACACATAAATATTGGTACAAGGAAGCACCACATAAAAAAATTGTCATTTCATTTAATTCTTGGAAGGCTATAATACTGCCCAGGTGCTAAGACTGAAGCAGGTGGTTTTCGTAGAGGGCCACACCCTGAGCGTTGACCCAAAGGTCTGATCCACAAAGCAGTAGAGCATCGTGAGGAGGTGCAGTCCCCGAGCTGTAAATGAATAGCATGTAGATTTCCTGCTAGTTGATCCTTCCATTTTTATGTTTACTACATTGTCTTCTTATTTACAAACTAAGTAATTTCAAGTCAAATTTTAGGAAAAGAAACATCATACAACTAGATCTCCCGAAAAATATTGATTTATTATAGCAAAAATGACATACTGAACTCTGAAGTTATTGTGCAATCATGAGTGTTCTTACACAATGACAATTTTGTTATGAATGCTGTCGATCAAGTTACAATGTGGGTACTAGTATGAGTTGCTCGACATCGCACGCATTATGATGAGCTTCAAGATCATAGGCACGCCTTCCTGACACATGCCAAATAACACGAAGCTTTCTTCCAGGGTTTCAACTTCCACCTTACATTTAAGATAGACTTTTCTCAATTAAGAAGGTTCATCCTATTTTTATGAAGAATGTAGTGTAAAACAAAACTGACATTATTTTTCTTACTTATATACTAGTGAACGATATAATCTCTAGGACATCAACTAAGGTGATTCTTAAGGACCAATTTAATAATGACCGCACAAAACTGTTTTGTTTCATACAGTGAACAATTACCTACTTTTTCTACCTATTCTTAGTATTAGCGAATAAGGCACAGTGAAGAGGCTGATAAAACGGTGTGTTCGTAAGTCAGTTTCATCCGAAAAAACGATAACGATGGAACCAAGTGACTAATTAATAAACATAATTTAACGAGATATAAAACTAAAATAAAAGAGATAAATTAATCCAATAACAACAATATCATCACCATCATTATCTTACATGGTATATAAAATGAATATATTATTGATGGACCAGAACGATAAAATATGTAATCTAATCTTTCACCATTTCCATAAGTATTTGTCCACAGTTGATTACGATAAGGATTATCAGCTCGATCACACGTACATCCTTCTGACTCTAAATCTGTAATATTTGTATTCTTCAAAGCAACAGTCTACATATATGCACATATTTTTTATGTTATGGAGGAAGAAGAATGAAAAACATACGAAAAATCAGTAATTTTAATTTTTTTGATAAAAACATTGTCACTATTAATTTTTTAAATGATACATTAATCAAACCGACTCATCTGTGATTATTGCATGAGGATTTCAGTCCTTCGTTATAAACTCAGATGGAAAGCGATAGAAATCGGTCAGATAGAATTACTTTGAATCTCAAAACCCTAGCTAGTGTCGCATTCAATCTAACATTTGAAACCCGAATACTATACTTAAAGATCTCTGAAGTTAATCTAGCTGGTCTAAACCCATTTCCTCGCTTCAGACTAGCTATGGTCTTTCCGAATTCATCAAGTCGACAGGCTTACCTCAATCTTTCATTCAGAATGTTTGGAAATAGTGTTTAACGACATAGTAGCTAAAGTTCAACTAAGCTGTTTTTGGAGAGTTCCATCCATCATCCCAATCGTTAAGCCTGACAGTAGACCAAAGTTTATGCTTTTACTGAGATCATTGCACTAACAGCTGACTTTGTAATACCTGTGTCCCTGATAAATCTGAACAGTTACCTATTTATTATCGATGCACTCAGTCTGTCCCATTTCTTTTATTTTTGTCATCAAACACTGCTCAAAATCATATTACTTCTGTTTTCATAGCCGTTTCGATATTTTACCAAGCTTAACATTATTCTCATGACAGACCAAAAGTCTCTTGATTTGTTTTAGAAATACAACCTTGATCATTCGATAATCAAGCTGAACGCTAAAGGGTATTTCGGTTAGACACATACACACACCACAACACAATCAGAGTTTAAATATGGACTCCAGAACGAAATAGGTTCTCTTATTGAGCCGCCCTAACTATAGTTGATGTAAATATGGTTTATTCATGTCGATTTTATGGATAATCACGTCAAATGTCTCCCTTTATTCTTGTCAATGATTTTGTTAGAAACAAACTGTTACCTGAGAATAGTTTCAGCATGCCCTTCTTTTTATCTGTTCGGTGATCTGGGACGCTGAAAGGCATATCTAATTATTTTTTAGCTTGATTTACCCTAACCAATTGACCATTAAAATAATCTCCTACGATTACTGTTTGAGGATTTATTTTTTTTAATATGGTTATAAAGCATCATGTAAACTTCATTTTTTACTTCTGTCAAGGTGGAATGTGTTATATACTAGAAAAGAAGTAAGTACGGATAACTTACGGGACCTTTTATTGGAATATTATTCTATGTATATTCCTATTGTATAACTATTCAGTAACTAGAATGTCTATATCTATATTTATCTTATTACAAGCTTCATTTTGACCTATTGATTATTAATATATGATTTACTGTTCCTAAATTATACTCGGTTTATTGAATACTGTCCCCCACGCTTGCAGCCACATTTGGCTTGATTTTGTACAAATATTATTTGCTATTTTAAGGTGTGATGTGGTCTGCCTGTCTGGTATATAAACAAAGTATGCTTGAAATAAACGATTCGCATAAGAGCAGCTACTATTGGTGTTCTGGACTCAAGTGAAAGGGCTAGGCGGATTAAGGATCAATAAGGACGCGAGATTACTCATACTGATTGGACGTCCTTGATTGTCACAGTGTTAAGGTCGGAGAAGTCGTATTTCTATTTGTTAGATCGGCATACAATAAACTCTATCAGAGCCTCCAGAGAGGCTCATAAAGAGACCAACCAATCAGCGATCAGTTAGAAGCTATGCTACTAAAATGCTACTAAAATAACAAGGTCCTGATTGGCTGTTAACATATTGCTACTATGGAATCTCAAGGTCTTTCTAATTACTATAAAACCCCTGTTTTTTCTGTACATAATCGAACCTTGTAGTAAAGTGATTTCTCTGTTACTCGTGTCTTCTTACTGGTCTTTCAAGTCGCTGAGTAGTGCTAGCCTGGGGTTATCCGAATAGCTAGGATCCGAATAAAGCGTTCAACCCACAAGACATAACAAATTGGCGACGGGGATTTCGGCACAAAAAAAACAATTGTTGTCGGGGTTTTTGGTGCACAAAAAAATACAACAATTGTCGTCGAGGATTCTGGCAAAAAGAAATACAGCAACCGAGACGTGATTTGGGAATCAAACAAGCTGTAATAATTGCCGGTGAATTTTCGGAGTTATTATTATTATCAGCAGAAAAAAAATGACGATTTCTTTAGAACAGGCGCTGGTAATCTTAGAGCACCGGCAACAACAGATGCTAGCCTTCCAGCAGCAACTATTTGAAACAGTCTTGGACAAGTTTTTCAATAATGGTGCTAAAATGGCCGTCCCAGAAGAACGCTCGGTTGAGGGTTCATTTCCCTTCACATCTGATGGAAAAGGCAAAATGGGTAAGTTGGCCGGTTCAGAACAAGACAATATCTTGCTAAATGCACATGAAACTGCGACAGTATCAGATGTCAAAGAAAAACAAGGTTCCGTAGACAAAGCCCTGAGCCCAGAGTCTAATGAAGCACCACTCAATCCGCCGATTTCTGAAGACAAACTTCAGTCAGAATTAAACTACGGGTTACATGATATCGGCCAAGAAAGCTGGAATGGTGCACATAACTTTGATGAAAATTCTTATGAAGATGAGGAAAATAAGTCGGTTGAATCAAATGCTGATCAAAAACCCAAGGCAATTTCATTAGATGATGATTCCCCTAGCTATCAAATATCCTCCAGTGAAAATCTTAATGAATTTGATGGAGATGTTTCAGAAAAGCCAAATTCCGATGACCTAAAATCAAATATCGTTCATCATCATCTATTCATTTCTAATGGATTCTGCATTCAATACGAGAAATGTGTTCTAAATAAAGTCATATTAATTGTAAATTGGAGATATGAAGATCCAACATTATTTCGTGGGGGAGGAAATATTGGAGAATTTCAACTTACAGATAATTTTAAAAAAAAATCAAAATCTAATCTTCGAATCTTCAAAAAAGGGGAGGTGTTAGATCGGCATACAATAAACTCTATCAGAGCCTCCAGAGAGGCTCATAAAGAGACCAACCAATCAGCGATCAGTTAGAAGCTATGCTACTAAAATGCTACTAAAATAACAAGGTCCTGATTGGCTGTTAACATATTGCTACTATGGAATCTCAAGGTCTTTCTAATTACTATAAAACCCCTGTTTTTTCTGTACATAATCGAACCTTGTAGTAAAGTGATTTCTCTGTTACTCGTGTCTTCTTACTGGTCTTTCAAGTCGCTGAGTAGTGCTAGCCTGGGGTTATCCGAATAGCTAGGATCCGAATAAAGCGTTCAACCTACGAGACGTAACACTATTAATGGATAATTCACGCGAGTTACGTCCTTGTTTAATTTGTAAGGTCATAACAAACTAGCGACGACCTTGAACAAATCATAACAGAATGAGTGAGAGGGTATACGGCGACGAGGGTTAACGGTATTTATCTTACTCCGTTCAAGTAATTAACTGTTCTGTTTATCTGGGGAGCACACAAGCGACTGTTTATTGAAGTATATCCCAGAAGAGCCTATTGTACTATAGAGCTTAATACAGCTTTTATGTTAACCAGGGCACGAAAAGTAGGGATGAAGTCTCCAGATATACGAAGAGTAAGTGGTTTTCATCCACAACTGATTGAACGAGGTCATGTGGATGTTTCGGAGAGCAATATATATATATATGTCATAATATTCTAGAGTCCTAACTAGTCAATTACTAAGCTGTAACACTCAGTAATACATATAATGACATATACATTTGACAAATAATCAACAGTGAATAATGTAGCTAATTTGCCAAGTAAGTGTTTCTTTCTCATCAGTTCATTTGTCGAAACTAGTTATGGCACTTATTTATTTATTATTTATTTAAACACATATATATTGGTACAAAAGGGCACCAGATACATATGCGCTACACAAAATAATGAAAGTAGGAAGAGAAGGGATGAAAAGATAGGGCGGACTGAAATGTACAACCAGAAGACTCTTTCAGTTAAGAAAGTTAGAACCACTCTTTATGTAGAAAGTAAAAGAAGGTTGCAGCAGGATCGCCACTGGCTTCTATTCTGAGCCATATCTGATAACGTCTCTAGCCACTGTGTTGCACCATCTCTCGGACCCCAGCCAGGCAGTCGTGAAGGACCGACAGAAGCTAGCCCTTTGCAGCTTTCTTTCATGCCACGACACCATGTCATACACTGACCTCCTCTCCGCTTTTTCCAACCAGTCCCAGGGTCGGCAAATAATGCACGACGTGGAAGTCTCTGGGACGACATTCGTAAAACATGTCCAAGCCACCGAAGTCGGTGTTTCAAGATGGTGACACCAATTGAATTATCGTCTCTGCGCCCGAACACACGATGCCGAACCTCTGCATTACTAACATGGTGTTGCCACTGGATGTCAGCAATCCTTCGGAGACAACGATGATCGAACACAGAGAGACGTCTAACATCCTCAACTCGGAGAGGCCACGTTTCACAAGCACAGAGCAAAACTGCTCTCACCGACGCGTTGTAGATCCGACCTTTTACAGCCAGACTAACATCACGAAGGCACCAAAGATGGCCCAGATTGGCATAAGCCGCTCTGACTTTCATTATACGTGCATCAACCTCATCACTCACGCCACCACCAGCACTTATGTAGCTACCTAGATACACGAACTTCTCAACTACTTCAATCTGCTCACCATCCAGGGTGAGTACAGGATTAGAATCCTGCCAGTCTTGTAGGAGTACTTTGCACTTCGAAGGTGCAAAGCACATACCGTACCTGCGGACACTGATTGCCAACTGATTAAGTGCTGATTGCATGCCTTGGGCATTATCGCACAGTAAGACAATATCATCCGCATACTCGAGGTCGAGAAGTCGTTCTCCAGGCAACATATCCACACCGCCATTACTTACATCCATCAGAGCTGTTTCCAAGATGTCGTCGATGACAAAGTTGAAGAGGAATGGTGAGATCGGGCAACCCTGCCTAACCCCACTGCTCGAATGGAACAAGGGAGAAAGGTGGTTGTATGCCCTCACTCTGCCTGAGGTGTTCGTGTACAGGGCCTTTAAGATGTTAATGAACTTCTCAGGCACACCCTTCTTCAATAGACAATTCCAAAGAACAGTCCTGTCCAACGAATCGAAGGCAGCCCTGATATCAAGAAACACTACAATTGTTGGCCTGCGATAAGTATGACGGTGTTCTAACATTTGGCGGAGGGTGAAGATGTGTTCAATGCGTCCTCGACCAGAACGAAAACCAGTCTGCTCCTCGCGAGTCAATCGTTCTCGGGTTTTAAACAACCTACGAAGAATGACAGAAGCCAATAGTTTGGACGCAATCGGAAGTAGACTTATCTCCCGATAGTTGTTGCAGGAACAATGTGAACCCTTTTTGAAGATAGGGACGACTATCGACTCATTCCATGATGTTGGAACACTTTCTTGCTCCCAAACCTTTGTAAATAACACCGTCAGTTTCTTAGCCAGAAAGTCGCCACCATCTTTAGAAAGAGCCGGAGGTAAGTCATCTGGGCCGGTAATTTGTAGCGCTTCAAGAGTTGGAGTTCTTAGTGGCATAAATTTCAGTTATGCCACTAAGCTGCTTAAAATGAAATATAGCAAGATTTGGTACTATCGATTAAAAACCAATAATTTTAACCTCCATAACTACTGCCTCTTTAAAAAATTATCAAGAATATGCATAAAAAGAAAATTCTCCACACATTAAAAACTGTCATTATTAGCATATGATAGTATATAATAATATACGGATCATAATAAATAGCAAATTATCATATTACTTCTAATAGATATTTTATTCAATCTAATATAAAATCAGCTGATGATAGATCAATAATAATTCTGTTTTACAAATATTATATTTATCACACAAGTTAACCACATGAATATTCTGATAATGATGATGATGATATCTTGTTCACCTTATTTTTTTATGAAGTAAAATTACATAAGATTATATAGAAACATGAAAATTTGTACATTTAATTGTAAATTTTACTTAGAACAACACATGTAAGCGAACAATTGTTTTCAATTAAATCGTCATCAGGCTTTACTCTGATATATACATGAATATTTATACGAAAATGTTAGACCAGTCATGGCTATTTGAGTTAATAATCACATTGAAATAGAATACATAACCGAGCATAATAATTAATTTTTTTTTTACTTAGTTGGAAAGATTTTCATCAACTATGATGTTTCTTTCATAAATCCTGTAGGAAGGCTATTTTCCATACATGTATCCTTATAATATATACAGATATGTATATATTTAATATTCTGGATGAAAATGTAGGCCCCGTTTATTTTCCAACAATTTAAGATGTGGTTGATTAGGAAATATTTTGCATTACAAATGAATATCATTTGTAAAAGACTAACGATAATCAAAAGACTACATAATTGGACTCATTTTAAACAAATTTTTTCTCTTTTCTCATGCGTAAGTTCTAGATATAAATTATCAACTAGTGAAAAAAATAGTTGATAGATCAGCGATGAGTCTTCGTAGATAACAGACTTGAGGATAGTATCTACATTGATAATCTGAAATTGAGTTAAGCTCAAAATGCTACTTTTACCATCGGCTACGTCATAAAGTTACTATTATATGTATGGTCACATGTTAAATGATCCAGACAGAACCAAAACTTCGTATTGGTGAAGGGTTTTAACCCTGATTACAATACTGAAAATTCACCGGTTGATTTTAACCGATAAAGAAAACAAATTTAAAGCACTTCCTTTACATCGAAACATAACCATAGAGTACTGGATAGCTGTTTGGTGCTAGAATGAAACTCCTCAGAAGTGAGCATCAATGACCCCAACACAGATAGAACGAGGGTCCTTCCATTCTTCTAGAGAACGTACAATGGACTATATTCAGAGTAGCAATTATTAGGTAATTAAGACAGTTGAATTTCGAATGGGTTACTGGTTCGAACCCTGCTAAACTTATACCAGTCCAGACATCCAAGTAGTACCACTAGTTCTCAAATAAAAATATATAGCCCAATATAATGGCTTAATACACGAAACTGCAATCGAATACCAAGTTGGGGAAAAATCATAGTAAGTACTTAATAACTAGTGTAATGAGAAGGCACTTAATACCAGAGTGGCAGACAGCCGCAGAATATATTATGACAATATAGCGTTCTGAGTTGTCACTTTTACTAAACAATACGAAAAGACGAAGAAGTGCAAAACCGAAAATAAACATGGAACAAATCAGTAACAGAGTAACAAAATAGTCAAGAATCAATTATTCTAGTCAGGCTAAATTAGATGGGGCGCGTTAGAATTCATGACTTACAACTTGAAAGCTAATTATCTTAACTAATAATCCATTGCTGAATAGTGAATGAATCTAAATCATAATGGTTAGTTCGTAAACTATATCATGTAGTGTTTTTCGTCGCGCTATGTTGATTATAATCAGACAGCTCACAATTTTCGAAAATACACATGCCTTAGAAAATTTAATAAATATCTTTCGTCTTAAAATTTTGATGATACGTTAGGGGAAATAACTGGATTCGCAAAACATTCTGACAATAAAAAATAATTTAACAATGTATAGCATATCGAAACATAACTCAATTTACTTCCATATTAAGCAGATATTTTGCTAACTGTTAATTGATTATTTTCATTATTACAATAATAAATGGTTGAAGTTAGACATTAACACCGTTGGATGCCGGCTCAGTGGTCAAGAGGTTAAGTGTTCGCGTACGAGACCAAAGGTCCTTGGTTCGAATCACATGTGCGATATCATGGACGTGCACTTTTGAGGAGTCCCAAACTAGCACGAAACGGCCATGCAGTGCTTCTAGGTTTTCAATGCTGGTCTAACATTGATCAATTCATGATCACAATTAGAAAAATTCAACAATCTCTACAACTCCATACTGATAATATAAATGTACTTTACTACCTATACATACTGTTCTCAATACTAACATATCAACAATAATATAAAACAGATAAAAATACTAAAAACTGGATGTATCTATGACGTCATTTTATGTATCTCAACTATTAGTTTACGGTAAACTTACTACGAAAATGCATGTGTTAGAAAAAAAGATTGAATAACAGTAACTTTATAAACATTAAAAAAGATAATATTTAATAAATCTAATATAAATGTTAATTGATTTGATTACATTTTCAAGTTATATTTATACTTTAATTAATTTAATGGATAATTATAAGCTAACAGTAGTTCGAAAACCATTAAAAACTAAAAGATACCTGGATATCTATTTCGTTCAACTTTTAGAACTTTTTAGTAATACCCATTTAAGAATTTATAATCTTAGTTAGAGAGTAAACACAATAATTTGAAATCACTTAATCGAAATGAAATGATCTATTTTTCAATTTCAATTGACTCGTCATACAGATTGGTAAACAAGAAATTCCATCAGTAAATGGCTTACTCATAAGTTAGTTAGCACTACGAACCGTGATATTCAACTGATAGTTTAAAAAATTTATCTTATAGTTAATTGCTATTGAGAACAATGACTTAGAGATTTTCATATATATCAAGTAAGGATACATGTAAAAACATTGTTCCTACTGAGTTTTGAAGTAAAAAGACAGCATATATATTTCTGACTTACATTATTAAGCCATGCATCAGATAATTTTAATGAAGTACTAAATAATTCAATAGCTGAAGTATTCGATTCCAAATTGAAATCTCCAGTAATTATAATTGCATCAGAACCAGTGGATGTCATGCGAACAAATTCCATTACTTCAACTAATTGAGATATTCGATGTCCATTATATTTATCCAACATACGATCTAATTCATAACGAGCAATTAACTTGAATGTAAAAAGAAATAATAACATTTCGAAAAAAATAAATTGAGCAACTGAATATAAGTATGTATATGTATACAACAAAGTCGAAATTATCATGGAATTATTGATGAATTAATTTGGAAGAAAATAGGATATGAATTAAAAGGCTTGAATACAAATTCTAAAAAAACACTATAACTGACCATATTATCCTATTTACAAATTCATTAGTTCAAATAATTACCATTATTGACTATTATACATGACTTAACAATTTCGATAGGACGAAGATATGGAGATTTCGAGTCAGATACTTGCGACAAACTATTCAAATAAAAGAATTGTAGGAGCTAATAGTATGTCAAGCCCATATAGGTTATTCCAACCTCTGAACAAATCAATCTATTCATTCTTCTCAAGCCACATTTTACCCTGTCACTTATTCACTTGTTAATCTGGACCATTTTCTAATGATCGTATGTGTGCTAATTACTGACCTTATTCACCACATATCATCTGTAACTTATTTTTGGTATGACTATAAATATCGGTTCATGGATGGCCAAATGGAGTTGGCTCACTAACGTTCTCTGACGCGTGTCGTTTCGCTTAGCTTTATGATCAACGATTGTACGAAATATAGGTATTCAAAAATCCATTCTCGTATTTGACTTATTAAATTTCATTATTCACTAACGTGAACTAAGTAAATGATCATATACGAAGATGGACGACATGGATATTTCGATGACAAGCAGCAGATGATCTACCTGGAGTCAGATCTCAGCCCACTAAAGAACTAATCAATACATCTCAATCTCCATTTTTGTTTAAATTAAAACCTGAAATAAGTAGGAAAGCATATGTTCATGAAACTATCGTAAGAACTTGTATCGTTTAAAAGAAGAATATGATTTAGTCGAATGTACTGAATATTATGAAACACTATATAAATGTAAATCAGTTCAATTTGTTGATAGAAAAAAAAGAAAGACAATATTTAAACTTGCAAAACTAAGAAAGTAATAAATTTTGAAATAAAAGTAGATTTAATAACAGAAGGGTTTTTGTGGATATTATTCAACATATGCTCACTAGTGACTAGTTTCAAGAGGTATTTCCTGGAGTTCTAGTGAGAAGTAATGACTAGTAGGGTTCTGCAAGGTCTGTTGTGAGATAGTAACTCATTGAAGACATTGGTGGATGTGTCGCTCAATTTCGTGGATTGCTTGAAGTTAGACATTAACACCGCTGGATGCCGGCTCAGTGGTTCTAGAGTTTAAGCGCTCGCGCGTGAGACTGATAGGTCCTGGATTCGAATCTCGCGAGGCGGGATCGTGGATGAGCACTGCTGAGGAGTCCCATAATAGGACGGAACGGCCTTCCAGTGCTTTTAGGTTTTCCATGGTGATCTAGCTTCAATTGACTCATGATCTCAACTATTGAAATTAAAAATAGATTTGTCATTATTATTATTATTTATTTATTTAAACACATATATATTGGTACAAAAGGGCACCAGGTACATATGCGCCACACAAAATAATGAAAGTAGGAAGAGAAGGGATGAAAAGATAAGGCGGACTAAAATGTACAACCAGAAGACTCTTTCAGTTAAGGAAGTTATAACCACTCTTTATGAAGAAACTAAAAGAAGGTTGCAGCAGGATCGCCACTGGCTTCTATTCTGAGCCATATCTGATAACGTCTCTAGCCACTGTGTTGCAACATCTCTCGGACCCCAACCAAGGAGTCGTGAAGGACCAACAGAAGCTAGCCCTTTACAGCTCTCTTTCATGCCACGACACCATGTCATACACTGACCTCCTCTCCGCTTTTTCCAACCAGTCCCAGGGTCGGCAAATAATGCACGACGTGGAAGTCTCTGGGACGACATTCGTAAAACATGTCCAAGCCACCGAAGTCGGTGTTTCAAGATGGTGACACCAATTGAATTATCGTCTCTGCGCCCGAACACACGATGCCGAACCTCTGCATTACTAACATGGTGTTGCCACTGGATGTCAGCAATCCTTCGGAGACAACGATGATCGAACACAGAGAGACGTCTAACATCCTCAACTCGGAGAGGCCAGGTTTCACAAGCATAGAGCAAAACTGCTCTCACCGACGCGTTGTAGATCCGACCTTTTACAGCCAGACTAACATCACGAAGGCGCCAAAGATGGCCCAGATTGGCATAAGCCGATCTGGCTTTCATTATACGTGCATCAACCTCATCACTCACGCCACCACCAGCACTTATATAGCTACCTAGATACACGAACTTCTCAACTACTTCGATCTGCTCACCATCCAGGGTGAGTACAGGATTAGAATCCTGCCAGTCTTGTAGAAGTACTTTGCAATTGGAGGGTGCAAAGCACATGCCGTACCTGCGGACACTGATTGCCAACTGATTAAGTGCTGATTGCATGCCTTGGGCATTATCGCACAGTAAGACAATATCATCCGCATACTCGAGGTCGAGAAGTCGTTCTCCAGGCAACATATCCACACCGCCATTACTTACATCCATCAGAGCTGTTTCCAAGATGTCGTCGATGACAAAGTTGAAGAGGAATGGTGAGATCGGGCAACCCTGCCTAACCCCACTGCTCGAATGGAACAAGGGAGAAAGGTGGTTGTATGCCCTCACTCTGCCTGAGGTGTTCGTGTACAGGGCCTTTAAGATGTTAATGAACTTCTCAGGCACACCCTTCTTCAATAGACAATCCCAGAGAACAGTCCTGTCCAACGAATCGAAGGCAGCCCTGATATCAAGAAACACTACAATTGTTGGCCTGCGATAAGTATGACGGTGTTCTAACATTTGGCGGAGGGTGAAGATGTGTTCAATGCATCCTCGACCAGAACGAAAACCAACCTGCTCCTCGCGAGTCAATCGTTCTCGGGTTTTAAACAACCTACGAAGAATGATAGAAGCCAATAGTTTGGACGCAATCGGAAGTAGACTTATCCCCCGATAGTTATTGCAGGAACAACGCGAACCCTTTTTAAAGATAGGGACGACTATTGACTCATTCCATGATGTTGGAACACTTTCTTGCTCCCAAACCTTTCCAAACAACACAGTCAATTCCTTAGTCAGAAAGTCGCCACCATCTTTAGAAAGAGCCGAAGGTAAGTCATCTGGGCCCGGTGATTTGTAGCGCTTCAAGAGTTGGAGTTCCTTGCGGACTTCCGCCTCGTTTGGTGGATCAGTCGTCACCGGCCATGGGGGGCAGGACAAGCAGGTTGATGTTGCCGGAGCAGCAGGCCATTTGAACTGCCCTTCGAAAAATTCCGCCCATCGTCCAAGACGTCGGGAGATGTTAGTGATTGGCATCCCATCATCCTCGTACATTGTTTCACTCACACCAGACTTCTTGCTGCCAGTGGCTCGGATGAGTTGGAAGAGCTTCCGGCAGTTACCAGATGCAGCTGCTGCTTCCATCTCATTAGCACGCTCCGACCACCAGGCTTCCCGGTCCTTACGCAAGCTTTGCCCAATTTCATTACGTAACAGCCTTCGTTTGTGGTCAAACTCACGGTCACCCGGAGTAGACCGACGGGCTTCCATCAGTTGTAAGGAGCCAGAAGAAACCCAGTGCTTGTAAGCGGGACGTTTCGCGAAGCCGCAAGCGGCTTTACTCGCCATTTTCATGGCGTCGTTTAGATGCAACCAATGCTCATCTATACTTTTCGGTGGGGTGTTAGCTAGCCTAGAGGCTAGCTCCGCTCGGTACTTACTTGCAACAGGAGTTGCAGCCAGTTTACTAATATCAATCCGTTGGTGGTGGTCAATCCTTCGGCCACTGAAAAGTAAGGTGAGATTGGCGCAGACCAGGGCATGATCAGACTCCAGATAGGTACTCCAAAAGGAGCGGCAGTCTTGTACACAACCACGCCAGCGGTAGCTGATCGCGATGTGATCAATCTGAGTCCAGGCTTGGGATGCAGAGGGAGGACGCCAGGTGGCACACCGGCGATGACTGTGCCGGAAGTTAGTGCTGGCCAGAAACAGGTTGTGGTCTGTGCACAGTTGCAGCAAACGGTCCCCGTTATCTGTCCGGCGACCAACAAGTCCCCATCGGCCACCTAGACGACTCTCTTCTGTGCCTAGACGCCCGACCTGTGCATTCAAGTCTCCGGCTAGTACTACAATATCTGTCGAACGCGCTTTCTGGAGAAGAACTGTTAACTGATGGTAAAACTCATCCTTGATTGCATCCGGGCTGCAATCTGTCGGGGCATAGGCGGAGATGACGAAAAGACACCGTTTCTCACGCCGGTTTCTTCTCACTTTGATGGAACTTTCTAATCTAACAGCACATAACCGACTGTTAATGGGGAACCAATCGATTAGTGCTGCCTCAGCCCTGGCGCTTAGTGCGACACCAACGCCAGCAAGACCAGACGAAGATGCCACAGGGTCCCCGGATAAGCGCACGTGGAACAAGCTTTTCGAGACAGATGGAGAGCGGATTTGTAGTACTTCACTAGAGTCTTGAATATGGGTCTCGGATAGACAGCAAACATCAACATTAAGACCTTCCAAAGACATAGCCAGCCCTATCTGTTGTCTGATCTGCATTAGTGTGCGAACGTTGAAGGAAGCCAGCTTGAACGGCGTACGCGGTTTCAGAAAGACTGCCTCAGTATTCATTATCGGTGGAAGCATTCACTTTCAACCAGACAGTGACTGGAGATCGTTTAGATAGGACAGATTTTCCACCAAGAGCGAGCTGATGCATAAGTTGAAGAGTAAGGTTACACAAATTGGGGGTAAAAGGGGGTGAATTAGCGATATGGTAAGTAATAATAATAATAATAATAATAATAATAATAATAGTAATAATAATAATGATAATAATAACGTAAATTGTCTTGCTTATAATATGAGCAAGAATAGAATCGTCAATAGAGTTCGTCATTTCATTCATTTGTGTGTGGGCTGTGATACTGCCCGGGTGCCCAAACCGAAGCAGGTGGTTTTCTTAGGGGGCCACACCCGGAGCCTTTGACCTAAAGGTCTGATCCACAAGGCAATGGAGCATCGTGAGGAGATGCAGTCCCATGGTAGTCGTTGACCAATGACAGGTTCTTCCGCCATTCGTTCCATCAGGAAACTGGAGCCCATGTGCACCATTGGTTTGGAATCAGGGTTTTCCAACTCCCCTAGGTGGACCCTCCGTGTCCACCAATCCGGTTATAGCGCCGGACATTCGCTTTTCGTCCTCTCACTTTCGTAAACAACACCCCCGCCACGAGAAGGCAGTGAGTAGGACTTCCCTGGCAGAGGCTATATATTCGCTGGCATTGTCATTTAAAACTGCTAATATAAAAACGATGAGGAACATATGAATCAAAGAGTCAATAAATTCCCATATGGCTTACGGTTAATTAACACTTTAATCTGATGAAATTTAACTATTCATAACTTATTGTCATTCCGATCAGAATCTTAAATTTGAATAAATGGAGTTTTTTAATCCCAAAAAAGTATCTGAGATGCTTTTTCAGTTTAGTACTAATGGAATTCTCGACTGATTTACTTTTTCTGACTATAAATTTAAGTTTCAGTTCAATACTACTACGAACATACTTTAACTGTCACTTGTTATTGTTTGTTTGAATCTTTCCATTGATGATTACACCTGCAACTGGTCAGTCTCTGATTGGCATATGCACATACTGTGTGTATTGCCTCGATCTAGCCTTAATTAACAAGCATCACAAGTAAAGATGGATAGTGGCTGGCAGTGGAATCCAGGACGCGCGTTTCTTCCCATTTGGGATCCGTCAGCTGGATGTACCTGCATCTAGGAGTTGATGTTCAATCTGGGACTCGAACCCAGTACCGTTCACTTTAAACGCCATCGCATTATCCACTTAGCTACTGGGTTCAAAACCCAGAGTGAACATCAACTCCGAGATGCAGGTAAATCCAGATGATGAGTCCCAAATGGGAACAAACGCGCGTCCTGGATTCCACTGTTAGCCATCATCCATTTTTGTTTATAATACTTTAAATGTGTTTAAATAAATTTTTTAACTTAATCTCTGCCAATTACTTTTAAGTAAAAATCCAAATGTACGTTCACTCAGTGAACACTAAAATTTCCTTCTTATTTTGTTGTTGCTTTACTGAAAATTCACTCACCAGCACTGGTGAGTACCTTATGCACATTTTTCAAAAATCAATAAATACCAGTATAATAATTAACCTCAATATCTAGGTACCACTAATATAAGTTATGATTATCACCATAATTTTGCACAAATAACACAAATTTAACTGTTTTAACCCATTAAAAGGATATGATTAGAGCATTCAAAATATTGTAGTACAAACCTTATTTTTAGCACCATAACTGAAAATGCGAAAAATAACATAACCTTTCATCAGTATACAAAAGCGACAACTATCAAAATTGTTGAAGGACGCTTCTCTCTTTATATCAGTAGTATAACAATAGAGAAAATAAAAATATATCAAAAAACATTTTATTTGAATAGTAAATCTTAATATTCTGATTAGACAAGTAGTTATCACGTCATACATACATCCTTTAAATCATTAGATAATTGGAATATGAATGCTTAAAATATAATCCAACAAATAAGTAAAGAGATTTTAGTGTAACCAACCTTAAATTTTATACTTTTTTTTCCTTTATGACGACAATGATTATAATTTTGGTTACCGTCAAAGATTATTAAACTCAGACTTTATTCATCAATATTTTACATGAAAGATAAAATAATGCTAAATAAATCTAATCATTTGTGGTTTAAGATCAAATTAATGTATTAAACAAAACTACACTGGTAAATGCGTTAGTAGGCTTATGATTGTATATAAATCACATTAAAAAGGATTACTTTCGGAAACTATTATTATTATTATATCGTTTATCAGTCATATAATTATTTGACTAGATATTGATATTAATTTAATTATGAGAGTAGAAAATAAAAATAAAGACACTATTATTATTGGTACTATATAAACTTGTGTTAATTTCATTTCGGCTATTTGTTTACTTTGAAGAAGTGACTTATTTTAAGTTACGAAATGTCTAAAGTACAATTTTTCTACTCATTGGGATATCACAAAAATATTATTATTAATGGCTTTATTCAATACTATACGTTTACTGCAATTCCCCACCTAAGTGTAAATTGTTACTCCAGGACTGGCCTGCGTCAAAACTTGAACTAAGGATAGGGAGCGAAGTAGTCGAACGCGTCGACAACTTCACTTTTCTTGGAAGTTTGATCAACCCTAATACGTTGGTATCTGACGAAATCTCAGCACGGATTCAGAAAGTTCGTTTGGCTTTGCCAACTTACGTCACCTATGGCGAAGACGAGATATCCGTCTATCAATTAAGGGACGAGTATACTGCGCAGCAGTTCGCTCTGTTCTACTTTACGGCTGCGAAACATGGCCATTAAGAGTAGAAGATACTCGTAAGTTACTAGTATTTGACAACAGATGCCTTAGAAATATTGCTCGCATCTGCTGGGATAACCGGGTAAGTAATAGTGAGGTTAGACGCAGGGTATTAGGGAACGATGGTAAATCAGTTGATGAGGTCATGAATCTTCATCGACTGAGATGGTTGGACCACGTGTTACGTATGCCTGAACACCGATTACCACGACGCGCAATGTTGACTAGTATTGGGGATGGTTGGAAGAGAGTTAGGGGCGGCCAAACCAAAACATGGCACCAGTGCTTGAAGTCACTATTTTCTAGTCTGAGCCATGTTGGTAGGTGCAGACTACCTGGTTGGGGTTCGCGTGACTATCGTAACCAATGGTTGGAGACTCTAGGTGACATGGCTCAGGATCGATCACAATGGCGTAGGTGTATACACTCTTTATCTTCCCTTAAACCTTGAGATTAAAATTGCTTCATAACTTTTTTCCTTCCTATA
The DNA here is from genome assembly GCA_944470415.2 of Schistosoma rodhaini. Lineage (NCBI taxonomy): Eukaryota > Metazoa > Platyhelminthes > Trematoda > Strigeidida > Schistosomatidae > Schistosoma > Schistosoma rodhaini. The sequence continues at coordinate 43,276,498 of OX104044.1, forward strand.
CTATATCCTTCTATACAACCTTTCTCTATATATTACCACCACTAAATTAATTACTTCTATGAATCCGGTGTTCATTTTGTTGTGCTAACGAGATATGGCAACTTGGACCGATGCATATGTGTGCCTGGTCCTACGTTGTAGCTGACTGACTGAGTGCAATTCTCAAAATTTTAATTCAACAATTTTCCTTTGCAAAACAAAAAATGACAACTAAATACAAACATAAACTAAATGGAATTAAATTAAATATCTTTTTAATGAGACTAGAGTCTGTATAACTTTTAATTAGAAACATGTTTAAGAATACAGGTTATTGACTACGTTAGCTCTTACAACCTGGTCGTCACAGTATATTCGCTAAGTAAGGTATTGCAGAGCCTTAGTATATTTGTTAGTGTGTATGGATTTTAAGGAATATATAACATAATCTAGTAATCATTTCAGTTACCAAGGGAATGGTATTTTGGATACATCAATTAGAATGTGTTCAATCAAAGCAAGGATTAGAAAGATGAATTTGAATACGATGGTTTAACGGTATAATTTTTTATCACAAATTAATGGCAGTTGGAGGGCTACTAAATAACGAAAAAGGAGAAGCCTGTTAACTTTGTATTAAATAGTATCTAAGCTTCTTACCTTTTTGAAAACTACACTTGCAGAAATCCGATTTGAAGGTGAACACGAAAACTATAAACATTGCTAAACTCAAACATATGAACTTGGCTTTGTTAAAACACAAGTTATCATCGTTACGGGGCATTGAGACTTCGATAAGTAGTATTGTGTTTAACTAAACCTGAATTCGCACCTAAATTTATACATATTAAGATAGTTATGGCAGTGTTTACTTGTTTTATTTATTCTCATAAAAGAGAACAAAATAAATAGACAGTAAGGTATGGCTTAATGGCTGAAACACTCAGTATTCAACCAATTTACAAGTTCTCTCTGCTTTGGTTTGAACAGTTTGAAGTAGAGTATACCAAACTGTACGTGGCTTATGAGTTACGTGAATACCACCTAATCATTAATCAAGCATATACTTTAATAAGAATATTATAAAAAGATCTCAGAAAAGATCATTTGTCCTAGTTTTTGGTAGGCGGTGTCCATACTACTAAGTAAAACTGTTGGACAGTAAATTATTTTTATGATGGAAAGAAATCGACGCCATCTTGTAAATACAACTGCCAAGGCTTTAAGACTTTATTGACCATAAAGATAACTACAACTCAATTATATGTGTACTGCCTAAGCAGTGTTTGCTTTTATGTTGACGATGGACTGTAACTCATAATCACCATAAAACCGGGTGAATGAAAAAAACGTAGTTAAATAACGATAAACCCTAAGAATGAATTGTTTATTATTGCACACAACATTCTTTATTTCAATACACTGAAGGTTCTATGATACTATTTGGAATAGATCAAAAGTATAAAAATAAACAAGTCAAAGCATTATTAGCGCTAAATTCATGTAAGCATACCGACTATAAACGTCGTTCTTTTACTTTTGACAGGTTAACATAAACAGTTAGTATTAATTCATAATTTTTGTTCTTCACTTATTGTTAAAACTATATTTCCCATATTTAAATTTTTAATGTGTTTAACACTATTGGCTCTTCTACTTGCAGTGTCGGTTACTTTGCTAAGCCCAAATAACTTATTATAACTTCTGGACAGGCCAATTTATTCATTCTTCTTGAGTCACGTTTCGACCTTGTTAATTATTTACTTATCAACCATGACGGTTTTTATATGGGCGTATGTGTGCACATCTTATCCGACTCATCACATGTCTGTAGCTTATTTTTGTGTAACTATAGATAATGACTAACGCTTGATTAAATCGAGTTGGTTCATATGCCATCTCCACTGCATTTTGCTCTCTTCTCTTCATCCCTCTCAATGTCTGTTCAGATTGATGAGTGTACAAAATATACGTATTCGAAATTTATTCTCGTATTTGACTTATTTAATTCCGTTATTCACTAGCGCGATTTAAGTTAATAATTATCTACGAGGATTAACGATATGTATATTTCATTGACATTCATACGATCCAATTAGATTAACATTCAGGGCCATAAAATACTTCACATATCGTTGATTTTGTGATTTCTGCTAATATGCAATGTAACAAATTGGATCGATGAACATTCACAGTATATTCCACGTTAACTATTAATCACCAGTTTTGGGGGATCAAAACTTTTCGTTTGTGTCACGTAATCTTTTATGAATATACCACTACTAAATATCATTAAAATTTCAACCAGCGTTTGCTATATTTCCCGCATTATTTACAATGCTGAAGAAACTATAACTATTAAAATGTTATGTTTCATATACTAAATGTACCATGTTAATGGGAGGCCCAGTGCCTTACCATTATATTGGAATGGCATATTCGGAATGCTCCATATAAAATCTAACAAGTCCTCTATATTTATATACTTCACCTTAAGAAATATCCAGGCTATTCACCGAAATTGTTTTAATGTGTGAAATTTTTAAATTCATAACATAATTTTAATTGCTATTACATAAACTGTGTAAATCAATTTAATTTATGAATAACATACTACGTCTATATCGGTCCAATTTGTTTTTAGCCAACTGATTCTACTGTCCTCATTTGATGATTCAAGCGAATCTCACATTTTTTAGTATGAAACAAAACAGACAAATTATGTTTTCCCATTTATTCAGAAATAAGTTGACAAATTTCGAAATATTCAACTAATTATAATTAATGAGCGTAATCTTTTCAAACTGTCATTGTTTATAATTACTGTAAACAGGGGATGGATGTATAAAATAAAAGCATACATTTCATGTAGTATGCCTACATCATCATAAATACTCTATAATTAGGCAAACAACAATTATAAGCAAAATATGGTTATCAAATGATTTAAAACGCCTACCAGTTTCTACCTAAGTAGCCAAATGGTATAATACTTCACATAGTGTGCAAATTAAAAATGACTAATTGTACCTGAAATTAATTACTGGCTCATATAAAAGACTGCGGGAAAAAACATCTACTGATCAGTCTCATTCAATCAAGTTCTCTGACAGAAGTGTTTTAGGTAAGAGGCGCATGCACACTTGATGCTTTTTTGATGATGGCAGTATCCACCAAATATTAACTAACCTAGATAACTATGTTGTTTTTGGGAGAAATTTTCAAAACTAACTACCAATCAAACAAAAAACTTTAAAATGCACGATCTTATACTAATGGAGAGATATGCACACTTCTACCGCTAACACATTTCTTATTAACAATTGAAATAAGAAAAAACAGCTTATTACAAATTCTGTTTTTTCTATGAACCAACAACTGTATAATTTATGGGACTGATAGTGTTGCAAAATCTGTTTAGACAGAGATGACCAGAGGATTCAGTAGGTCTTTTCTATATACAATGAGATAGCCACAGAACACTTACTAAATAAAGAAATCAACAATTCCTCATCAGAAAGCAATGGAAACTGTGTGACGAAATGAAGGTACATCTGTTTGGAAATTATCACACAAAAAGATAATCGGGACCTATTGTACCAATAAACTGCCGACCATTCACAATCGTTTCGCTGAGTCAAAAGTGGATACTACTAGTAAAGATTTTGATACATAAGCAACTGTTCCAGATAAAAGAGAAATATATACTTGCTTCGTAACTTGATTAGTTAGGAATATTCCCAGTTCAACAAATTCTGAGAGATCTGACTATGGGTGTTTTTTTAACAAAATCCACGAAAAACTTTTTGTCAAATAAAATCCAATGAATCAAAGCTATTTAAAAAAAGAAAGTAACCTTACGTGAGTTACATAAAAGTTAATCCTAAATCCTTCTTTGCTTGTGATCCGAGCTAACCCAATACCTTTACCACAATAGTAATCAGCCTGATGAATAAGATGAGGATATCCGTTAGCAGTAAAGGGATGTGTGAACACACATTCTATAGTCCATTTTGAAAATATGCACATACCAGTTCCTATAAGGTTGCTATGAAATGATTAGTCAGCATTGTCAAATACATACCAGTAAAAGTAATTAGAGTACGGATACTTCTCGTCCAAAATGTTTCGAAGCTTTCTGTAATCTGATTCCAGCCAAATCTGCAAAAAGCTAGTTCAACGAGTACACCTACCTACCTCCTGAAGTAAAATCACATCGAAATCCCCAACTGATAACTTCGAGGCAATCGCATTGACACGGTCTTCTTTTCTCACAGTCGAAGACGGGAAAAACACGGCCCTAGAAGATTAGCTAGGGAAATTTTTCACAAACCAGCAATTAAATGTTAAAACCTTGAACTTTTCTTCAACCATGCTGTGAATTATAATATTAGGGGATAGCAGTGAAGCTTTACGACCCGGAGATAAGTTCCGGCGTTAGGTCTGCAGGAAAATCAAGAAGAAAAAGTTAAATACATAAGAAAAATAGCGCTGCCTAATTAAAGAGCATACAATATCACATTATTGTATCTAAAAGATATAACAACACAATATATAATACCCACGCAAGAAAAATAAGATGAGTCAACCTTTAAACTTTGCGAAACAATGATGATCTAAATGCTACTAGGATGGAATTGCCCCCGCTAAGTAGGAAATCCTTTACAAAGCAGTGGATAAGATTCGAAGGCCGCTCCGTTACTGAAATGTTGCCTTGCCAATCATATAAAGTTTGACTATACGAATGTAACCAATATGAGAGGATGTTAAGGTGACGTACTTTCAAAACATTTTAAATCACTAGTAAGTGAACTTGCTTTAGGTTTATTATGATTTGTTGCGAATCACGTTGATTTTGTGGAGTATCTTAAGTCATGCGTACAAATCGGAGTAATGAGTCTATTCACATGATTCTCAGTGAACATCTTCATGATTATTAAGGTCTTTGGACCGACGAATTTCTCCAACTTACTCTGTCCTGGGCCTTCGTTTCTAGTTCTATCCAGTTCTTGTTCACTCTTCTCATGTTTGTCTCTATTTCTCGGCGTAATGTGTTCCTTGGTCTTCCTCTTCTCCTTTGACCTTCAGGATTCCATGTGAGGGCTTGTCTTGTGACGCAATCGGGTGATTTCCTCAAAGTGTGCCCTATCCACTTCCAGCGCTTCCTCCTGATTTCTTCCTCCGCTGGAATCTAGTTTGTTGTCTCCCACAGTAACTTGTTGCTGATAGTGTCTGGCCATCGGATCCGAAGTATCTTGCGTAGACAACTGTTAATAAACACTTGTATCTTCTGGATAATGGCTTTCGTAGTTCTCCACGTCTCCGCCCCATACAATAGAACTGTCTTGACATTTGTATTGAAAATTCTAACCTTGGTGTTGGTTGACAATTGTTTTGAGCTCCAGATGTTTTTCAGTTGTAAGTATGCTGCTCTTGCTTTGCCGATCCGCGCCCTCACATCTGCATCTGATCCACCGTGTTCATCAATGATGCTGCCCAGATATGTAAAGGTTTCCACATCCTCCAAAGCTTCTCCGTCAAGTGTAATTTGATTGGTGCATATTGTGTTGTATCGGAGAGTCTTGCTTTTGCCTTTGTTTATATTGAGACCTACTGCTGCTGAGGCTGTTGCTACACTGGTCGTTTTCTCCTGCATTTGTTGTTGCGTTTGTGATAGAAGAGCCAGATCATCCGCGAAGTCTAGATCGTCAAGTTGCATCCTGCCTGTCCACTGTATCCCGTGCTTTCCTCCAGTCCTTGACGTCTTCATGATCCAGTCGATGACCAGGAGAAAGAGAAAGGGTGAGAGTAAGCAACCTTGCCTAACACCAGTCTTTACTTCAAACGAGTCGATGAGTTGTCCTCCATGGACGATTTGGCAGTTTAGTCCATCATAGGAGTTCCGTATGATATCGACTATCTTCTCAGGCACGCCGTGGTGTCGAAGAGGCCTCCATAGTGTCGTCCTGTCCACGCTATCAAATGTCTTCTCGTAGTCGATGAAGTTGATGTAGAGTGATGAATTCCATTCGATCGATTGTTCCACAATGATACGTAGAGTTGCGATTTGATCTGTGCACGATCTATCCTTACGAAATCCAGCTTGTTGATCTCGAAGGTGGGCGTCCACGGAATCCTTCATCCTGTTTAACAATACTCTGTTGAAGACTTTCCCTGGTATTGAGAGGAGAGTGATGCCCCTGTAGTTGTCGCACTTGCTCAGATCGCCTTTCTTTGGTATCTTGATCAGAATTCCTTTTTTCCAGTCTATTGGTACTTGTTCATCGTCCCAAATCTTACTGAAGAGGATGTGTAGTATCTTGGCAGTTGCTGCTACATTTGATTTCAGTGCCTCTGCCGGGATGTTGTCTGGTCCCGCTGCTTTGCCGCCCTTGACTTGTCTAATGGCCATGCTGATCTCTTCAATTGTTGGTGGGCCAACATCGATTGGGAGGTCTGTAGGTGCTGCTTCGATGTTGGGTGGGTTCAGTGGAGCTGGTCGATTTAAGAGTTCCTTGAAGTGTTCTACCCACCTGTTTCGTTGTTCTTCAATATCGTTGATTACTTTGCCTTCCTTGCATTTCACTGGTCTTTCTGGTTTACGGTAATTTCCAGCAAGTTTCTTTGTTGTATCATACAGTTGTCTCATGTTTCTCTCTCTTGCGGCCTTTTCCGCTGTCATTGCTAAATCTTCCACATATTTACGTTTGTCGGTTCTGATGTTCCTCTTCACTTGGTTGTTTGCCTCTGTGTATTCGGCTTGTGCCTTGGCTTTTTCCGCTCTGGTTCGGCTGATATTGATTGCTGCTTTCTTGTTCCTCCTTGCTTCAATCTTATCCAGTGTACCAACGGTGATCCATTCCTTGTGATGGTGCTTCTTTTGGCCCAGAACCTCTTGACACGTTGAAACGATTGCCTCCTTGATACCTTTCCAGTTGCTCTCCATGGTAGTCCCCTCTCCATTGAGTAGATCATGAAAGGCCTGGAACCTGATGCTGAGGGCTATGTTGAATTTGTTGAGTTTGTCAGCATCTCGAAGAAGTCGCAGCGGCTGCAATTAAATTAACTCCAGTTTTTTACCTGGTAAAATGATCCGAGCTATCCTTAGGGAAACAACCGAAAAGGAGATTTTTGAAAAGCATGTAAATTTCGACAATGAAATCGTCCGAAAATCTTATGCGGCAGTGCGTATTTTTTGTGTGGTAATGTCACGAAACAACCTCATTTTTAAATCTTTTACAGAGTGAACACTTTATACATTGCAGAATGAATAAGACCTGTAATGTTATATACCATATCGGCAGACCTCAAAGACCAGGTCGCATCCCATTTGATCAGTTCTTACGTAGCAAAAACTATCTCTCCAGTCCCTTCATCTTAGATGATTCTATTAATCCTGGTGCATCTTATATGCCTATCTACTTCATCACAGCTATCATGTCCAGCTAATAACCCATATATGTAAACCTCAGGCTTTTTCTACTAGCAAAACAACCATTTAAAAAAACAGAGGAATTGCTGAATTATGGTCTGAATTGGAATTATGTACATTTAATCTTTGATACTAGAAGAATAGATCTGATCCCCAAATTGTATATTTGTTGTGATTTGATTACCTATTCCATAAGATCATATGTGGAAGTCACATAATTGTCTACACTGACTCGCCTTACGTGACAGCCAAAAATATGACCTCTGACACTTCTGAAAGACACATTTTGGCGTGGGATGGAATAATATATGGGTATGAGAAGGAATTAGCCCCATTGAGTAACTGCTCTACCATCGCCAAGCCATGCTATAACGATTAGATGATCCGCGTCCACCGCTAATGACCTCTGTGTGTTAGGTGTTGAATGTGGTTCATTTCAGTTATTGTGTATTCTGCTTCAACGACTGTGTAATTGAGAACCAAAATCGCTATAAAAGCCATTAGATCGAGTTTATTCTGTCTGTTGTTGTATTCCCAGAATTCAGAGGCTCTGCCTATCGCTATAAACTCATTTCCAAACTGATGTGTCAACATCGCCTTTCGCCTATTCAACTCTTCTAATACTGACCAGAACTTACAAAACTTGTTGACTCCATGAAACACCATGAAATACTTTCAAGCTAAATACATTCATTTAACTCCTCTTGACGATTTGACATCGCACCTCCATTTTCTTAATAAAGCCTTAGTAATCCTCGAAGGCTCTGATAAATTAACTTGATACTTTCTCGGACAATTTAAGAAGTAACTATTCCTAAATTTCAACTGAATTTAGCTCAACATCTGCTAAACTTTTATCAAATAGTTAATCAGATAAAAGGAAGGTATCAAGATAATCATTACTCAGCCAACTAGGAGACAAGTGTTTGTGTTTATCCACAAACACAGGGATTATAGAACGGGTGAACCATAAAATAAGGAGTACTTGCTTTCAGTAGGGAATTCTGAAGTTAAACTCGAATCAGTTGTCAACTAGTATGAAATCGAATAAGAAACTAAAAATCAGACTGTGAACTGGAACATGTTAGAAACCAACCCCATAATTTCAGCTGGAGGTGAACAGAAATTAGGGACCGATAGAAGCTCAATGACAAACAGAAACTGTCATGATTAGTAAACCTACTACCAAATAATGAGAACATAAACATGCTGATCGACTCTCATACTGACTGCAGGGATATAAAAAACAATCGCTGAGCATACACATTTATTAATGTCACTTGAAAGCTCCAACCCGTTGAGCTTGGCAGAAGTATTGGATAGTCATTGGAATCAGTTTCAACATTAAAGGGCATAAGTAATTTTTTGGTTAGAAATTTCTTTATTTCCAGTCAGAGCTCCGAAACGTTATGAGTCATTTATTGAATGTCTAGAACTAGGACAGTGGACTCAATATGTTAGTAGCCCTACCAGACATCAAAATATCTTGGACTTAGTCTTTACCAGTGGCCTCACCCCCAATACTGTGTATATTGGAAAAAAGTTTCCAGGTAGTGATCATAACACTGTCGTATGCAGCCTTAATATAAAAAACACAAACGGTAGACGTAAAAATGTAACCCGTCGTAGAAACTATCGCAAGGTAGATTGGAATAATTTTCACAATTACCTAAGAAGCACTGACTGGGGAACATTCTTTACTGCAAACAATACCGACACACTAACCAATATATTTTATCACAACATCAAAAATATCATCAACAAAATCACACCTTTAGAGTACTGGAGACCTAAGTTTTCTAAAGATCTGTATATACCGGTCGGTACACAAAGACGTCTGCAGAGACATTGTACTCGCTTCTACAGCTCTAATGATTTCTCCTCTTTAGTAACGATGACAGAAATACTTGTCCAGACAGACGCAATAAGTACACAAAAAGCAATCGAACAGGAAAAACGTGCTGTCGAGCTTAGTAATAACTCCTCAGCACTCACCACACTCTTTAAAAATAAACTTAAACGTGCCAAGTCGAGAGGAAACATATTTATTAAAGACAAACAAGTATACGAAGATCCTAAACTTGTTACGGAACTATTTAATGAACACTTTTGTTCCTCATTAACTGATGAAGAACCACTTAATGATTCAGAACTTATCACAGCATCTGCCTTTGAGATTACTAACGTAGACTTCAATGTACAGAATATTTCTAAGGCAATTAGTACATTGAAACACTCCTACACTGATGGACCAGATGGTATTCCGGCTAGCATGCTAAAACGTGGAGGCGATGATATGTGTGTTTTATTACTCAAACTATTTGCGATATCACTCTCTACAGCGCATTACCCTACTGCCTGGAAAACTACACACATCATTCCCAAAATTAAAACAGGACCTGAAGCAAATGTTGAAAATTACCGACCCATAAACATAACTTCAGTGGTGTCTAGAGTGATGGAGAAAGTAGTTAAGGCGGCGTTAGTCCAACATGTAATTACTAATAATCTCATCTCGGTCTCCCAACATGGATTTCTTAGGTCTAGATCATGTGATACATGCCTAGTGGACTACATGAATGATATAACTCTGAAACGAAACAATGGACTCCTAGTATCAGTCATATTTTTAGACTTTAAGAAAGCTTTTGATAAGGTTCCACACAAACGGCTACTAGTCAAACTACGGTCCTTCGGAATCAACAACCCACTCTATTCATGGTTTGTTTCATTCTTAAAGGGACGTAAACAAATGGTAAAGTACAACGACTGTCTCTCATTACCTAGACCAATAACTAGCGGCGTCATCCAGGAAAGCGAATTGGGCCCACTTTTGTTTCTCATGTATATAAACGATATATGTAACATCATAAAATCTGGGAAACCATGCTTATATGCTGATGATCTCAAAATAGTATACAGCTATAAGCCTGAGGCTCTAAGTGAAAGTGTACCCCTGATTCAAGATGATCTCAATAACCTAACTATCTGGAGCGAAAATTGGCAATTACCATTTAACCTCCACAAATGCGGGATCATGCACTTTGGAAAGCACCCCTATGAACCCCAACTTTACTTAAATAAAAGTAAAGTCCAGACACTTAATTCAGTACACGATCTAGGAATAAATTACACAGGAAGCCTAAACTTTAAAGCACACGCCTCTATTATTTCTAAAGCCAGACGTCTAATTGGCTTCATAACGAAAAATTTCTTCACGACAGATGCTAAGCTTACCCTTTACAAAATATGTGTACGACCTTCCGTAGAATACTGCTCTTTTATCTTCTCTAATATGAATACCACTGACAAAATAAGAGTAGAAGATGTTCAAAGACGCTTTACACGCCAACTGTTAGGAAGTGACACCACTCTTGATTACACAAGTAGATGTAAGCACCTCTCTTTAGAACCTTTATGGCACCGTAGGTTAAGGAACAATCTGATATTTCTCTACAAAGCAATAAATGGAATGTCATTCCTAACCTCCTGCCCAACTACGATCAATAACCCAGCCTATAGACTAAGAAACAATGCATATAAACTATTTACCGAAAAACACCAAAAACAAATGCGTTGTAGGTTTTTTACAGTTTGGTATAGTTTATTGTGGAACAGGTTGCCAATACCTATCCGTAACTGTGACACCTTTACCAAATTTAAAAGGCTAATAACCCTGTTACTAAACTCTAAAGAACTTCACCAACTATTCCTTGAACTCCCGCCTACCAATAAGGCACTTTATTATGGACCGTCCAACATCTAGACGGAACAAGAATATAACGAACTCCATTGTCGTTAGTTTGAATATAGCAAAACTAAAGAAAACATGCTTTATCCTCCTCCATTATTTATTGATTATTAACCATGGCCTTCCGCTCCTAACCCTCACTTTCAGTTTCCGAATCTCTCTAATGGATAAATCCAAATTATTCTTCCTAAGTGTCATGTCCTTTTATTTTTCTTATTACAAGTAGACACTCACTAATCTTATGGGTGCTGACCAACTAAGGCCGATCAAAAGAAGCTCAAATGTCCTAAATTCTTGTGAGTTGTTCAATGTTTTGTTTTCCTTACCCTGAAAATTTTACAATATTCTCTTTCATATCCTCTGGTTTGCTATTAGTCCTTACCATCTCGTAACCACATATAATCTGACTTGTCTCTTCTAACCTTTACCATTAGTTATCTTCATAGTAGTACGATATATTAAATGGATATCTAACCCATAATACAAATGTTATTACCATCTGATTCGCTTGTAACATGGAACTTGTAGAGACAGTGTATTCCAACTATGGTCCTTGATTAAAGCAATATTCATACTGACCACAAACGTAAGAGAGCCTAACATCATAAAAGGAGGGAGGGTGGCGTTACTGACCAGCAAACATGATGGTGGGAGATAACTTCAATCCACCCGTGTCTGTGGGGCAGAACATATTAATTACGGCTTCTTATGTCTAGTGGAATGTCACGAACCAACGGTATTGATGCGAAATTATTCATGAAAAATACCACATTGAATCATGTTAAAAAAAAGCTAAATTGGTTCCACTTCCTACCGAGTAATCCTATTACAAGCAAACTAGACAATTGGCTAAAAACGAAGCCCACTCTATACCCTATAAAATCTAAAAACAAAATAGAGAGTTCAAACAGCTTCGAAAAAAAGGGAGACAGCGATTTGTATCGGAATACTGTTCTCAGCACTTTATTTTATAATTACACAATTCCATATTTCCTTCTGAACCACCTTCATTTATACAGTTCCTTACCCACTCATACCTTGCCCACACTTATTTTTCTTTAACACATCAGTATGTTCTTACCTAATAAATACTTCAGTAACAGACAAATAGACTTAATGGTCATACATTAACTATTCCTCCATGAATATTGTGTGATCTGCTTTTCGTCCTTCCTTTTTCTTATACCTTTTTCAGCCTCCTGCAGATACTCCACCGAAAACAGATATGGCACGGGTGACTTCGTCCTACACCGTTACTAAATCCTCAGATATTCCGGAGGGATATAAGTTCGAAACTTCTAAAAGCCCCCAAATTCACATATATCTATTCTCGACCATCAGTTGTATGTTGCAATGCTACCTCCATAAAGTGCGCCATGTGTGATATTGATATGTTTCTTACAAAATCTATTTACATTCATATCTTATGAAATATCAACCCAGCTGAGTAATTTTCAACAGTGAAAATTGTAACTTCTTTAACAATTTGATCTTGCCTGTAAACCGGCATGCCTCATGTAACAATCTGTTCTTTGAGAATAAATTATTATTATTATTATTATTAATTCCAATTATCATTCTCTCTGATATTTCCTTACATATGCATGCGGACTCCAAACGCAGTACTTCACACAACTGAATTACACCAGAGTGAACATATGCTCACTAAATAATGAAATTCTAGTTTGTGCAGGCAAAACCACTTTTCCAATGCTGCCACGCAGTCGGTATTATCTGTTGCAGGCAATAGGGTTATTCTTGATGAGTTTGTGAGCACTAGACCTAATCCAGGATGAAGAGCGACAGGTTTGATGTATGGAGGACGAAGAAGTATTTCTTGACCGACCACAGACGAGTATTCTTAAGAAGATTCAATTGTCTATTGCAGACAACAGAGTTTTGCTCACACAACTAGAGCCTCCTTCCAAAATGTGGAAAATAGGATCGCATTAACTCCTACGAAGATTTTTGCGTGAATTTTCACAGGAAATCATCTGTGAGGACAACTCTATAAAGGGACTGTTCTTCTGTTAAGCAGATACAAAATTAGCAAGCTTTTAACTTTTTTTTTACTTACGCCTGTCACCTCCAATGGAGCATAGAGCACCGACCAGCATTCTCCAACTCACTATGTCCTGGGCCTTCCTTTCTAGGGTTATCCAAATTTTGTCCATTTTTCTCATGTTCGTCTCCATTTCTCGGCGTAATGTGTTCTTTGGTCTACCTGTTCTCCTTTGGCCTTCCGAATTGCAAGTGAGGGTTCGCCTTGTGACGCAGTTGGCTGCTTTCCTCAGTATGTGTCCTATCCACTTCCTGCGCTGCCTCCTGAGTTCTGCCTCCACTGGAATGTGGTTTGTTCTTTCGCATAGTAAGTTGCTACTCGTAGCATCTGGCCGACGGATCTCAAGCATTTTGCGTAGACAATTGTTAATAAACACCTGTATCTTCTGGATGATGGATTTCGTAATTCTCCAGGTTTCCGCACCCATAGTAGAACTGTCTAGAAATTTTTATTGAAAATTCCGATCTTGGTGTTTGTTGACAGACGGTTGTTTTGAGTTCCAGACGTTCTCCAATTGTAGATACGCTGCTATTGCTTTGCCAATCCTCACCCTCACATCTGCATCAGATCCACCGTGTTCATCAATGATGCTACCCAGATATTTTAGACTTTTTACATCCTCCAAAGCTTCTCCGTCAAGTGTGATTCGATTGGTGCATGTTGTATTATATCAGAGAGTCTTGCTTTTCCCTTTGTTTATATTGAGATCTACTGCTGCTTAGGCTACTGCTATCCTGTTGAAGAGTTTTCATGGTATTGAGAGTAGAGTGATACCCCTGTATTTCTCACACTGGCTGAGACCATCTTTCTTCGGTATTTTGATCAGAAGTCCGTATTTCCTGTCTGCTTGTAGTTGTTCTTCGTCCTGAGTTTTGCTGAAGCGAATGTGGAGTACCTTTGCGGTTACTGCTTCATCTGCCTCCAGTGCTTCTGCTGGTGTGTCATCTAGTCCTGCTACTTTGCCGCTATTCATTTGTGCGATGACCATGCTGATCTCTTCAATTGTTGGTGGGCCAACATCGATTGTGAGGTTCGTGGATCCTACTTTGATGTTGGGTGGGTTCAATGGGGCTGGCCGGTTCGAGAGTTCTTTGAAGTGCTCTAATCATCTGTTTCGTTGTTCTTCAATGTTACTGATTACCTTGCCTTCCTTGCTTTTTACTGGTCGTTCCGGTTTACGGTAATTTGTTGTATCATACAATTGTCTCATGTTTCCTTCTCTTGCAGCCTTTTCTGCTGCCGATGATAAATCTTCCACATACCAAATTTGTCGGCTCTGATGCTCCTCTTTAATTCCTCGTTAGCTTCTGTGTATTCAGCTTGTGCCTTGGCTTTATCTACTCGTCTTTGGCTGCCATTGATTACTGCCTCCTTCCAGTGTATACAGTGTATCAATAGTGATCCATTCCTTGTGGTGGTAATTTTTGTGATCTAAAATCTTATGATACGTTGAAGTGATTGCCTCTTTGATTACTTTCCAGTTGCTTTCCATAATAGTTTCTTCTCCATTGAGTAGATCATGAAAGGCCTGGAACTTATTGTTGGGGGCTATCTTGAATTTGTTGAGTTTGTCAGTATTCCGAAGAAAAGCCGTATTAATCATTCGCGATGTTGTCCGCCCCGTTGTGCAGCGCTTCTTAAGTTTTAATTTCATCTTGACAACCAGCAAGTGATGATCTGATGCTATATCAACTCGTCTCCTGCTTCTCACACCTTCCACCGTCCTTCCGAACTTTTAATCGATGCAGAGATGGTCCTTATGGTTCTGTGTAATGTGATCCGGTGCAGTCCATGTGGTTTTGTGAATGCGTTTGTATGGGAATATGGTACTTTGTTGAAGACACATAGGTTTGCAAATTTCTCACCATTGTCGTTCCTTTCTCTCAGTCTGTGTCGTATAACGTATGGTGTATTCATATCCGACGTTGTCCATTCCAAACTTGGCATTTAGCTCTCCTATCAAAATGGTCAGGTCCGTTTTAACACATTTCTCAACGATTGACAGCAGCCTGTCATCGAATTGGTCTTCAACGTCTTCATTGTAGTCGTCGGTAGGCGCATAGCATTGGATGACGTTCATTGTAATGCCCTCTTTCTTTGTTTCCAGGGAAGCTTTGACAATCCTGGATTCATGAGATTCCAATCCCATAAGTGCATTTTGTGCTTGTTTGGATAACATCGGTGTAACGCCTTCTGTATATATGGTATTTTCTCCTTCAAGGCCAGAGTATGACAACAGCTATCCTGAAACTAGTCTATGTTGTCCGACCTGTGCCCAATATGTCTCACTGATTCCAAACACCTCCAGGTTGTATCTTTTCATTTCTACAGCGATTTGACGGCTCTCCTAGCCTCTTACATTGTACGAACATTCGATGTGCCCAAATTAATGGTTGCTCTGGTTGTCAGAAGGGGCATTAACCTCGTGACTTCCTAAGGGACTCGGCTTTCACAATGGGGCGTCATAACTCTTTTAAATGAAGACCTGACTCCCAGGGTCCGGTATAAATAGTTTTAATTATTTTTCCTGGTCAGCGATTTTTTAGCAAGTTAGCTTTCTACAGGACGGGGTCGCTAACCCCATGCCCAACCCTGCTCCCTTATCCGAGCTTGGGACCGGCAGTAACCCCAGAGGGGCTCCAGGTTGGGTTTTTTAACATTTTGTTTCTGTTTAATAAAAACGCAATTTATCCTACAGCCTTGCCTTTTCAGACTCCAGGAGGTACGATAAATAATCATTTCAGTCAAACTGAGTCCTAATATCTCTTCTGTGATGTCAGTAGTCGATTTTCGATTTCTGTCTAGAGAGAAGAAATCAAAAAGGCTGATATATATCAAACATATTTACATGATAATGTAGCCAACATGACCATGTTTAACTTTTATTTTAAGGTTGTTATTTCGTGGTTTGAAATTTGTGGCTTTTGTGCTAGTGATCGTGCCCTCAAAACTGTAACGCCGTAGTATTGTTCTCGTATGGTTTGTGTTACATTTGACTATTAAGTTTATAAATTGTACGTTCATTGACCGAAGGTCGATCTTGTGCATGCAAAAGGCTTTTTAAGGGGATGTGAAGTAATATTTTGTCTTTTCATTCTTGTGCACCATATATCTCAAGCAAAATAACTCTTTAATGAAGGTATTTGAAGGTCCCGATGCAAGTATAGTTGGTTTTGCAGCAGCCTGCATCGCTGGATAAAGCATAGTGGGACCAAACGGAATAAATTCATTGTGAATAACCACTCAGCCTAACGAGTAGAGGTGGCCAAATGTATTGGTTTCTCCCTTTAATTATCCAAGTTAGTGTGGCATGATAGGAAAACGAACCCAACTATGACAGTATTGAAAGCCCACCAACACATTGAAACTCTCTAACCTCGTAAGACTGTTTATTCACTAACCATAATCTTTCACGTTTATCGTAAACGATGTTGCATTTTCGACTAATATTGTTATCCACCAGTAACTGTTTGGTATGTTACTCATGTTTCCGTTTTTCTCTGTTCAAGACTGCCTTAGCTGTTTTTATGTACTGAGTCAATTTACGCTTTAAAAACGGATAAATTTAATCGAATCAAACAGCTTACTTGTTATGACTTTGGATAAGCTAGTATTCTGTGCCCAACAGTCTGAGGGCTAGTTTAGAATTATGTCTGTGTGAAATTACTTTCCGCAAACTCCCTAGCAGAAACACAGACTTTCCATTCCGTATGAGACATTTAGACTATAGTTAAATATGCTACTATTCAACTACCGTACATAAAACGCCGATACTCGAATAAATATGGACATAATCAAAGTGCACTGCGTTATCTATTTATAATAATAATAATATATTTCTGCAATAGCAGGAACACGCCATTTTTACAAGCATGATCTACAATTTACAACATATACTGGTTCACGGTATGCATCCCAAGCAAGGTTGTTTAGTAATGATAATCTATAAAAGTTGATAGCAGTTCATTCGTTCAGATATAATGTGTTTTCATAAGAATAGTTTCCAAAGGAGCATGACGTCCACATTACATACCAGATCCAATCTCGACAAAATTGTATTAGGGTTTCGGTCGTGCTAAGTATTTATGTAATGCAGCTTTTTAAGTTTATAGTTGTTATAAAGTAGGCTTGTGGAGCGCCTGGTTCGAACTATGATCTTGGGAAAGCGCGTTCGTCGAGCTTGTTCCAGATGTCAGAAGTTACATAGCTTCACCCTCAGAGCAAGATTCTGAAGAGAAAAAAATAAAAATAAACCGAGGAGCAGCAAGGCATTTGGATATGAACAATAACCAATGCTTAACATTTATTAGTGGAACAGATGGAGGTATGATAAATTATTAGATTAAATTGATACCAGCTCATATTGCAAGAGTGAAGTGTGATTAGGGGCTCCAGAGGAGAGAATGCAGTAATAAAGAACAATGAGTTGTGATATTTATCAAGGTGGAGTAGGTTCCAATGAAGGAGGAAGGTCAAGGTTGGAATGAGGAAGAACAGAGAGTGCATATAGAGAGTAGAGTGTTGAGTAAAATAACAACCATATCCTTTACAGTCTGTTTTTTTCATCATCCGATGCCTGCCACACAGTTTTCATGTAAAAGTCAGAGTTAGCATGTCAAAGGCTGTCATAGTAGAATAGTTAATCCAGCACAAAAATTAGAAACATGAGTCTGAATGGTGAGTGTAGGAGAACAACCTCAGTATCACAGATTGATTGACTTGTTCTCAACCATAGAAAGCCTGATACAAACAAAATGTTTTGCCCCACAAACACGGATGGATTGAAATCATCGCCCTCACCATCAGTGCTTACTGACCAGTAGGCACTGTTGGTGAGGGCTTGTGTTAATCGTGTTTATTGTGTGTTTATTGTCAAATATTCTCTTTTCAGGTAGGCTATCATGTCACAAGCGGAATCTTTAGGCTCAGTTGTCGTAGTCCACAATAATCCATCTATATACACGTTTTATGGTCTTGACACCAATTACAGATAATATTTCGGTGCAAGCTGTCTCATTACACCTGTGATATATTGACTTACATTAAAAATGAACATTATTTCCGATTTATTCGTCTCTGTGTGAAGTGTGTTGAATGGATATTTTAGGAAAGATATCAGGTGAGATTTAAGTGCTACAAATCACAAAATCTATGTAACATGGAATCAGACAGTAATTCATACAATCGGCAGCTCCAATTTCATTGAATAAGGACCCCTGTACTTAAAAACGACGTCGCGTGAGAGCTCATGATAATTGTTTGTATTTACTGAAGGAATAAGAAGGCTTGTCTAGTATTCGCTACTTTTACAGGCACTGAGATTCAGTCTGCTGATATACGAAAATAAGGCTCCATCATATGTATAGGCCTTTTAATGTTTATTTGTTCCATACCCTCATCGCATCTGATGAAGAAAAAAGACAGGCAGTAAAAGATATGGTTGTTAGTTTCACTAACACTTTACTCTATATATGCACTCTCTGTTCTAATAAACAGCCTTCCTTATTCCAACCATGACTTCCTTTATTTGAACTTACTCCACGTTGATAAATCTCACATCACATTGTTCTTTATTACTTCATTCTCTCACCTGGAACCCCATGATCCCATTTCACTCTGGCGACAAGAGTTAGTATGACTTTAATCTAATAATTTATCATACCCCTCTCTGTTCCACAACTAATTGTTAATAATTGTTCATCGTTTATATCCAAATGTTTTAATGCCCCTCGGTTTCTCTTTTTTCTTTACAATCTTGCTCTGACGGCACAGCTATAGAACTTCTGACATCCGGAACAAACTCGAGGTACGCACTAACCCAAGGTCATGGGTCCGGCGTCGTAGTTCACACCAAGCGCTCCACAAGTGTACTTCAAACCAACTATAAACTTAAAAAGTCGTATTGCATAAATACTTAGCACGACCAAAATCCTAACACAATTTTGGTGAGATTTGATCTGGTATGTAACGTGGACGCGTAGCTCCTTTGGAAAATATTTCGAAGACTACACAGTATGTCTGAACCAACGGACTGATATTCACTTTTATAGATTATATTTACTAAGCAATCCTACTTGGGATGCATACTGTAAACCAGTAAATGTTGCCGTAAATGCCTGCACGTGCAGTTTTACTTACAACACGAAAAAAAAGATTTTCTCTCTAAATCCGTAAGATAAATATTTCTTTAAGTTTATACGGAGCTAAGCTTCAAGTAATAAAACACGGCTCCGATAAATTCGTTGGTTACACTCCAAAATATCCCCTCGAAACTTTCGCACAGTATAATAGTGTGTAGTGGCAAACAAACGCCCAAAACAAATAATTCTGTAGGTCTTCGACACTGATGCTGACTTCGCTAGTTCCACTGAACGCGCCCTAGCTCAAGACACTAGGTGACTTATCCGCACGAGATCGCGAGTGAGCGCACCAGGTTTCCCATCCCTTTCAACTGCCACCCGACTTCGACCAGACGCTTCTCAACATATCGTTAACTTTCCAAATGTGTCTTCGGATCCCCTTCCTTTCTGAATACTTATTTGATCGGGTTGGTATTTTTCGGTTATAAGGTTGTCACTTAGAAAATATCTTTGGTATCTTTGAACCTACTCGCTACCAACCCACACGTTATTTCGAAGGGTAAAACGGATTATCAACACGTTCGAAACCTTGCAGCATCAACTTCTTGTTCCGGTTATTGAATTATCTTAATCTTAAGCACGTGTTATTTATGATTATTGTCAAGTGCTTTCTTTATTAAATGCTAGTGCGTTCTGTGTGTTTACTGAGTCACTGACTCAATTCACTATCGTTCTTTTCCATCTAAGTTAATTCCAGTCACTTTTACTAACACTCCCCCAACACAAAAGAGTCTTTCAGGCTAGACACAAACCTACCAAAGACTGAACGTTACAACCAATTGAGGTGCTCCAGAGTAGGAAGTTCAGTATAGCACGTTCAGCCGTGTATATAATTTGAACATTTTAGGCTGTAGCCAATGCCTATCTCTGTATTAAGTGGGAATTCCCGAAACAGTGCCATTTAAGCCCAATAGAACTAGATGAACACAAACGAACGTCTTGTATTCATAATTCGAAGCCAGGCGGAAATCAAATACAAAATGGCCGTTAGTTCATGAAAACGCCACACGATCTCTAATTATATTGATTTACTCTCACTAATACTTATCTACATTGAAACTATGCAACATTTTCTCAACTCAGTCGACTGGTAAACGTTTTGGCTACTCGTCACAGAATTTCATTTAGTTAGATCCTTTTCTTTTTGTTGGCTGTCTGGAGAAGTCCCATAGTGCTACTTATTTCTGGGAAATGAAGACCTGCCTACACTTGGGGTCCCTCAGGGTTCAATACTAGGACCTCTTCTCTTCTTGATTTATATTAACGATCTTCCTCAACAAGTTTCATCTGACTTATTGCTTTTTGCTGATGATGTGAAACTTTGGAGAGAGATACGTAATCATTATGATATACTTGTTCTTCAGAAGGATCTGACTCGACTTCAAAGTTGGGCAGACGACAACGGACTTACCTTCAACACTTTAAAGTGCAAGGTAGTCCATCTGAGACATGTTGCAGACTATAGTTATAACTTAGGTAACTCACCTCTAGAAGTTTCCCAAGTTGAAAAAGATTTAGGAGTGTTGGTACCCTACGACCTGAAATCGTATGCGAACTGTGACAAAAACGCCTCTCAAGCAAACCTTGCACTAGTAACATTGAAGCTCATTTTTGGCCAGTTTGACGGTAGAACCTTCCATATAATCTTCAACAGTTTTATTCGTCCCCACTTAGAGTACGGAAACATAGTATTTCCTCCCTCCCTCCAAAAGGATAAGGTCACTCTGGAACGTATACAACGTCGAGCCACGAAATCAGTTCGGGGTCTCAAATTCAAACCTTATGAAGAGCGCCTCAAATCACTTAACCTTTACCCGTTAGAGTATAGGCGTCTTAGAGGTGATCTTCTTATGACTTATAGTATCCTTAATACTTCTGGTCATCCCCTTAAACGTCTTCTTAAGCTTAGTCATAACACTAACCTGAGAGGTAACACCCAGAAATTGGAGAACCTACATAGCAGAACAGACTGCAGACACAACTTCTACTCCGTTAGAGTTGTCAAGTGCTGGAATTCGCTGCCGACTGAGCTAGTCCAAGCGACCTCCCAGGAGTTCTTTAAGAGGAAACTTAACTTATTCTTAAGGACTAAGGATAACATATTATTATGATTTACCAAATTCTTTTTTCCCCCTCTATTATCGTTCATATACCTAGGTTCTTGCCTGGAGGTATTGGTGATCCACTGCTACCAGACACGGAAGCCCGTTAAGCGAAAGCTTCTTCTATTCCGTCCTCAACCATCTGAACCATTTTGAACTTTTTAAATGGACTAACTATGTATCCTGAAGGTTAACTTATCGGTTCAAAGTGACTCGTGATGATCGGGAGATTGAGTGTGTTTTCTCGGTTAGCTTGTCGAAGGGCTATTTATTTATTTCGAGAGTTTTGTGCTGAAGCAGAACGTAACTAGGTGTTCATGCTTTTATCGTTTTCCTAGTCTTGGTAGAAGATGGAAATAAGTCAAGAAGTTGTAAACCTTTACGCCCTTTATATTTTGATTTTCAAGCATCTACACAAATGGTAAGCTTCATTAAGCGAATCACTGTTAAATGAAGGATCCTCGAGTATTAGATGCCATGTTACCATTTTATATCAGTCATTTTGGTAACCCTCATTCACGCACACATGAGTATGGTTGGTATTGCGAAGAAGCCGTTGAGAAAGCTAGAGGAGTACGTTCTATTTCTAACGTCTTAAAATCTTTCAGAATGTAGCTAGTCAGATAGGCGCTGACCATAAAGAGATCATTTTCACCAGTGGTGCTACAGAAAGTAATAACCTAGCTGTAAAAGGTGTTGCCAAGTTTTACTATCCAAAGAAGAAGCATATTATAACTACACAGATCGTAATGTGTTAGAGAGTAATTTCAGTTGTTTTTTAGGAGCATAAATGTGTATTGGATTCCTGTAGAGTTTTGGAAAACAGTGGGTTTGATGTTACTTATTTACCTGTTCAGAAAAGTGGAATTTTGGATTTGGAGGTACTAACGTTCATTTCTTACCATCCATTAAAGGTTCTGGAACGGTCTATCAAACCCGAAACGGTCTTGGTGTCTGTCATAGCAGTTAATAACGAAATAGGTGTTCTTCAGCCAATCGAAGAAATTGGAAGACTATGTCGAAGTAAAGGAGTTTTCTTCCATTCTGATGCTGCACAAGCTTTTGGAAAAGTGCCAATTGATGTTAATGCTATGAATGTAGGTACTGCTTCTTTTAAGGTACAAACGAGCGAATTTTTTAACTTCTTACTTCATGATTCTGACTATGCGGAGTCCGAAATCGTGACAGTTCAGTTTTACATAAGCTGGCATTCATGAGCAAACTAGTTTCTGCTAGTCATTGCTTTCGTCTTTAAGTACTTAGTGGTGCTTTTTTAAATCAGTTTGCCACATTTCTGGACTTGTAGTTTTGGCTGATACTCCCTAGCCTGACGGTATTTTCTATATTCTTGACGAATGTAGTCATTTAAAAAGTAGTGAGTTTTGTGTACCATCAGAATGTCCGAATAGCTATGTTGGGTCATTCAATGATGTTTTTGTGGTCAGTAAGTTTGTGTTTGGATTGACAAATTCTACTGTCCCTAGACACGCTTCGAGTTGTCTGGTAGTTTTTCAGTTAGTCTGACAAGCAATTACCGTCATGAAGTGTAATGTTAGATACATTGTTCTTAGAAGAAAGGCATACTCACTAAAATGGAAACACGGTAATTTGGTGCATCAATGGTCATTCTGATATCGCGGAGAATTCATCAGCCAGTTTGTAGACTGTATTGGAATATTTATGCGGATGTCTGTAATCACTCACAAAATGTCTGCACAGTATCACTCCTTAAATTTCTCTTTTGATAACCATGATATGAGTTGTGGTAATCATTATTGTGTTACTACATGGCGACTTACATTTTACAATTACGGATTTATTTATTGTCATTCATGTAATTCACAGTAGTCTTCTGAGTTAAGACAATGTTTCTTTACAGAATGTTGTTACATTTCACCATGAACTAGTTTGTTATAAAGGATGTAGCTATATTTGATTGGTTTTCTAGATATTCCTCAGATATTTTATCCTAGCTCTCGTTAATTACTTGTTTCGTCTTCAGCATTATCATCTGATTAGTCATCTGTACATAATGACTTAAGTTTTAAGATTAAGGGAAACTCCATCGGTATGCGTGTTATCTCAAACTCCTTATATTTGTTTAGTAGCTAAATCTGTAATATAATTGATTACAATCACTTTTGATACTAGTTAGCACATTGGAAGGCTCAACAACTAGTCTATGCAATTATATGTCCTGTTGTTTTTTATAACCTTGAAATTATTTTGATGTGAGATACGACGAACTATTAAGGAGATCCGATTGTATCCTCTGCGTTAAGTGTTTACCATCCTGATAGATCACTTATTTAGCTACCTAGTTACAAAAATCAGACCATTTTCGTATCCTTTTAATAAAATTTGCTGAAAGGTATTTTTGTGAAACTACTTTCGGTCTACTTATTGTTAGCACCTTGTTACTGCTACTAACTTGACCCCTACAACACTTTAGTCTATCTATACAAATTGTCAATTACAAAGTCATCAGTAAACTATAGGTGTTGAAACACTGAAGTGGTTTGGTATTTAATGGATACGATTTTTAAAAATTGACTGTCCAACGAGCGACATTAAGATATGTCTGACTTAAAATAGGTGAAACCTTTGTATAATACGTATTTTGTAAGCATTGGTGCCACAGTTCAAAGGATTATTTAAGCGTTTCACTTAGATTTTTCATATTACTAATATCATCACTCAGTCAATATATGAAGTTCACTCTAACTATGGATTATTAAGTTAACTACTAAATTCCAGGGTTGTTCAAACTCATTGAATTTAACTAAGCTTTTTTCTGACTTACTTAAACATCATACTTGCACTGTACGCCTTACTATTCAGTAATCACTTGATTTTGTGAGGGTAGATATCAGAAACTTTATTAGTGTGTGGTGGTTTATTGTTTTTCGTAACTATTACATTGTTGCGATGTGATAAACTTAGATATACTTTTTGTGGAATTCCTTTCTTCAGATTGACCTCATGTCCATTAGTGGTCACAAGATATATGGTCCTCAAGGCATTGGTGCTCTCTACGTACGTCGCCGACCTAGGGTTCGATTAGAAGCTCAGCAAAATGGAGGTGGACAGGAACGTGGGTTAAGGTCTGGTACTGTTCCTACGGCCTTAGTTGTCGGTTTAGGTGAAGCAAGCCGTTTGGCAAGCGAGGAAATGAAAGTAAGGTTTCAAAAAGAATATTATTTACTTCTTATGTGAAAACAAGATTAACTTATCGTCAGTGTTATTTATTTTGTTTCTTTTGTTAGGCTGAGATCTTGCTTTTCAAAATCAGTTTTTCCAATACATTTTAAAGGTCTTTGTCACTCAATTAATTTATCATGACTACCGTAAGTCACCCTAGTATTGGTGATACATAATTTCATATAATTCTACCTAACACTAACACTGAGCCAATTTTGTAAGTGAGTTTCGAAGTATTAATGAGAGTTTCAAACATCCCTCTCTAAGATAGTTCCCAGCCACAGCCGTGTCTAATTATTCAAGACCAGTCATGTCGTCTGGAAACATAGTGACTGTCAGCCTGAAATATCCAAAGTGATCAAGGGTTTGATGGAGGGTTCAAAGTGTCAAATACACCCACGGCCTAAACAAAAGCCAGTCCGTCTCTTTTGTATGGGTCTTCGTTGTGTCCAGCACACTAGGAAGTATAATAAAATACACAATTTAGGACTCATATATTAAGAAAATCTCACTTTGGTGTCTGTCAACTTTATTTTGTAAGCTGTTTTTTGGGAACGTACATGATAGTCGTTTCACTTCAGAATAACGTAATACAGTTCGCCATGCCTTCTAAATTATGTGAATGTCATTTAAATCATGTTTTTAGGACTTTAGTAGTTGATGTTCCTTTCAAACTTTCAATTCATTATAGATAACGATACTCACTGGACAGTGAGCACATGGATATTTTGATCAAAGTTGGTCATAACACAAAACGGTTAAGATGTCTGTCGAAGTATTCCACTTTGCTCTTTAGATTTTCAAACAATGGTTGTTAGAGTGTCATTACTTTCGTATGTTTCACTTACATGAGTCTTTCCGCTAGTGGATAAGAAATGCGTTAAATTCCTACAATAACTAGATGCCACTGTTTTTTTCTGAACACCAGGTTATTTAGCCGTTGCGAAGTCTCCGCTAATGTTTTTTTAGGAGAAACTAAGTGCTTGACTATCGAAACTAATATGAAGGCAAAAGACAGTTTCTTGTGTTGTATTGGGGCTCGTGCATTCGGGCCATCTATTGTGGGAGCAGTTGTATTCTCTAGTCCGATTATTGGTTTATTGACCTAGGTTGCCTTCATAGGAATAATTACTTGTTAGTCATTGACACAATGATCTTTCTTCGACTTATTCCTCAATGGCAGTAAAATAACGACCAAGATGAATACCTAACGCTTATTGATCTAAAATACTGTTTTCGATGCTCACTTGTCCGATAGCTAGAAGAAAACAAGAACACAACATGTAGATAAACCACCGTAGAGTTCGATTCACAGCTCAAACTAGCGTGATAACATGCATTAATTTTCACTGCAAATCATCATAAATAAGAAATCACAGTATGTGCACAACTACCCCTTAAGCGCAATCGAACTAAGTATTAAGTCCATAATTATTTCACCATAACTTTAGTAAGATAAACAAAGGACAATAACTGATGCGTCAAATGAAGGCTTACAACTAGGATAATGTAGGACTACCATCATCCAAATGTCTAATAATCATGCAACCAAAACACGAACGATAATCATTCATAAGAGTCCCTAAAGTTTTACCTTCACAATATTCCACTTATTATAGCAGAAACATAAAATATGTTCGTTGCATACTTGATTGTGATAAGAATAGTGGAATATATCCCAAAAGAGTCTTCATCCGTGCTCACAATCTCATCATCGAAAACTAATCTCAGTATCATGACTTGATCAGAAGTTGATACTTGCGCATATTATAATGTGCGCGTCTCTGTTAACCAGCACAGTATCATAAAGTACGCATTGGCAATCCCAATGGACTGTCTTATATACATTATAAGCTTCAAGCTAGTACTACAATATTAAGTCTTTCCATTTATTGCACTTCATTTAACTGTTCATCCAGGTAAATAACACTTATTCTCGACTGGTCATAATATGTATTCCATTTGACTTCAAGTGTCTCTAAATTACCACTAATGCAGTAATCTGACATGTTTCTGATCGTAATTGGTTTCTTCTCTGCTGTATGAGCTGTGCAATTGTGCAGTATAGATAGGTCAATTTTATTTTCTGTGTTGTAATTCATGTTATTATGGATCGCAGCAAATATTATGATGTGCTCATTTTGTATTTTTATTTTTATCCCATGGGATCGTAAGCATACAACTTTGTTTAGGGTCACATGAACTCATAATCATAAGACGTTAGGGGTACTTTAACGATAATAATATGAGATTGCTTTTAGGATTAAAAACGTTGGTATTAATTACATGCGATCTAAGTAGCACTGTTCATGTAATATGAAGAATATCCCCTTCTAAATGGACTTTGCAATCTAATATTAATTAACCCTCTAGATACCTTGTTCTACTTTGACTAAAAAAACGCTCTATTATCGGAAGAACATCTAAGAATGTATCAGAGCTACATATTGATATACAATTTTGCTTATCTTCCGTCTGAATAATTAGTTTAATAGCAGAACTGGATAATTTCTACTTTTTCCCAATAGTGTTTACTTATCTCTGAGGTGCACAGTGTGAGTAAACGTAGTTATGTCACTTCAAAGTTATTAACAAATAATTTCATTTTCAACCTATCAGTTGTTTTTAAAAAAACTATTATGTCCATAGAAATTAACTATTTGACTTCAGTTTTTGTCTGTTTGTCACTTATCAACGTCTTATATACTGTGTTATTAATAACTGAAACCTGTTTTTTCAGATATCAGTAATTTTTTCAAAACATTGATTCATTAATACAAAGTTGTGCCTGTTTTTATAAATCAATACAGGATGATTATGAACATGTTTCCGCTTTAAGTAAACGTTTAATCGATGGTATCACTTCCAAAATTCAACATGTTACCCTCAATGGTGATCCAATTCAACGTTATCCAGGCTGTGTAAACTTTAGTTTTGCTTACGTAGAGGGTGAAAGCTTGCTTATGGCTTTAAAAAATGTTGCTTTATCATCTGGCAGGTGATTGCAAATTTTTTGTAGTTGTTTCCAAATCATATAAGTCTTTTTTTGTATGATATATACAGAAATAAACCTGACTTAGTTTTTATGTATTTACTCTTAAAGTAATTGTTTTAATTGAATAGAATCTAAAATATGTTAACCCCTTGTATTATGAATAATACTTCCAAGTATTAAGCCATTTACCAATTTCTCTGAAATTCGTCTGCCTAAAAAGTAAAAGTCGTTACAGTTACTAATAGTTTAATGTCTTAGTCTCCAAAGCAGACTTGTGCTTATGGGTACTCGGTTTAGGCTTATATCAACTTAAATAAATGACTCCAAAGAATGTATGGATAACTCAGTAATCAATACATAACTAAACTCTTCACTCTCATAATACTTTGAACACAAACCATTTAGCAGTGGTTTTGTGACGCTGTAGTCTAAGTGGTTTAAGCGTTGAATTCTGAAGATTATGGGTAATAAGTTTGAAACTAAATTACCATACTATTTTTCTTATCGTCAAAGTTTCCTTTCCGACTCTCATTCAACAAATACATCTCAAAGTTTATTGCATAAGTGTATTGACATCCAGCAGTTGAACATGGAACTGTTTTAATAACAACTTCTTTTATGTGGAACATTTATCTGTGTTATATTCCAGTAGAGGGATGATGGCCAAACATTAAAATACCAACGACCTTTAGCGACTTTAGCAGTGACCTTGATGTTAACCAAACGAAAATATTCTAACAGTTCAGTTCACAAGTCGATCTAAGCTAGACCACCGATGGAGACCCAGAACCACAGGACAGCCGTCCAGTCCTAGTATGGGACCCGTGAGCAGTGTGCATCCACAATCCCACACGCGAGACTCGAACCAAGGACCTTCGGCCTCACGTGCGAACACTTAACATTTAGACCACTGAGCCGGCATGCAACGGTGTAACTGTCTAACTTCAATCGACTCATGATCTTGCTCAATCTTTTATTTATTGTCTGAGGTGAATGACTGTCTTATATATATATATATATATATATGTCGGTTAAGAAACGAAATCAAAAATAGGCAATCAGGATGAAGCGTTAATAAAGGAACTTCAAATTATAGGAAAATGACAGAGATACTGTAGATTAAGAGTTCAAACAACTAATGAACTTATTAGGAGTAACTGTCCATAATTCAGTCTGCACATCATGGTACTGTAATCCGGAAAGACCCTAACTTCTAGCTCTAAAAATGTTGAAACGTTACTCCTAACCTTAGTACTCTTAAATTCTAGCTCACTAATCCCAATCATCTGAACCTTGACATTCCTAAAT
This sequence comes from Schistosoma rodhaini, assembly GCA_944470415.2. NCBI lineage: Eukaryota > Metazoa > Platyhelminthes > Trematoda > Strigeidida > Schistosomatidae > Schistosoma > Schistosoma rodhaini. Next base: position 43,305,468 of record OX104044.1, read on the forward strand.
CTAACACACAAAACTTAACAGTTTATTCCACAAAATATCCCTATCCAGTCCTTTCACATTACGAAATATACTTAAATTCATGAGTTCCAGCAACAAGCTATCCTCATCAGCGTTTTAAATTTGCGCGAATGTTTAGCAACAAAGAGCTTAATTTCGATTCGTTGTTAAAGGCCGACGGTATTATGTAGTTTTACCTGGGTGATTGACAGATGTACTTGTTATGGTTTTCTCTTTTCAAAATTGCCGTCGCCAGTTGTTATTACTGGTGGTTGACTGTTATGACTGAATCGCCAATTGTTGTATATGTTCGTCATTGTCATATCAGAGTCCCTTATTATTTATACTTGTAAAACGAGGAACCACTGTAATTTCCACGACGCGAAAAACACTAAGACTGTTACAAGTGAAGGATTTATTAAACCTGAAACACAATGATGATCCCATTCGAAAATGCACTCATTTATAAACTGATTGTTCATCCATTTTGATTACTTATTAGGATGAAATCACATATGAAAAATACCGTAGTTTATAACAAATCACATGCTTCGTGTCATGCCGAGCATAGTTCATGTTAATTTAATACAAGAATATCATATGTTATACAGAATAAAATATCACACTGGAAGTCCAAACTAAATGCTGCATTGAGTAATTATCACATTGAATTAATAAAACGGGAATAGTGTTGAACAAGAAGTCACAATGGGTAAAAGAATGTAATTTTGTCTTTCCATCTCGTCATATCAGTACTTTTATTTATTAATTTGTAGTTATGTACAAGCAATCTATATTAGTCCGGGCGTAGTAAAAATTATCAATATGTCAGGAGATTGGTCAGATATGTTATTCGGTTTTTTTTAAAGGACTATTCGTTTTATCTATTAGTTAACTTTCATCTATAATCTTGTATTATGTTGATTTCATTTTAGTGCATGTACATCTGCTTCACTAGAGCCATCTTATGTTTTAAGAGCAATAGGGACTGAAGAGGATTTAGCACATTCTAGTATTCGATTTGGTATCGGACGATTTACCACTGACGAGGAAGTTGATTTTACAGTCGCTGAACTATCTAAACATGTTCAACGGCTGCGTGAAATGAGGTTAGTTTTTTAATCCTTTCAAAATTGTATACTAAATATATCATTTCTTGATGTGATTAATCTTTAATCATTTTAAAATTTCGCTGTTTTACTTTCCTTGGTTGATTTCTTTCTATCTCCGCTTAACTTTGTTATTGTTTGATTTTTTTTTATTTCAGTCCTTTGTGGGAAATGGTATCGGAGGGAATCGATATAAAGTTTATACAATGGACACAACACTGATCATTTGTTTCACCATATCAGAAGCTTTATTGTACTTTTTCCCTTCATCTTTACCACTAAAAACTTTCATATTCTTTTGTTTTCTAAGTAAAATTGAAATTTTAACAGACATTCAACTAGCAGTTGGATCATGAAGCTTCAAGAGAGATATTTTTCTGTTTCTTTGAATATTTCAAAATAAGTGATAATTATTCAAAATTTTCACATTGTAAATCACTTCTTATTTTAGTTAATTCCAAAGTAATATATGTTTTTGTGTGGAAAGCATTTGAATAGTCGAATAAAAAGACGAAGATTATCAAAACTATGTGGTGTATTAGCTCTCTCTTTATATATAGGGTCGATTAGAAAGATGTAGTATAAGTATAAGCAAAGAAAATTACGTGGAAAGCGTTATGAAACTCACCACGCTGGATAGTAAACTTATAGTATTATGTAGGTTTAAGGTGAGCACAAACTGTTTCTGAATACTTAAAAGGGGTTCGAATTTTCGTATAGCCAATTCCAAAGTCCGAATTAACAACACCGGATATGAAGATATCATTGGACTACATGGACTAAGAGAAAGGAAGAATAATAGCGAGAGATTAGTAAATCCATATGAATTCAACAGATTGGTTATAGGCGGCAGTCAGCGACAACGTAGGACCAGGCACATATATGCATCGGTCCAAGTTGCCATACCTCGTTAGCACAACAAAATAAACACCGGATCCATAGAAGTAATTAATTTAGTGGTGGTAGTATATAGAGAAAGGTTGTATAGAAGGATATAGTATAGGAAGGAAAAAAGTTATGAAGCAATTTTAATCTCAAGGTTTAAGGGAAGATAAAGAGTGTATACACCTACGCCATTGTGATCGATCCTGAGCCATGTCACCTAGAGTCTCCAACCATTGGTTACGATAGTCACGCGAACCCCAACCAGGTAGTCTGCACCTACCAACATGGCTCAGACTAGAAAATAGTGACTTCAAGCACTGATGCCATGTTTTGGTTTGGCCGCCCCTAACTCTCTTCCAACCATCCCCAATACTAGTCAGCATAGCGCGTCGTGGTAATCGGTGTTCAGGCATACGTAACACGTGGCCCAACCATCTCAGTCGATGAAGATTCATGACCTCATCAACTGATTTACCATCGTTACCTAATACCCTGCGTCTAACCTCACTATTACTTACCCGGTTATCCCAGCAGATGCGAGCAATATTTCTAAGGCATCTGTGGTCAAATACTAGTAACGCATCCCAAACATCCTAGCATTATTACTGAGTTCCAACAGAAGACTGCATTTTGTCAGTGTCTTCACCAAACAGGACTATGTCATCTGCGTATTCTAAGTCGATAAGTGAACCTCCTGGTAGAAGATCAATTCCTGAAAATTCAATCGACTAGAGTGTTATTTCCAGCAACAGGTCTATAATGAAGCTAAACAAAAATGGGGATAGTGGACAGCCTTGACGGACACCACTTGAGGTTGTAAAATCATATGACAGTTCGCCATAAGCTCTCACTCGACTGGTAGTGTTCGAGTAAAGAGCCTTCACAAGGTTTATGTACTTCTGAGGTACACCTTTCAATGGCAGACAGTTCCACAGAACCTCTCGGTCTACAGGGAAATTCAAGGAACATAGTGGATACGCAGAAGCAAACAAGTAAAGAGGAGCATTAGAGCCGACAAGCAGAAATATGTGGAAGAGCTAACAACGACAGCGGAAAATGCTGCAAGAGAAGGAAATATGATGCAGCCATATGGCACGACGAAGAAACTAGCAGGGAAATATGGTAAACTAGAGAGACCGGTCAAGGACGAAAAAGCTTAGCACTGAAATTCAAGGACAGAGGAACAGATTATTGGAACACTCCGAGGAACTCTTGGATAGACCAGCCCTATTGAACCCGCCTAATGTCGAGGCAGCTCCTACGGACCTTCCTATAGATATCACTCCGCAAACGATCAAAGAAATCAGGATAGCCTTCAGACATCAACAGCAGGAGAGCAGAAGCACCTTATAGTGCACCGGATGAAGCACTGGAGTAAGACATGACATGGGCAAATGTGAGAACTGCAGTGGCATCACACTGCAATCGGTACCAATAAGAGTTTCCAACAGAGTGTTGTTGGAACGAATGAAGGATTCAGAAGACGCTCAACTTCTAGATCAACAAGCCGGATTCCGTAAGGATCGGTCGTGTACAGACCAAATCGAGACACTAGGGATCATTGTTGAACAATCAGTTGAGTGGAACTCGTCACTATACATCAACTTCCTTGATTATGCGAAAGCATTTGACAGTGTGGATAGGAGGATATTATGGAAACTTCTTCGACACTATGGTGTACCTGAGGAAATCGTACAGAATTCATACGGCAGACTACACTTCAAAGTCATGCATGGAGGACAACTGACGGACGCATTCTAAGTAAGAACCGAAGTTAGACAAGACTGCTTCCTCCCCCCCTTTCTAAGGAGGAAATTAGGAAGAGACGTTGGTAGTGTGTAGAACACACATTGAGGAAATCAAACTGTATCACGAGGCAAACGCTAACTTGAAATCGTAAAGGGAAATAGAAAAGAGAAAGATCAAAGAACACGTTACGTCAGAATTTGGAAACAGAAGTGAAAAGGATGAATAGTAGCTGGAGAGGATTGACCAGGACAGTTCGATGGCGAGTGCTGGTGGGTGGCTTATACTTCTCCATGAGCGGTAATAAACGTAAGTAAGTATGTATATAACCAAAATTATCACAAAATAATAGTAATTAGTATCACTTTCGATCTCAAGATATTTTTTCTTTTAATCATTCTCACTGTCCGACGTCAAACCATCAGTGTTGAACTCACTCTGAAAGCGGCTATATGTTATATAACAGTCCAAACGATCGAAATTAATGTTTAATTTGTATGTATTTAATCAATATAAAAGTATGATAAACACCATAAACATTCATTCTGTTAATATGGAATGAAGTGTTAGTGTCTTTTTTCTTTCTCAGATAGTTGTAAACAGGATAATAGTGTTGGTCGTCTTTTCTTGATCTTTAGTCAGCTACCAGTATGTAGTTGTCATAACTAGGCCTATATGTGATCGTGATGTACAATAAGATGAAAACGTATCAGAGGGAAACATTTAAATAAGGCCTAAAATAAACATTAGTTGTGTCCAGGGCATGTGATCGAATTCCAGTACAATATAAATTGTAAAAATCTGGAGAAAAATATTGTCCATGCAAATACCTCTCAACAATGTTGTTAAAGTTTATCCTTCGCATCTGTCCGCCTATTCAGTAAATCGTAAATTTCACAATAACACTTTGTCAGAACATGGACGCAGATTTTTCATGCAATTCTCAGCAAGATAACGAATTGCGGTTAAAGAATAGTTTATAAAGTAATAATTTATTCAATTCCTATCAAAGATAAAGTATGAGCAGTTAGATTACTTATTACATCCTTTTTTTCAAAGTTATTAAATCTGTCTTAAACAGATAGAAGTAGATACATACTGTTTATTTCACTTACCATATTGCATGTACAATGTGTAGATTTAATGAATGAAGAATAGGTATTCGGTGTGACCCCCATCTATTTAATGGTGAAAAGCTCTAATATGTCCCATTCAAGGTATAGTTTTATAGGCACATGGTTTCTAACAGAAGCACCTGTCATCCTACTCATTCAGACACAACAAAAGTTTGATGTTACTAACGAGGAAGTGCATTAAATTGCCTACTGAGAATATATTGGTATCTTGATGACAGTTGTTAATGTCGTTAACTATAACTCGTGCACACAAATAAACCACAATCAACTTCACGTATTTGTAACTACTGATGGTAACTATTTGACCAGTCATAAAATGTAACAAATTTGCTAATAAGTGATAAGAAAGCAAAGTGAATATACACAACTGATTATTTTTAATAAGTATTAAACTCATTTTCTTGGTTTCTGATTGCTCTTTCACAATAATTCGACACCAATTATTACGTTTCCTTCACTGAGTATTCTGTGAACTTCTAACTACAAATCAGTGTATCCACTACTTATGGTCAACGTTATGTTAATCATATAGATTTTTTAGAATCAGATGTTTTGAAAATCATAGTCTACATTATTTCTATGATGTCAAAATTTCTGAAACTGTTTTGTTGTAACTGACAAACCTAATTTCAAATCACACAGTTCAGAATGGTTTGAAATAATACTAAATTGGAAATTATAAGGTAACTTATTTTTAGTTATATATTGTAAAAGTACTTTGTAAATCCTATGATCTCAATGAAGATTTTGTCATCCCTAATTGTGGGGGGAACAATCAATATGGCTGCTAGGACAAAATATCAATTAAAACAACATAGATACAGTTCAAGAAGAAACATAGAAACCCAGTTAAGGCGACAAAAAATGAGAAAACTGTTATGAAATGAAATATTACAATCTCAAAGGCATCAAAAAGATTAAAGATAATGTACAAGTGAAGAAACCATTAAGAACAAGTTGCGAACGCATGCATGGAGGGATTTTCACATGCGAAACCTTTAAAATGGATCTTAAACTGGTTACAGTTTACTTATCAGATGAAATATTGGGGGAAATCTTTTGCTGACGTTCATACCTTTGGTAACCTTTGATTCTCTAAGCTGTGACGCTTTCATTGCTGTAAGCGGCAAATATGTTATACGAAATGGGAAATTCAAGCTTCTCAATTAAACTATCCAACTTATAAAATGCAACGCTACCAAAAGAATTGTGAGCATCTCATTAAACTTAATGGAATTTGACATAATAAAAGGAGGACCATATTAATATTCTTTTGTTCATTGTTCAAAAGAATGATTCATGATAATAAGTTTCAAAATCATCAAATCGATCTTATATTTAGACACGAGATAATTTTTAAAGGACAAACTTTAATACTCAGTAACATATATGATTTATACAGTTGTAAAAGAATACAATTCTATGAAAATATCACCAAGTTTATACTTATATCAATGTTGTTTTAAATTATTATAAAAATGGTCACATTTTCAATCATCATTTAAGCGTTTTATAAAACTAATCATCTAATAATAAATGTAGACACGATTGAAAGATACTTTGAAGTCTAATCCTTCATTAAATCGTACTTTAAGTTAGCATTAAAATTAAGAAAATATATTACTTTATGATCAGTTAATGAAAGTTTCTTCTTCTGTGATTCATTTTTTTAAACAGTCTTATAAATAATTTACAAGTGTATATGAAATGTAGCTAACAGCAAGATCCAAGTCATGTATTTTGTTCTATTTGAGAACCATCAAGTAGATATATTTGACCTCACAGTCATATTCCATCTATTCTATACAAAATCTACAACAATTTGTGTGCCAAAGAGTTCTTAATGGGGTGTACATGTGCTAACATGGATTGATCAAACATCCTGTCTGCAGAATTTAAAATGTATGAAAGAATTTATATCAGAACAGGGTTTGTGGAGATTTTAGTAGTTGGAATCATGAATCAACTGAAGCTAGACAACCATGGAAAACCTGGAAGCACTGGACGGCCGTTTCGTCCTATTATGGGACCCCTCAGCAGCGCGCATTCACTATCTCGCCTCGCGGGATTCGAACCCAAGACCTATCAGTCTCTCCCACGAGCGCTTAACCGCTAGATCACTGAACCGGTATCCAACGGTGTTAATGTCTAACTTCGGCTGTATTTGAACAGTTGGATATACGTTGAAATTATGAAACTTTCGAAGACTACATGAGACGGATCGAAACCTGTTGCATATCTAGGAAAGGTTTTCATGATGATAAATTCACCAGCTAAGAAGCGTATAACCTGCTAAGAAATCTGGTTTTTCCAGAGGAGCCAATTTCTTTGTCACATGAAGATCTCAAGGAGCAACTGCTTAGTCATGTGCAGTGTGCTAGTTTTGGGTGCAGAAAGAGATCAAAGTCTCATAAAGTGGTGTGTTAAAATGCTCAGATAGTTAAAGACTTATACTTTAACTACAGAAAAAAGGCTAAAAAGCTATTTTAGAGATCAGTTGGAAATTCCATTTCGTGATCGGTTGATTACTCTGATAAATATTTTGAATCTAGAAAACAAATCAACTCAAAAGACTGAAAGTTCATTCCAAGGAATTAAAACAACATGCAGCAACTATGAGGCAATGGATGAACATGATTTTCAGTCAAACTTTCTAATGCTTCGCTTAGTCTTCGTGATGAACTTCACTCTCGTGGTCGCTCGAGCTTGCATTTGGTCATTTGGTCCCTATAGGGAATATCGTGAAAATATGAAAAGTAATTCAGCGAGCAATTACAGAGCAGATCAAAAGTTTATCACAGACTTAATAGACGTTTATCCTAAGGTCTCTTTTACTTACGTCATTCATGTGCCTTTCTTCGTGTCAAATACTTTAGGTGTGGAAAAATGGTATACATTCAGTTGGTTTGTAGAACTACCGTCCATTTCGCCACAAGTAATGCAAAACTTTGTAATTCAGACCCTGACAACTCACTAACTACGTAATCGAAGTGCGGAAAATTACGCATGAATCTGAAGTCCCCTCATTCTCATGTGCAAACAAGAAATTTCAAGACATCAATTTTACTCCTGCCGCACACTTCTGTGTCTCGGGGAAAAGAGCGGATGAAGCCCCTTAGTGCGGGATTTATAAGCCGTACACAGAAGAAACAATGATGAAATTGCATAAACAAAACAATCTTCGTTCGAGAAATCCGTTTCCACAATCTGTGGAAGGTCTGACAAAATAGGTCAATGGATCTGTGGTCCATATGCGAGCAAGTCACAGCAACATAACATGTTACAGGGAACCAGGTGAGTCTGCTACAATTTTGATTGTTAGTTCTAATAGCAATGTGTATATTCTAGAACCTGCAGAGTCTACATTCAATACATATTCGGACAGATACATGATGAATCTAAGAAGAAGCACAATGGACAACGACAATCTGGATTCCGATTAGGACTGTAGTGGACATGGTATTTGTTTGAACTAATGATTCTTTTGTACTGGATCCTCCCGCTTATTACGAACTACAAATACAATAAATTCATTTGCACTCATCTAGTTCTACTTTCTAAAAATTGCAATATTTTGGAAATTCCGAGTAATGGCCGAAATTTGAAGAATGTCTAAAAGTAGTGGAGATATAAGGCTGGCGATCTAACTAAATAGCGATGCTAGAAATATCCACATTCGAGTAATGGATCAGTTATGGATTTGCAATTGTATTTTTGTTATGTCCCGCAGTTCAAACACCTGCTCATTGTGTTTTTATGTAAATGTACGGTGAATGACTACCATTCATCATTGATACTGATCTTGTAAATCCTGACGGACTTGACTAACTAAACGAATTTAGGCAAGATTTTTCGTCGCTACTTAGCACCTGATTTTTTTTAATGCTTTTTCGCCTTTCCAATGTTCTACCAAGCATCCGAATTTGTTAAATATTTGTTTTGTCTTTTGCCCAACATCACTTCAACTTTTCCTATTCATGTTCACTTCAAACCTATTCAACATTTTGCTTTTAACATGCAACTTTATCAATGGATGATGTTATTTCAGTTGTTTTTTTATTTAATCCTAGTAGATCGAAAGGAATCAGCTCAAGATGTTTTAAATATGGCAGTTTCTGCTTCCCCTTGTGGAGATGCTTCGTTTTATCCGTAACGGAATATTGTCTGCCTAATCTTAGGGTCTTTTCATCGGGAAATAATTATTACTCGGTTCTTAATATCCGTTTTGTAGTACCATGGTTATTTATGGATATTAATCTGCTGGAAATGAACCGTAGCGCAAACTTAAATTAGGGCCACATCGTATTATGATTACCTCGGCTGGCTTACCCTAATTTAGTAGTCAGGGTGTTATGGTACATTGGTGCTTTTAAATAACGGATAAAATCTCACCCGCTCCATTTTGTCTAGTCTGCAGTAAATATCGGAGAAAAGAATCAGTAGACGTTGTGTCTAGCTGCCGAACGACCTAGGCCATATGGCTGACTAATAAGTACAGGACTGTTGCCACAGCCGCATCAAGCCAATCAATTACAAATCTTGACAACATATAAGAAGTAGAAGGCGTTCCTTTAATGTCGATTGCTGTGTTTTACCCACTAATTCCAAGTAGCATCCTTAAGGTTTTCTCTGAAACTTTGCACGAATGGGTCTTTTAATGGGTCCCTAACGATATTTAATACATTGTGAGTCATTAAACTATCTCAGAATCGTCTATTTTTGAAGGTGCCAAACGTCAATAATTTTTAGGCGTTCTTCATAAGTCTTGAAAAATTTCCACATTGGTGTCGTAGCTTTACACTAGATTTGCCTAAGTGTTTTTCTCTTGTAGTGGGAAAGAAAACACTATGTTTCTTTACTTTATATGGAGCTGAATAAGATAGTCAAAAATTTATTTCAAAGTTCCACAGTTAAAGCCGCTATCAACACATTTTTAATTCTGCGACACTTTAAGGAGGGACTTTCCCATGTTGTGTTTATGTTTTGCAACAAATTTCAGACTGGTGACTTCACGTTTCAAAGTGTAAAATTTTGGCTTGTTGTTACCTGCTTACTTTTGACGTTGAGTAAATTCTTTCTGAAGTTTGAATTTATCAACGTAGTTATAAAATTCTTTTAAAAGCATAATGTCGCTAGAAGAAAGTAACAACTAAGAGGATACTTGTTGAGGAAGGTCATTCTTATAAATTAGAAAACATGAGGTCCTAGTACTGAATTCTAAAAGATACCTAAGGTATGAGACACTAAATAACAATATATGTGACAAGGAAAGATATCAAGGATTATCTATCTCACTGAGTTCGTGTCTATGATTAACATTCAGGCAGTTTATACGAATTCACAGATAGGTCAATCACTACGATTTTGTGGTGAATTACGAACTTTACAGATTAATTGTAGAGATTTGTTTCATTGTCTTTGTATACCAAGTAGGCTGCAAGCCAAACAACCAGGTTAACTGATTGAAGTAAGGACTTCGGTCCAAATAACTACCTTTTGGGTTTCTTTTCTCTTAACTCGTCCTAGGAGTGTTAACCTTATTGAAATTGAGTTGACGGAATAAGTTATTCCAAGTGGCGTTTTAAGTAATCGCTCAAAGATGATGTGACCACGCAACGATTACAAGTTCAATGTATCACCACCATTCGCGGTTGGGACTAGAGGAGCATGTTTTTTTTGTATGTTTAAAGATGCGACAGATATTCAGGGTTTGACAACGCTTTTGTCTGTTGCACAGTTAAAAATGAGGGATAACAAAACAGTGTAATCACAAGTCTTTGATGAATGAGTTTGAAGGTTTATTTTAAAGGTTGCCAATATACTGAGAATCGTTTGTTCTAATCTGGCTAGTAGGTGGGTCTCTCGGCGTGACATGGTGTGGATGGATGACCGAGCGCCTTCAGCTAGTGTGTGTATGGTGAAAACAATGAGGCCAGCATTCATTTCGAATATTTAAAGGGCTATTCATTCCATTTATTTATTTACCGCTACCGTTTCAACATTTGTTCACATCAGCATTGTCGTCTTTTTAAACCCACTTCGTAATAAAGTGAGAAAATGAAGTTTATTAGTTTAAATTCTAACCTCACGCCAGTTTCGAGGCGAAGTTTAGGATCAAGCTGTTGGTTAAATTTATATGATGTTTGTTAAATAGCTAATAGGTAAAAGCCAAAACGACCGCCACAGACGAGCTTACTGCGTTACTGTGATTAAGCCGTCGTATGAGTGTTTGGACTTATCATGTCGACAAAATATGATAGGGCAATTACAATCTTCTCTCCGGACGGTCATCTCTTTCAAGTAGAATATGCCCAAGAGGCAGTCAAAAAGGGTTCAACTGCAGTAAGTAGATTTTTCAAGTTTCCTATTATTTAGATTGGTGTTAGAGGGAAAGACTGTGTTGTTCTGTGTGTCGAAAAAAAGGCAACAACTAAGTTACAAAATGACAGAACTGTCAGAAAGATAGCTCTTTTGGATGATCACGTCGCAGTCGCTTTTGCAGGTAAACAATGTTATATACTATTTACTTCTTAGGACTCACTGCTGATGCTCGTATTTTGATCGGCCGGATCAGGGTAGAATGTAAAAGCTATAAACTTACTGTCGAAGACCCTGTGTCTCTGGAATATATTGCCAGGTATATGGCTCAGTTGAAGCAGAAGTACACTCAAAGTAACGGTCGTCGCCCTTTCGGTGTGTCAACATTAATTTGCGGGTTTAATCAAGATGGTACTCCTCATCTTTACCAGACGGACCCTTCTGGAACCCACTTTGAATGGATAGTAGGATGATATCAACTTACGTTCATTTTAAGGCTAATGCTATTGGGAAAAACGCAAAAGTCGCACGTGAATTTCTAGAAAAAAACTATACTGAAGACGCTGTTGCAGATGAATATGGAACCGTCAAACTCGCAGTTAAAGCGCTCATGGAAGTAGTTCAGTCAGGCGCTAAATACATGGAGTTAGCTGTGATGAGATGGAAAGCACCATCCAAGCCTGGAGAACCATTTGTAGATTGGCAGGTATGTTAACTATATATTTCCCGGTTTCGGGGAAGCCACAATAATTTTTTTTTGGGGAGATAAGACAAAAGCCTCATAACTTTACCGGACTTTGGGGAAAACCCTAGGATTCCCTCAAATTCCGTAGATTGGGAGGGATGTTTTCAATTTAATTTGTTTTTCAGTTTTTTCTCACTTCACTTACTCTCGATTAAGATTAATAATTCCCAAGTGTTTGGGATATCATCATAAAGAAGTTGATAAACAGAGCATTACAAGCGCTTCGGTGTATCTAATATCAAGCCTTTGTTTAGTATTTTGCTGTCTGCTCATCTCATGTTCTTAGGAAACTTTTGCAATATTCCGACGCTTTTGTTGTGAAATTACAGTGCATAGGTTAGCTTTTGTTTCTATCTTGGTGTTGAATTCAACTTATGAGTACCATATTGACTTATAAATCAAGTGCTGGGACTTCAAGATATTTCCTATATGTTTACTCCTACTATTCATAAATGTCAATCTCCTTCAAAAGTACGTGGAAGAAGTTGAAAAAGACTTTAGGATAAGTGCAAAGTCCGGTATCTTTTGTTTTCAACCAAAATAGGTTCCTTTTTGTTGTATATATGCAATCGCTTTAGGGCAGTCAAACCAAACTTCGACATTGGCCCGTGACGTCATCAGTTGTTGGCCCAAGGCATTTTAGCAGAAAGTATTTGGTAGAAGTCTTCGTCTTCAGTAATGGAAGACGTTGGGTAACGGTTCAAGACTGGACACTGGCGCCAATAAATCTATTCTTTACCTCTTCATATATTGAGTTCGAATGTTCTTTCACGCATACCTTCTCACTGTATTTTTGCACCATATTTTCAATATTTAGTCTTCACCAGTATCATTGTTACTAAACTTTTTCTATTCCTTTACTAATCTTATAAATATTGACCCATCGCACTGTAGTATGCCAACACATTTGTTTCAGACTCTGTTGTTTTTTCATGACTGACTGATTTTTATCATCTATTATAGTTAATAAAAGAAATCCTGATAACTACAGGAAAATAGTTTTAATTAACACATTTTCTGTAGTTTCCGTAGTCTAGTTCTAAATCACAAACAAATCTAAAAAAGACGGGTTTAGGAAAAGTTGATAGCATAACTGTCGAATTTTCATTGTACTAAACTACTGCCCAAATCATATAATGAGGAAAGGCAATATATGTGAAAGCGTTGGTTGTCTAACTTTTGGGCACGAATTCTTGATACGATAAATGAGTTTATAGCTGTACAAAGCTATCGAATGAAGCGACGGGTCATATATATTATACTTGTTAGGCTATGGCAGCAAAGTTTCATGTAGGGCTTAGAAGTTTGAAGATTCAGTACTAGATAATGTAGCTGCTTACATATTTCCTGAATTATTCCGGAACGTGTTTTTTTCATAATTAGCCCTCAGCTAACTGTTAAAATCACTTTGGAAATTTAGGGTAGTATGATCAACATTCAGTAACCATTCTTATTGTTTGATCATCCTATTCTTAATAGTGTTTGTAATTTTAGTTTTTCTTTTTGATCGTCTCACTGTTCTTGTTTTTACCGCTGTAATCGTTTGTGTTGTCTTCATTCTTTTCATCAACTCTTAGTCTCCGTTTTCAAAGTTTGACGGCCTAATTCAGTACTTATGTGTATCAGGTCCCATGTATTTTTATATTAATCATAGGCTAAATGTATTTGTCAATCTGTAGAATAGTCTACCATTGAAATGCTTATCGTATCATGGGACTTGTTGATTTTATTAATTTCTAAATGATTAGTCTGTGAAATTCGTTTTTAGTGGTGTAGTTGTGCTTCACATTCGGTCATTTATATGGTTTGTACTGTCTTGTCCATAATAGTTCTTTAGTCGCTGTTAATTTGATTGGTCAAATGTTTGGCATTCGGGAAGATCGAATTGTGGTTTTCGTAAGCTAATTTAGTCTCAAAATACAGTGTTTTTGTTGGATTTTATTCGTTAGTAATCAGACATAGTTGGTCAACATAAATTTATAATTTTTATTCTAAAGGATTACTTATCAATCCGGCTAAACATCTTTGCTATCTTATTCGTAAATGTATAATAAACTTAATATATATAAACGGCTTTATACAGATAGCTGACTAGATAAATGAAGTGTTTGTAATAAGTATTCTTGTAAATTGTGAAACATGATACCAACTTGTTATTTTGTCATCAATGTACAAGCTGTTTACTTGTTTTTCATTGTGCGTTTGAACGAGTGTAGATACAATAACATGCATATCAAGTTATCACACATGCTTTTTTCATCTTCCAGATGCTGGAGTTTGCTGATATCCAAAGGTATGTTCAGGCTATCGAAAAAGAGAGAGAGGAGGAAGCTGAAAAGAAGCGTCAGAAAAAGGAAGCAGCCGCAACATTGTAACAGCTGATTATTGAGATAAAGGTGTACAATTCCGGTTTTCATGTTTTATACATATATAACAAGATTCGTTTGATTTTGTTATAAAATATAGAACAAAGTTGAATGTTTTTAGAGGATATTAATGTGTTTAGTAGTCATTCGTTTCGTCGCTTACGTTCCCATCAACTTCATTACCTTCATATAAAGGCGAGTCTAAGGCGTCGTTTTCATTCCTGGTCTCATCTAAAGTGCACTTATTATATTCAATTGAGGTTAGGTTTAGCGTTTTGTAAATTTTCTCCAAAATTTCTTGATCCAAATATCGGAAAATAACGTTATCTCCAATTCGCTCTTTCATTTCATTAAGATATATCAATGCCTGCAAACAAACAAAAGTTTCAGATTATCTTTTATACTTCATATCAATCAAAAACGCTACATAAGAGTTGTTTTCCGACAATTTATTTGTAAGTTCATGTTTGAATATCAAGGATGAACAAATAATATTGATCTATGAAACATTCATATCTCCCATACAGTCATTATCACTCTTTTTCAAATGTATGGTTTGTTATTAACGTCGTTTTCGATTTCATAACACATAGCAACTCTGCCAAATAACGAAACTTGTGCCAGGTCTCCTAACTTATTTTACAACAAGCTGATGCCATCCGGAATTTGAGTAAATGACATATTTCCTTGATAAAATCTTTTCCATTATACAGAAAGTGTGTATAGCGGAGTTCTTCCTCATGTTACTAGTTCTAACTCATACAGTGAATGTTAACAAGTGGGTCAATCGAGGTTTTGAAATTATTCTGGTGTTTACTAAGCTCGATCAAATGATGCTACACCTCCTTGTGGTTTTTTCAGCTTTTGAATTTCGAGTCAGTAGTTCCGACGGTAAATGTGTGTTTACGATAAATAAGCTCCTCTACTTTGTCTAAGTCCATTTATATTCGCCCCAAGAATTTCTGGAGATGTTCAACTAGTCTTTATGAGGTGTAAGAATCCTAATTGTTTGGAAGAAGACAGAATATCGATAGTCTTACACCAGCACAGGTTTAAAAAAAGATGTAGCGTCATACTTAGTGGCTAATGATTCGACAAATAAATTATTTCTGTATAAGTTGTTTCCCTGAGCTTTAGTTAAAGATTGATATAAGCGTCTGTACCTGGACCTTATTGGTATTAGGATTCATACAACTGAATAAACTATATTCGAAGTTTAAATGTTATTTTCAGAATATCCCAAAACAATGGTGTTACTAAGTGTTCTTGAGATTTAAACTAAAGGAACCGGAAGCCCGGGATTTCTATGGTGGTGTTTCTAGTTAGAGATGTTCACTTTTCCTTCTCCATGTCTGTAGAAACTACAAATCATGAACGAACAATAAGATCTACTTGAAAGAAGGTCAAATGCTAATCAGATTTCAAATGTGATGGTGTTGGCGCTCAAACTCATTGACTAACAATGATTTTACAGATCTCATTCGTGTTTTGATCATGGCATGGTCATGCTTTGTAGAAAACGTACTCAACTGGAAATACTCATATATTATTTTAATAATAATAACCAATCATGGGACGAAGATCCTTTACAATTGATTGATCACTGGGAGGTGATCAGTGTCACACATGTCAGGTCCTTCTTATTGCAAATCGAATCCTTGTTAGTCAATGAATTCTAGTGCCATCACTATCATATCTAGAATCTGACTATCGTTCCATTTATCATGTGAATCGTATTGTTCGTTCATAAGTCGCATTCAAGGAAAGCGAGTTTCCAATATCAAATTGAATTCGTTTTAGGGAAATCTTCATAACTAAAAATATCGCTTGTGATAAAAGAGTGGACATTAATATTTGAGTGTTCCACTCAGATATTATTCCAAATTATCAGTGTATTTGATAAAATTATCCATAAAGAATCAAGTTCTAATCATAGTATGGGTATTAAAATCAGTCAGAATATTGAATTATACCGAAATACCGGATAAATCATTCTGTTTTGATACATAAATCAATCGGAAATTTCTTGATTTACACTGTCTAGGTTAGATGATGACGTATATTATGATATGATATTTAAGCACGAAATACATCAATAAACTCAAATCATTTTAGTGTTGTATAGTGGTACTATTTAGCAAGGAAACAATTAGTATTGATAATGTTGATTCCTCTTTAAAATTTGTCAGTGATAGGATTGACTTACATCTTTATATTTCTCTTCCATTACTAATTCACGTATTATTAAAGAATAAATATCTCCAGGTTTTAATATATCATCCTGTCCAATATTTTCTAAAAGTGTATGACACCTTTGCATTGCATCTATCGGATTTGTGGAAAACAACCTATTCGTTTAAATGAAAAGCGCAAATATTATTTTATTAGTGAGTGGGGGATGAGTTACTCACATTTCATTCGTTTAACAATAAGAGTACACAATTGTATTTATAAAAGTTTATATATTGTGGTCAAAGATGACTGCTTTTATTCCATAAAAAATCAAGTTGTTTCGCCTTACTGAAAACACTTAAAAACTTATGATTTTTGTAAATAAAACTGATTTCTTTGTACTTTATTGTGCGGCTAATTCGATTTCTAAATATAACGCGTTCTGTTGCGCTCATCGAGTTCTGTCTACCTTAAATTGGGCTATGCAGGTAATTCTTAATTAGCATGTCAGTTCGACTACTCACAATTATCATAAAATTGTACCTGTCTCTGATAAATTACTAAGGAAATTAGTTGTTTGTCTCGCCATCACGAGAATTAAGTACATTTGAAAATGTGGACCTTTAGATTCCGATTAAACGGGCTAAAAGTCGTTTCCAGTAAAAACCTTGAGGTTCCTGGGATCAATTCCATGTAAAGTCATAGAAAGTCACGAACTAAAGAGAAACGGCTGTCTCTAGTTTTTCTTAGAGGAAATGAAGTACTGCACTGTGAAAAAACAATCGTTAGTAAGGAAAATGATTAACTGAATAAAAAGACTGGTGAACTTCACAATACACAACGTTAAAATCAATAATTCTGATTTATTAAATAAACTTTTTGTTTAAGAAACATAAGTTTTCCAGTTTACACTAGCTACGTTTAATAGGTCTTATAAATACTTTAATTATATGTATTTATGTATTACTAACTCTACCTGGTGCTCAATTTATTTGAAACTATTAGGTCCAACGTTGACATTGATACCCATTATGCTTTATTCGAGATCAGCACACAAATATATTACAACCATTCATTTGAGTTTAAATTGGATTTCTGGCAAAGCACAAACTAGAAATCTACACTCGAATAGGCCTGGGGATGGCTTCATGGATATACTAAAGGGAAATTTGCCGTTTCTGAAAATAACGCTGTGCGATAAAATCTCAAGGATTTCACTATGCTTTCAGATTTACACTTCAGTGTTAAACTCTGAAATAGCTGAACGCACTGGTGATTTTAAAAAAAACTATTGAGCAAAATAACTTTCGAGTAACATCAGTCTACCTACATTACAACTAGGTTTTTGGTAAAATAATGGATAGGGTGTTGATAGACGGATACTCTGAAATAAGGCAATATGGGCCATTAGTGGTTTATTGTTAGGCAGAGGCTACATACTTTCTACACACACGGATCATTAATTAACAGATAAAAGACTGAATAATGCAATACGCAATTATAGTAGTACTATACTTGTTTATCTCGTCAATCACTTTCCTATAGAGTAGAGGTATACATGGATAAAAAGTATAGTAACATGTAGTTGACCAATCAACGAACATTCAATAAGTTTGTGACTATAGAATAGTTCATTTCTTTAATTTATTAAAATATTAACACTACAATGACGTTTAACGACTGGTGATGATGATCAACCTACTTCTGAATTTCTATAAACTCTTTGCATAATATTGTCTTCTTTTTTATTTAAGTTAGACGTTTTTTAAGATGACATTCATTTGTTTGATTATTATCATTTGTAGTTGAACTTGATAATTTAACTAAAACTTTATACGTTTCGGTTAATGCATCCAATGCTTTTTCATAATTGCCAGATTCTTCAATTTCATTCTGTTGTTAGCAAGTATAAACAAAACGATATACAATTATATTTAATCTGCTAAGGATTTTAACTGATATCAATACAGATTTAACCACAATTCCATAACTTTATTATGAGAATTAACTTTTACTCAAGTGGAAAAATTAGTCAGTCAAACTTATTGTAGAACCTGGCACACGTATATATCGGTTCAAGTTGCCGCGAGATGAAATTGTCAGGGGGAATCCAAAAGTAGTAGAGTTAGTAACAGCTTTAAAGGCATCAGAAAAGATTAGGCATTCAAGAGAAAATTTGAGAAAATGTAAATTAGTGAAGTGATCAAAAAAATTTGTGAAGCATTTAGAAATATGAGAGAGTAAATGCTCCTGGGCCATTGCAAACTATTTTGAGCGATATCGAAAAAATCACTCTTTATATGAAATAAATAAATCTTCAACTGAACTTTAAATTGTGAAACCTACAATCATCTACAATTTCAAATCAATGTTATGGAATAGAAAATACTTCGGTTGTTTCGTCAGTTCTTCCAACTTTAGTTCTTTTTTTTACCAAATTTAAGAAATGTACACGAAGATCTTTCTGTTGCTTTGTGTATATATTTGCTTATTTATTTATCGAAATTTTAGATTATCATTCATACATTTTATTTATTTAAACTTTCATATTAATGATACAAAAATAATGGTTACCTTAATATAATTAGGTATTCCTAACTTTCTCTTCTTCTATAACTATCCACCTGAAACAACAGACTGGTAGCAATAAGTATCAAAATTTTAAAACCGAACCTATGCATTCAGAAATCAGACAATTATCAATTTACCACTGTCCTAGTAAATTGATATTGTTTGTTTCATAGTTGAAATCATGAGTCAATTGAAGTTAGACCACCATGGAAAACCTGGAAACACTGGTGGGACTGTGGGACTCCTCACGAATGCGCATCTATTCAATTGACTCATGACTTAAACTATGAAAAATACTGAAATCTCCACAAAACCCATTCAAATAATGTTTGCTTTAATACTGCTCAATTAGTATTATCATTAATTTTTCTTTCAAACTTTCACTTACCTATATCATTTCAGTTATCCAGTCACCAATGTTTCTTACTTAATATTAGTTATATTTCAGCATAAATACAACTGTAATTAGCTGACATGAACCCATAAAATTAAAGTGGATTTATATGATTATACATAAACTATTATTCTCTTTCTTTGTTTCTAAAACTATATATCCAATTTTCTCATTACTGCTTATTAATATCATAAAAGATATACAAATTATCTTTATACTCTTATAGATTTTGGAAGAAAATAACTTCATTTCGATAGTGTAATAAGAAGACGTAGATTATCAGAACTATGTAATGATATATTAGTGCAATACATTTCGAACAATCTGATCACATATATGCTTGTAAAGGACATTTATATTTAAAAATAAAAGGTCAACTAGACTAGAAATGGGGGGGGTAGGAGTAGACAAGGATGATACTAATAATAATATGTGTGATCAGATTGTTCGAAATGTATTGCGCTAATATATCACATAGCTCTGATAATCTTCATCTTCTTATTACACTATTGAAATTTATCAAAAGAGACTAATTGCTTTAACTTCATTCCACTAACTGTTTTATGACTAACATTAAAAAGAAAAAAATTAAAGGTGATGTATTTTATTTCTGTAAATAACAATGATGTATTCATTATACATCGATTAATATTAAGGTTAATTTCTGAAATTATATAACTTCGTGAAGAAGCTTCTGAATATCTTTAATGATGCTGTCTAACAAACTAAATAAGTATCAATAAACATCAAAGCTTCCAAAAAGGTATCAGTAATTAGTCAGATAACATGTACGTTTTTACTACTCAAACTAAGATACGTAGAAAGTGGTAGAAAACTATAATAAGATTGCTGCTGGCTTCCGTTATCACTCATATATAATAACATCTCTATGAGTTGCACCATCTCTTGGATTCCAGTTAGGGATTCGTGATGGATCAGTGCTTACTAAATACTATACTGATATCTTTCACCCAGTCCCGTCGCAACTTGGAAATCTCTGAGAAGACATCCATAAAACAGGAACCAGTTACAATTCAATGTTTCAAGATGATGGTTCCAAATGATTTGTCTTCACTGTTCTGGACTTTTAAAATAACAATCCATTGTAACTATTGGATATGAGTAGTCAGTGGAAGACAAATATGATCGAACATAGGGTTGACTGACATTCTCAGCTCATATGAAACAGGTTTAACCAGTATAGGTTTGACATGCTCCCACCAACACGTTGTAAGCACTCCTCTTTTTAACATGAAAAAGCCAAACATCATAAGTTCTTCTGGCTTTCGCCAGCAGACACACAAATAACCAAACATGTGAACTCTTAAGTTGTTTCTAACGATTGACCACAAATAGTGAGTGCAGGTGCACGTTCCTGTCAGTCTTGAAAACTTCATATTTCGAAAGTGAAAAGTAAATGCCGTGCTTGCTGACAGTAATTGTCAACGGATTTAGTGCAATTTGATTAGTTTGTGCATTATCAAACACTAAAACCATATCATCAATATACTCAAGGTCGAAAAGTTGTACTCCGTGGAAAATATGCAAACCGCCACTTAATTAATACGAAGCTGTTTTCAGAATGTCATCGTTGGAAATTCGAAGAAAAATTCAGTTTAACTCCACTGCCGGATTGAGATAATAGAGTGAGGTGGTTATGTGTCTTCAGTCTACTGTATCATGTGATCAAGTATGAAATTATAAGGCAGTGAGTACCACATGTTATTGAATCTTCTTTGAAAAAAGCACACTCATATATAAATTGGATAATATAGTATTCAATCATTATATTCTAGTGAAATAACAATTACAACAAAACAAAGTTATGAACTGAATTGACGAACGCAATTCCTATAAACTTTATTCACTTGGTAGGGAGTTCTCTGTATCTATTTTATATAGTAGTTTATAAATATCTAATTTTTGAAGATAAATGCACAACCTACACTAAGTTACAAGCATGTTCATAATGATACAATTACACAGACACTATTAACAATTTGTTATTGAGCCATAAGTACAAGGAGGATGTTTAAAGTTGTATTTTCATATAACGGTATTGTTCGACATCTAGGAATTTACAAATATCCAAGGCAAATATTTCATAAAGCATAAAAGTATATCATAATTTGCAAACAGTTATCATTAATGTTGAGAGCATACAATTTTCTGTAATAAGCAACAGATAGATACAATTCAGAAAACTCTTTCAACATCGAATTCGCATTTTCATTGGTTAACATTAAAACCTAGAAATCAGGGACTGGTTCACAATCATATATTTATATATTCATTAGTTGAAATTGACAACCAGCTTATCCTTAACAAAATTATTATTGAATGATCTAACTTATTATTATACAATTTATATTATCAGAAAGGGGCTTTTGTGGAGATTTTAGGAATTTTATATAGTTGAAATCATGAGTCAATTGAAGCTAAACCACCATGGAAATCCTGGAGGCATTGGACGGCGTTTCGTCCTATTTTGTGACTCTTCAGCAGTGCGCATCCACGACCTCGCCTCGCGAGATTCAAACGCAGGACCTATCAGTCTTGCGCGCGAGCGCTTAACCACTAGATCACTGAGCTGGCCAGCATCCAACGGTGTTTATGTCTAACTTCAACCGATCCACGAAATTGAGCGAGTCCCGTAATAAGACGAAATGGCCGTCCCGTGCTTCCAGGTCTTCCATGATGGTTTAGCTTCAATTGACTCATGATTTCAACTATACAATTTGTATCAGTCAAAAAAATGAATATTGAAATGATATAACAGCAAATTAACATGGACAAACAAATATACATAGAATAATATCTATAAAATGTAATAAACATACATGAGCACATGCTTCATAAAATGCAGCTAATGATTCCATTGCTTGACCCCTTGTATAAAATTGTATAATATGACGTATAATATTTATATTTGAATGCCAATCATTTAATGTTTGTAAATAATTTGCTGCCATGATATAAATTTCTTTTTGTTTACTAATATTAGTAAAATATATAATTTTATTTGTATCCCCAGATTTAATTAAGGCTTTCATTGCTAATAGATGATTACCAGATTGAGTAAATTTTTTACATGCTAAATAATATTGTTCTTGTATTAAACATAATTCACCTAATTGATTCAATAGAATAGATTTTTCTTTATTTGATAAATTATTTGATATTGGTGTAAGTTTTTCAATTAAATCTTCTGTTATGGGTATAAAATGTTCATTACATAATTGGATTGCTTCACAATACTGTAAAATAAAAGTTTATAGAGAAAAAAATAGTTTATTGAACAATGAACATAGAAAATATGTTATATCCCGAAGAGAATTATGGCGGGTAACTCTTGAGAACTATTTATGGACCAATGTGATATGTATATTTCCTATTGTATAATTGTTAAGTAACTTAACTATTCATGTTCATGTTTCTTTTGTTATGAGCTTTATTTTGACCTATAGACCATTACTGTATAATTTACCATTCCTGAGTTTTGCTCAGTCTACTAATTACTGTTCCCACCTATTCACAGCCACATTCGACTAAATCTTGTACAAATGTTATTTTCTATTTTATGGTTCGATGTGGTCTGTCTGTTTGATATATAAACCCAGTATGTTTGAGAATAATGATTTATATTTGCAGAGGCTATTATTGGTGTTCTGGACTTAACTGGTTGGGCTAGGCAGATAGCAGGACTGATAAGTACTCAAGACTGCTCATATGGCTTTTGTGTATCATTGCTCTGATCGATAATTCACTCCTCTCTAATTTGCTGTCTTATAACGTCATATATCAACAGGGCTAGCACGCACTCACTCGATATAACAAAATATATGACCTGTACCTATAAAATACGAATTAAGGTAAGGCGTTCCACTCCATTTGAAACTTATCAACTGAATATTCTGGCATCTAAGTGTTAATATTCACTTTTAAATTCAAAATTGTAATGACATATCTATTAAGCTAATTAATGTATCTGCTAAATATGTTCAACGCATATTATGTTTATATAATTATTAGTAAGTGTTTAAATTTATTCTACAGCTAATAATGGCTTTCTAGACTCATTAGATCAGTATATCAACCGTATGTAGAACAAAACGCTCGTCTTAAATTCGATCACTAGCTACAATCAGTCTATTTCCCTATAAACTTCTTAATAAGTCACTATATCGACACAAAATACACATATCTCAACAAAGACTGATTAAATATATTAGTAATGTGGTAAACATTACTTTATGTGATATGTTTCGCGAAGATTTAAAAAAAACTCAACAGTACTTGTCACCAAAAACTAATATCAGCTGAAGAAATATCGAGAACATGAAGGTATCGGTAAGTGAATAATTAAATTGTCAGAATGAGGGTTTGTGGAGATGATAGTGATTTTTAATAGTTGAATTCATGGGTCAATCTAAGCTAGACTGCCATTAAAAGCCCGGAAGCACTGGACTAATATGGGACTCCTCATCAGTGCGCATCCACAATCCTGCATGTGGAACATAAAACGACCGTCCAGTGCTTCCAGATTTACAATGATGATCTAGCTTAGATCGAATCATGAATTCAACTATTAAAAAAATAATTAAATTCTCATAAGTTAACAGTTTTGGGGAAAATACTTAAAACTTTAGTTAGATACTATCAAAAAAATAGACAAAATCATCGATGAAATAGTAAAGTTGAATGAAGATAGTGTCATTTATTATGAATTGAATAATGTTACCTATTATGGGAAAAAAGTATTTCATTAGCAGAATACAGAAGAAGTAAATCATAATGAAAAGATTTATCATTGGAGTTCGATTAATCATGTAGAATATATTAATAACATTCAATTTAGATCATAAATTAAAGGCTACAAAAAATTTGTTACCATATATTTTCAACAAAAGCATCAGCACAATGAATTCGTTGATAAGATTTTCAAAGTCGATTTGTATCTGTTTAATTACTTTTTATCCTAATCATTTGCAATTGCTAGATGATGATTTTGGAGTCAATAACGTTAGATATCATCTTTACATCACTACTCCTATTTATGACAGGTTGTGTAAGTAATTTACAAGTGAATCATACCTAACTTTTAGTGGTGAGCTATCATGTTTATATCACTTACTTTAATTTAGCTATTTTGATTAATTGTTAGTTAATGTGATCTATCTTTGACACATATTTTAATAGGAAGAACATCCGTTGTTCTCTGTAACTTTACAATGTCAACTTTATTTGTGTTTCAATTGTACCAAATTTCTAATTATATGTGTTATGTAGTTGTTTAAATTTCAAAATTTATTTGGAATAAATAATAATAGATCTCAATAGTTTTCAAAAACTCATATCATAAATTCACTTGGTATTGTTTGGCTGAAGCTTCCCATTGACGCTTGGGACAGCGATTGATCAGTCTCTTATTGACCATATGTGTATACTGTGTGTATTGCCTCGATATAGCCTTAATTCACAAGCAAAGATGGATAGTGGCTAAGTGGATAACACGATGGCGTTTGAAACGAACGGTACTGGGTTCGAGCCCTAGAGTGAACATCAGATCTGAAATGTAGGTACATCCAGCTGACGAGTCCCAAATAGGACGAAACGCGCGTCCTGGATTCTACTGTTAGCCACTATACATCTTTGCTCTTATATTATAGTTAAAATGATCAATTTATTGGTCGGTTTTTTGAATTCAGCGGAAAATTGAAGATGTGAAGGAATTTCATTCAATGTCGAATCACTAACACATGACGCAGTAACTGAAGTCTCAATGGCATTTACAACTTTTTAGTTAAGATTAGGAGTAGCAATAATTCCATATATCAAAGTGCTTACTAACCTGTTTCATTTATGAGATTTACATATCTCTGAAATATCTGATGCGGAAATTAAGGTAATAACTGACTGTAAGATCCCTTGGGTTCACAAGACGATGAAGTGGAGATTCTTGGACGACTACGAGCTACACATAATAGAAAACTGTTTACTTTGATACTAAGAGGTTTTACATTCCGAATACCTCTAAGAACATGCATCTCGACTAGAGCCTACAGTGGTAGAACGGACTCATAATACTGTTGATATAAAATTAGATTTTGATTTATGTCTCTAGTGATTTTAAGTACTTAGTTGTACATACTTTATAGACAAAGCGAAAATTAAAAAAAGTCAGCTAAGAAAACCAAACAATAGATATCTCATACTACTTGATCATCAATTCAACTACTCTTTTGCAAACATTTATATTATAAATGAATATTTCATGACATTACCTGTTTACCAGCTGCAAGTATTTCAACAGCTCGATCAAATTGATTATTTTGTATAAAGAATTCTGAACATTGTTTTAACATTACAGGATTTAATTGTTCATCATTTAAAGAACTAATAATACTTTGTAAAGCATCAAATTGTTTAGTATTAATTGCTAATTCTATAGCTTGATTAATTTTGCCGGCTTTATGATATAATAATATTGCTTTATCAATATAATCTGAATAATTTCCTAAATGTTTTGCTGATTCTAACATATCATCTGATCAGCCTAATTGTGCTAAATTAAAAAGATGATCATTACGACCATGTTCCTGTAAGAAATATTCAAGGAGAAAAATAACATTGACAGTGATAATATGAACATAGTGGGAATTTTAAAATGTCTTCTGTTATTAAAGTGATAAATATAATAATATACTAACATATAGTTCAATATATTAACAAGTCAGAAGGGGTTTTGTGAGGATTTAATATATTCATAGTTGAAAGCGTTAGTCAATTGAAGACAATTCGTGAACGGTTGCTCAACTTCGTGGATTGGTTGATATTAGACATAAACATCATCGAATACCGGCTCAGTGGTCTATCGGTTAAGTGCTCGCGCGTGAGACTGGTAGGTCCTGGGTTCGAATCTCGAGAGGCGAGGTCGTGGATGCGTACTGCTGAGGAGTCCCACAATAGGACGAAACGGCGATCCAGCGCTTCCAGTTTTTCCTTGGTGATCTACATACAAATGACTCACGCTTTCAACTATTTAAATATCATCAAGTCTCACTAAATAAATAAGGAAATATTTGAAACACCAATAGAATATATAAAGATTTTAGAAAATCTTTACGTGTTATCTATGCTATTTATGGCACTCATAAGATATGAAAATAACTAATAAAGACTAAGTAGGTCGTGTTTTGATCATTTATGTACACATTTTTGACTGTAAGATAGATATTAATAATAGTCGACTTATTTGTTTAATCATTGAGGTTCTCTCTTGATGTTCAGGCATGAACAGGTAGTTTCCCTAGGGAACTAGTAGAACTAATGAGTCATCATCAATGTTAAAGACTTATAGAACTATTTATTTTGGGGATTTATTTGCCACCATAATTTTCGTGGAAGTTGAAACACATTACACCAAGTTTTGCAATGATAATAATCAATGTTCTTTAATGTATGGTAGGATGTGGTCAAATCATGAAGTCAGAAAACTCTTAATAAGTGATAATTATCATATTTGTTCTTCAACATAA
Organism: Schistosoma rodhaini; assembly: GCA_944470415.2. Lineage (NCBI taxonomy): Eukaryota > Metazoa > Platyhelminthes > Trematoda > Strigeidida > Schistosomatidae > Schistosoma > Schistosoma rodhaini. Next base: position 43,332,445 of record OX104044.1, read on the forward strand.
CCAACATTATGATCATGTTGGGTGGTTGAAGTTGGTTAGTTGAGAACCCTGCAATAACGTTCCGTGCCAGTTAGCACTCCTCATCAATGGATACTTGAAGTTTTTAGGAAACCGATTCTTCCTGTAGGGTTCAAGCTTCACATTGCCAAAACGTTACCATTAAGTTATTCGGGATGTGACACACCCTGAGTTGACAAAGATATTTATAATCGATCTATTAATGAATCATGACCAATTTCATGTTAGTCTAGTTTTTTAATGTCGATGATATTATGTTGATTTGCATTTATTACCTTGCACAAACGTATTGCACTTGAATAAGCTTTTTCTCTTGTAAACAAACGAATTGCTTGGTCTATACAACCTTTCAATTTTAAATGATTCCCTAAATGATGACAAGCACCAGGATCATCAGTTTCATTGCATATTGTTTCAGCTTCTGATTCTTCACCAAGACAGCATAGTACACGTACTAATGATAGGTAATCTTTTGAGCTCGAATAATATATTTTCGCTTCTTCAAGACACCCTTGAGCTTCTGGTTTTTTGCCCACCAACTTTTCATATTTCTAAGTTCAAAAAAAGAAAATGAATGTTTCAGAATTTAGTCAGTCAATTTGTATTTTTTAAGATTTCGCCACAGTGATACAGAAAGAGATCATTCTGTATTTACTCATCATTTTTTTGTATTTTGTAAATTGTTCAGTCAGCTTGTATTATAATAATAACTACTAAATAAAGTCCAAGAACACGAATCATTAAGAATGATATCAGTTTCAAGATGCCGTTTTGAATAATTTGGAAAATCTTTAAAAACGTTGTTGCATAGGTAAAAATAACTGCATGGGTATTTAGTAATGACAAAGAAAGGATTGTCGAGACTATTGAATTTAGAAGTGAGTTGTTATAAAACAATAATATTGGTCTAGAAGTCTGATTTGCTAAACCAAACAAGACAGACCACACAATGTTTTAAAGCTGTATTATTAGTTAAATAAGACAGGGGGTAGATTATTTAAATCAGCCACTTACTTACGTAACCTCTTGAATGTCCTTCTGTTTAAATCAGTCTAGTGCTCCACGTATCATTATGGTTTATAAAAATATTGGAAGAGCTTTATTTTTAAAACTGTCTATGCAGTTTTAGTTTTCACATTTCGCATATCTGAATTTTCACAGTTGACGTAACGAGTCGGTCCGAGCTAGAGTATCATTGGAAACCTGAAAGTACTAGACGGCTTTTTCGTCCTAGTACGGGACTCCTCGACATGCGCATCCACGATCTCATACGTGGGAGTCGGAGCCAGGATCTTCAGTCTCGTGTATGAATATTTAACCTCTAGACCACGGAGCGCACTGCTGAGGAGTCCCGTACTAGGACGAAACGGTCGTCAGGTACTTTCAGGTTCTCATCAGTGGTTCAACTTAGATCGATTCGTGATTTTAACTGAGAAAATACTACAATGTCCACGAATCCCCATACTGATTTCCGGGTTTGTCAAGCATTAGGATGTACATAAAATCTCCTTTGGAATTATGACCCTAACAAAAGAATGAAAAGATGAGTACTCGATACTTGTTTCATCTTGGTTTTGAACTTCACAAACAATACAACTTCAACTTCGCAAAGCATTGAAATCCGGACCGTAGAATCTAACACTAAAATCAAATCATTAGACTTCTGAATCATGATATATAATCCCCTATCAATGGGTATATATTCAATGGGAAAATTCTACAAAATATAGGATATCTGTGAAAACTGAATAGTTTATATTGCTAGTATTTGACTAACAATCGAAAAATTTATCGGTAAAATTTGTCTACAGTGAAGAAAATCAAAATACACTTACTGCACGATTTCAGTTCATACAAATCTTAGTAATAAATTTAGAAACTAGAATACTGAATTGTTTTGAATCATTACATTGAAATATTCATAATATCTATCCATATATATGTCAACAACTAAAGTATAAATTCAAAGATTTATTTTACTTCAGCTAATAATACTGTGGTTTGTGTTACTTTTATCCACATAAGTACTATATGGTGATGGTGAAGAAGAGAACGTATTTCACTAGAAGTGAAATATCCTGTAATTTTGTGCTCAAATACATTCGATTGTCCCCCACTCGTGTTCTCATTCACTACAATACATCTATACATTATTATATAATGATATTCAAAATTGTAAATCTATTCATATATTCAATAGATATATTGATCAATATTAAAATAATTTTAATAAAATAGATTTATTCAATAATATAATTATATATACTTACTGATCATTTTGTTGATTTACAAATGATTCTAATAATTTCGGATTATTTTGTAACATTCTAGGTACTTCGAAACAATGAGTTCCAGATTGAATATAACTAATTATAAAATATCAATGAAGCTTTTTTATTTATTAAAATCATTAAAAATAAATAAATAAATATAACAGAAGGGGATTTGTGGAGATTTCGGTATATTTCAAAGTTGAAATCATGAGTCAATTGAAGCTAAACCACCATCGAAAACCTGGAAGCACTGGACGGCCGTTTCGTCCTATTATGGGACTGCTCAGCAGTGCGCATCCACGATCCCGCACTCGCGAGATTCGAACCCAGGATCTACCAGTTACGAGCCAGAGCCCGTAAAAGAAGGGGTTTTGTGAAGATTTAGTATTTTCATAGTTGAAAGCATACGCCAACTTCGTGGATTGGTTGAAGTTAGACATAAACATTATCAGATGCCGGCTCAGTGGTCTATCGGTTAAGTGCTCGCGCGTGAGACTGGTAGGTCCTTGGTTCGAATCTTGAGAGGCGAGGTCGTGGATGCGTACTGCTAAGGTGTCCCACAATAGGACGAAACGCCGTCCAATGCCTCCAGGATTTCGATGGTGGTTTAGCTTTAATTGACTCATGCTTTCAACTATGAAAATATAACAGAATTAAAAATTTAATGGTATAAGTTTATATTGAATAAAATACTTAATATAATAAAATGAAGGTAGAATATGAAAACTATGGTTCATCCCTGATTCCTTCTTTCTTTCTTTTTTTCTCTGATTGATTATTTAACTTTAACTATCATTTTTTATTAAAATATGTTTTGTTATCTATATTCCAAGGTCACTTCATTAGGAATATTGAGCGGTAATTTTATTTGTTTAATTGAATTTACAAAATTTCAAATATTCAATTGTAGAAATCCTATTGATCCTTTTATCTCATGTGTAATGTTGTATACTGTAGAAATGAAATTATCTCACTAATGAACCAGTTTTTAATAACTGTGTTATGTTCTTGCTTAGATTGGAATAAGTTCATGAAACATAATGTAGTAAACAAGAACACAAGTGGGAATAATTGAATGTGTATGAATGATAAATTACAGAATCTCTTACTAAACTTTTGACAACCATATACGAAATACTTCATTTGCAAAATATCAACTAATTGCTTCAGACTTGTTTGTTCCTTCGTTTTCACACCAAACATTGTGTGTTCTCGTTCTCTTTCCTTTGATCTTCTTAACCTACTGCCTCTAGGTATTTCACTTCTTATTAATGATACATACTACTTATATCTATCGACATCGGTAGCCCACATCAAAGAAATACCACTAGTACAGATCATGATACAGTTAAATTTTATGAACATAATGAAAAAAAGTCATAATACAGTAAACCCCGGTCTATTTTTCTGTAACATATGCTTGTTGATATCCAATACTACATAGTCTTCAGGACATTATAACCAGCTTATTTTCTACATATTTATTTATATTATTTAAGATTTGTGAAAATACTTGACTGATAGTATTTTAATTAATAAGAAAACTTTCTAAACTGTTTAACGATTTATAATTTTGTCTACTTAATTTATAATTAAATTTACCTGTTCGAATATATCGAGATATTCGTTTAAACTATTGATGCTTTTGAAATCATGACTATTAGTATTTAGTCTTCTGATACAATACAGTTTTACCGTTATCAGCTTAAAGCTAATACTCCATAAGTTTATTTGTCATTTTTCTATTAGTATACTTTGTTGAATTAAAAAAAATTTATTTTCGTTATAATACTACTGAAGTTAATGATAGTATGTTTTAAAAGAATAAATTATTACTTGATTAACTTACAAATCATTTCCATAATTTTGATAAGAAAATAATGTATATACCAAATGTTGAATGAATATAAAAATTGTATAAAACTATCAAAGACTTTTTCCATTTTCAATAAGTGAGAAACATTAATCTTTTTATTAATAAATGGAAATTATAATGTGTTGTGTGCTACTGATGTTGATAGATATAAGTAGTATGTATCATTAATCAAAAGTGAAATGCCTAGAGGCAGTAGGTTAAGTAGATCAAAGAAAAGAGAAAGAGAACAGAGAATGATTGGTCTGGAAACGGAGGAACAATTAAGTCTGAGACAATTGATTGACATTTTGAAAATAAAGTATTTACTGTATGGTTCTTAGAGTTTACTAAAAGATTCCCCGCTTGTACTCTCGTCCACCACAATAGAACAATGAAAAAATACTGCCAAATCCTTATATTATGTGACTATTTGTTCAAAAATAAGAATGTAAGCATCTAGTGAATAGATTTTAGTGAAAATGTTGAATTTATTCTGTAAAAATCAAACTAATTATCTGTTCAAAGCTGACAATACCATCAAATTGACAAACTGAGTAGCTCAAAATCCCTAAAAATCTAAAGTTCCATTCTTATAATCGTGAAGTTTGATAATTTATACCTTGTGCTTATAGTTAAATTTATGATAAAAGGATATTTTTAGTTGCAAATAATCACTTTTTCCAGAAAAGTAATAATAAACAAGAATATAGAAGGTATTAAGAAATAGAACAGAAATCTCAGGATGCATGATGTTACATTCACAGTTGATTGATCACTGGGTGGTGATCAATGTCATGTATGTCAGGTCCTTCTTGATGCAGAAATAATCCTAACAATGAAGTTGAAATGTGGCCACCATTCTAGATGACTCGACATTGCATGCATTATGTTGAGATATGGTGGTGGTTGTAGGTAATCAACAGGTGGTCACATTGCAACTTCATCTATAGGATTCAGTCTACACTAAGAAGGACCTGACATACATGACATTGATCACCACCCAGCGGTCAATCAATTGTAAATACATCTCATTCCTACAGGAGGTTGGTCGCGGCCCGGTTAGCTCAGTGGTAGTGTCTCTGACTGTGAGACTGGGTGATACGGGATCGTATCAGCTAGGAAGCATCAGTTCCCTTAAGATTACAGGTGCATCTTGCTGACGTAAGCCAAGTAGCATGAAACCTAGGTCCAGGGTTTCCTGTTGACTACCTCCAACTACTATTAAATTTGATGATACTTTTGTTAAGGGCAACTTCAAGCAGCTAATTATTTGACTTGAGAAGATTTAATTACCAATATCAACAAGATTATGAGGAATTATTATTTCTTAATAAGTATTTAGAGTTAATTAAGAAAATAGTTCATTCTACAGTAGAATATCATAAATGTAAATAATGGTCAACCATTTTATTTATAAAACTTATCATTGTCTTCTCAAGCAACAGATTATTTAATCTTTCTACTGTCTAAATAAAAACCTGTAATAATCTTCTACAAACCTTTTTACAACTCAAAGTATGATTGTTTTTGAGTGTACATAATAGTACTTAAAAGCTGTTTTATGGTTACAATATTATGATCAGTGGCAAATAGATTCTCATCAGAATGACAGTATTCAAATGTTTGAAGTCACTATCTTAACAGATGTTCCAAGCCTTTTACAGTTCTTCATCACCATTAATCGGATTGCTAACCGATTTCAGAATTAAAGAAAATAACTTTGAAGTAATAAAACTTACTGTTCAATAGCTTGCTGAATGTCACCCACAGACTCCGATTCTTTAGCATAGGAATAATGAATACTACATAATAACATACGATTATGTTGTTCAGCCGTTATCAAAGCTTTGCTCCAATTGCCGAGCGACTGATGTAAACGAATTATCAAGTCCCAACGATTACATTGAATGAATAGTTGTTCAGCCTCATCCTTAATAAATTAAACCAACATAAAGCGTGTAGTTATTAACCTTTCAAAGTAACACAGTATTACCTTCTTTAACTAATATATGAGACATACAAAATACATCACGGTTTTTAATATTCATCCATTTTCAGTAAATCAAATACAAATCACTGTAAGGCGGCAAAATGTCACATGAGTGTCTATTTTACATGAACATTTTGAGCCCAAGAAGTCACTATTTAATTCTTCACTAGCTAGTTATTGAATAGTATCAGTCAGTCAGCTACAACGTAGGACCAGGCACATTTATGCATCGGTCCAAGTTGCCATACCTCGTAAGCACAACAAGATGAACACCGGATTCATAGAAGTAATTAATTTAGTGGTGGTAATATATAGAGAAAGGTTGTATAGAAGGATATAGTATAGGAAGGAAGAGAGATATGAAGCAATTTTAGTCTCAAGGTTTAAAGGAAGATAAAGAGTGTATACACCTACGCCATTGTGATCGATTCTGAGCCATGTCACCTAGACTCTCCAACCATTGGTTACGATAGTCACGCGGACCCCAACCAGGTAGTCTGCATCTGTCAACATGGCTCAGACTAGAAGTTAGTGACTTCAAACACTGATGCCATGTTTTGGTTTGGCCGCCCCTAACTCTCTTCCAACCATCCCCTACACTAGTCATCATAGCGCGTCGTGGTAATCGATGTTCGGGCATACGTAACACATGGCCCAACCATCTCAGTCGATGAAAATTCATCACCTCATCAACTGATTTACCATCGTTCCCTAATACCCTACGTCTAACCTCACTATTACTTACCCGGTTATCCCAGCAGATGCGAGCAATATTTCTAAGGCATCTGTTGTCAAATACTAGTAACCTACGAGTATCTTCTATTCTTAATGGCCATGTTTCACAACCGTAAAGTAGAACAGAGCGAACTGCTGCGCAGTATACTCGTCCTTTAATTGATAGACGGATATCTCGTCTTCGCCATAGGTGACGTAAGTTGGCAAAAGCCAAACGAGCTTTTCGAATCCGTGCTGAGATTTCGTCAGACACCAACCCATTAGGGCTGATCAGACTTCCAAGATAAGTGAAGTTGTCAACGCGTTCGACTACTTCACTCCCTATCCTTAGTTCAGGTGTTGACGCAGGCCAGTCCTGGAGTAACAATTTACATTTGGATGGGGAGAATCGCATCCCAAACATCCTGGCATTATTACTGAGTTCCAACAGAAGACTCTGCATTTTGCCAGCGTCTTCACCAAACAGGACTATGTCATCTGCGTATTCTAAGTCGCTTAGTGGTCCCCCTGGTAGGAGATCAATTCCTGTAAATTCAGTCGAAGAGAGTGTTATTTCCAGCAACAGGTCTATAATGAAGTTAAACAAAAATGGAGATAGTGGACAGCCTTGACGGACACCACTTGAGGTTGTAAAATCATATGACAGTTCGCCATAAGCTCTCACTCGACTGGTAGTGTTCGAGTAAAGAGCCTTCACAAGGTTTATTTACTTCTCAGGTACACCTTTCAATGACAGACACTGCCACAGAACCTCTCGGTCTACAGAGTCAAATGCTGCTTTCAAGTCAAGAAAAACTATCATTGTCGGACGCCGATAAGCGTGTCTGTGCTCTAAAACTTTACGAATGGTGAATATGTGGTCGATACAGCCACGACCAGGTCTGAAGCCAGCCTGATTTTCTCGTGTTTGCAGTTCACGAGTCTTAGTTAGGCGCCCGATAATTATTGAGGCTAGTATTTTAGATGCTATGTTGGTCAGACTAATCCCTCTATGGTTATCGCAGGATGATTTTGACCCCTTTTTATATATTGGGACAATCAGTGATTGTGACCAGTCGGATGGGATTACATCCGTCTCCCAGATTTTAGCCAGAATATTAGTCAACCTAATCTCTAAAATCGGACCACCTTATTTAAAGACCTCTGGAGCCAATCCATCTGGACCAGCTGCTCTTCCTCGTTTCAGATTACCTATAGCCTTTCGAACTTCAAGTAGGGTTGGGGGGCCTACTTCAATGTTCCATTCAGGTTTTCTAGGAATAGTGGGTAGTTGTGCAGTAGCTGAAGGCCAGCTAAACTGCTCCTTAAAGTGTTCCGCCCATCGTTCTAAACGTTTGGGTTGAGAGCAGATAAGGGTTCCGTCTTTTTCGGAGATTGTCTCACTTACACTTGACTTCTTAATTCCGGTTTCTTTTATTAGTCTGAATAGTTGCCTGGTGTTCCCTACAGCCGCTGCCTTTTCCATCTCTTTTGCTTTCGTTGCCCACCACTGCTCACGATCATTCTTTAGACTTTTAGTTAACCTATATCTAATTTCTTTACGCTCTTCGTCATGTTCAGAGCCTGATGGGATGAGTTTACGCGAATCCATCAGTGAAATAAACTTAGAAGAAATCCACTGGTTTTTTGGAGCCCTATGGTTTAAATGACTAATAGATGTTACTGCTGTTTTCACAGCTGTTCGTATGTCTTTCCAAGCAGCATCTGTGTCAGTCTTGTTTACAGAACTGCCTAGATGTGAACTTAGTTGTTTCTGGAATTCGCATTTGGCTTTCTCGTCCTCCAGTTCAATCCTAATGAGTCTTCTTAGTGTACTTTTCCTGCGTCCATTGAGGCACAGACAAATAGTATAGTATAGTATAGTATAGTATAATATAGTATAGTATAGTATAGTATTCAATGATTAGTTCTAAACAAAATATTAAACCAGTTTATGTGGATGTTTTTACCATAACTTCAAACTATTGACTGAGGCACCTAAATTCACTCTTAGACTTGATTCTCATCTTAAGTTGTATTTATTAAGATTACAGAAAAACAATTTTCAATGGCGTTATCTTTCTTTGAACTAAATGCTTTAATCAACAAAACCTTTTCAATCTTTTTGACGTCAACTAAGGAACATAATAACAATGTCAGAAAAGTAGAACACCATCTACAAAATGATATAGTCACAACCATGTGAAACACTACACCAGAGGAAGAAAGTGTCTTCTTCATTTACTTCATAATTCATTAGTTCTCAAGCGTCATGACATAGCTCCGCTCAAATGAACACATGTTACCTAATGTTAACAAGATTTTGATTGTAAAAGTGTTAGAATCGTCAAAATAAAAAACGAAAAGAAGAATAAAGGATTTCTAGAAGTATGCCACTCATGTCATTTAACAATCAATAGATATGCTGGAATACCTGCAATTTATTAGCTATAAAGAAAAAAGCTAAATAACTTCAGGATCAGGGATTAGATGAGCAAAAAAACAGTTTTAAAAAAACTTGGTCACCCTTTATAATCCAATTAACCATAAAATTAATCCCATCCCTACACTCAGTAGAATGTGTAAGTAACTCCTCACAAAGAAAACTTTGTGCATAGACCAATCAGTTTACAGAGCGCATTATCACCAAGTTGCTTAGACTTCTCACTGAAATATTTTTCGAGAAAAAGCCTTTTGATCTGTTGTTATTTTCAGAGATAAAAAGCCCATTTAAGTAGATCGATTTTGTTACAAAATCCATAGTTCTGTACAGTTATTAATAATGGCTACTTAAAAGCAATCTAAATGAGCAGTTTCATTTCAGTAAAATGTTCAGGTAATAAAACGTTAAATATTAACTCCGATTGTTACCATTAAAAATGAATGGGTTATCAAATACTTGATAAAATCATATAGATCTTTTATTTGAAAAAGATATACTACAAAAACACGCGTAAAGAAGTTTTTGGAAGCTGTCAAATGCTGTACTATATATAACGAACTAACCTTAGTTGAATAACCATTGAAAACTAAGGAACGCTAAACAGATGTTTTGCCCGGTTATGTAAATCTTTGGAGATGCATAGACTGACCTCATATGTCGTACAATTGGAGAAAATGAAGGACTGGAAGTATATCCAATGATACTATTGGTTATGTTTTTAACTGAACCTAAAGTTCTGGGGTTAGATCCCTGGTGATGTCGTCGAGGTGCATTTCTGAGTCCTATATTAGGACAAAACAGTGTCTACTGCTTCACAGTACTCAGCGGTTATCTAAATAAAATCATTCCGTTATACAATCCTTAAAAAACTAATGTAGTTGTAAAATAAAATGGTCATTTTGGACTCCAGAGTTAGGTTTTAATTCTGTACAGTTTATCTAGAGATTTAAATTTAGAGATCCCTGATAACAAATTAGATAAAGTTGGATAAATTGTACATCAGTATGGTACATATGTCAATAATTTATCAGCTAACAAAATAAAGTTCGTTTATCTATTTCACGAAAATTAATATGACTGTTTAATATTGTCGAATTAGCACAAGAAGGAGATAACTGTAAAATTCTTAATACTAGAGGAGGGTTTCAGCTTATTCTTAAATATTGCGAAATTTAAAATCATACCTCAGAACCACATAAGTTAGTTCACAAACGACTAAGAACTAAACATATTTAAACCTTAGATCAAAATCTGGAACAAAATTAGTTTAAAAGAGTACAGGAATTTAAAGGAAATTTGCAGAAATCTGAAGAATCTAGTATATATTTTGAGTAAATAACCTAATCACCTACTCCAAAACACAGTGCTTGTTGGGGTAAGAACATAGTAGAGTAAACATTAACACGGTAAGAAAACAAGAAATGACATGTCTACACTAACTGTAACTAAAGGAACGTAGACTGTATCATGAATGAATTCTATTAAACATGAAATTATTGACTATATAGTGTTTCTAAAAATGAGTAATATTACTGTTTATGGTATAACTAATGATAAGGTAGAGTTACTTGCCTACTGCTCTAAACAACTTTATCAAAAAATAGGAATGCAACAAACACTCATACCTTATACAAAGTTGTTGACTGATCCTTTTGTTGATAATGCCTCGTCACGATTCATGAATAAAACGAACCTTAGCCAGAGTAACCTAAACTAATCGTCAAACTAAACAACGATTTTGTATTTGCTAATGATCAGTATCAAAGAGAATTGCCAAAGTTTTGTAGTATCGTTAGTCTTGTTAAGCCCATATACTTTATTCTAGCTTCTGGTCAAGGCAATTCACCTATACATTATGAGTCATATTTTGATCTTGTTCATTATTCGCTTATTAACCTTGACTGCTTTTTATATGAGCGTATATGTGTGCACACTTCGTATCTTATTCATCATATGTCTGTCATTCACTTTTGTCTCACTATAAATATTAATTAACGCTTGCTTAAAATGAGTTGGCTTCCCCACCAATCTCCAATACGCATTATTTTCGCTTCGTTCTCGAGTTGGCTTCTCCGCCATCTCCAATACGTGTCATGTATGCTTCGCTCGTTTACACTTGCTCATGTGCTCACAGCTTTCTGGTCTGCATCATTTATCAATAAAAATGTAGTTGCCGCTTCCCTTTGCCTTCTGATATTATACACCGTTAAGTTTGGTATAATAACGGTTATCGAAGTAAACGATCAATGAAGCACGGCACTACAGTTTCAATAAATAAGGCATAATTGGTGAAATTCAACCAAGTTGCATGTTAGGCAGATATCATCCCCTACATTGAATGGTGGTAACGCTTTGTCGTAAATTAACTACACTTAGAAATATGAATCACTGAATCCAAGTTAATTATCCCTAGAGGTAAAATGCTCTCTCTGTGAGACATGAAAGCTCTCAGTTCATTCCCTTACGGGTACACAATTATAAATGAATTCTAAACTACTATATTTAACGTTTTCTGGTTTACAAATTTTCTGGAGATAATTTAAATCTATAACGAAAACCATCGACAAAAAAATCTTCCTGAAAAGATCGTATAAAATGTTTGAGCGATAAGACAATTGAAGAATGAATTAAATTTAAACACTTACAGTCATACCAATCTGTAAAGCCAATTCTCCTGCTTGAGCTTCTAATTCTGGTTCTTTACTTTTAAATTCACGTAACATTTTTGATCCCATTGGATTATTTATTTTCCCTAAGCAAACACGAGCAACATCCAATCGGCAAGTAGTAACACACATTTTAGCCATATTCTATAAAACAATTTTTTTAAGAAAAGAAAACAGTTTGTCTTAATTAAATTGTACCATGAAGAAAGTCTGATTAAGGCTAAAAAACAGTTTTAACATCACTTGTATTCAGATTTTCAGAGCGTAAACAAGAGAAGTGATAATACTATCCATCGAATTATTTTTCATATAGATACTATTCCATAGCCTCTTAAAATGTAATTATCTACAAGAAAATGTTCTTCGGAAAAGGGGTAAATAGAGATTGTAGTAATTTAATAAAATTAAATGATTTAAACTAAACCACCGCTGGTAACTTGGAAGCACTGCTGAGGAGTCCCATACTAGGACGAAATAACCGTCTTGTGCTTCCAGGTTTTTCAATGGTGGTCTAGTTTAAATCAACTCATGAATTCAACTATTGAAATTTTCTTCACTGGATTATTTTAGTTCTCAGTTGGGATTATCAATTCAATATAATTTTAGCGGTTTAAAAATCCCCATAAAATATTTAAAAACAAAGAATATTTGAGTCAACAATCTTATGATTTGACTTGTAGGTTGTATTTATCATAGAATGAGTTACCAGTCGATGGTAGAAAGTACTTGATACTTGTTGTTTCCTAGTATGGGATTCCACACTAGGGAGCAACTACAATCCTATCAAAAACTGAAACTAGGACACTCACGTGTCATTGCAAACAGATTGCCATTTAAAAAATCAGACCAGCGTCAAATGGTACAATTTCAACTTCAATCAGTTTTTAATGTGACGCTAGGCTATCCAATCTCATTGGTGAAAACTATTTCAATTCCAAGACATTTTAACTTAACTTACTTATTTATCATTACAATTATTTCAGTAGATAGGGTAAAATATGAAAAAGATCTCATTGAAATCAACACTGTCTGCTTAAATTTACACAATAAGAATTTCTTGGTGCTTACGCTTATCCAAAAGTTTCAACGTATATATTTGCAAGAAATAATAACAGAATAACAAAACATTTTAAAATGATATAAGTGTTGTATCGGGCGATAGTCTGAGTCTGACGCTGATATATACGGTTTCTATATATGTACCCAAACATCTATTTGCGAGAGAACATCAATAGTGAGTAAGAAGCTTTCATTGACCAAGTGAATCAAAATACGTTTACAAACTCATTCATAAATATACATCTGCTTTTCTCAGAAAATTGAGCCAGATTTTTAATCAATATTGTGTATTTGTCTTCCTCGAAAAATCAAGCCAAATCTTGACCATTGGTGCGCACACATCAGCAGTGCTTACCTATCGTTTGACTTTGAATTGAAATGCTTGAATGGTAAATCATATCAATACGTAACGTGGCTGAGAGTAGTCTGTTTAAACATTGGAACTAGGTTTCTCATTAGTTAGCACTCATCACCAAGGCTTACTATGAATCTTGAGGCTTCTGATGCTCTCTAAGGGATTTAAACCAGAGTCACCCAGATTCATAGTTTCAGATGTTAAAAGTAAGTTTTTGAATTGCGACTGAACTTTTGTAGGACCGAGATATTTACATTTATAAACTACTGAGTAGTGAATAATGTTATGTTTCCGTATTCCTCAGTCTGATAGAATTCGATCAATTAAGTTATAATGTCTTCACATTTTAGGCCTTGTCATAAGGTGATATGAAATATTTTCCTAGAATCCCAATTTAAAAATTATCTTAACATGAGAAACAGATCATACTAACATATTGCATAGCTGAATTGTTTCTTTTATTATAACTGTGATTATTGTTATTATTATTTGAGTTTTATCGCAAATCAGTCAGTACAAAATACACCTTGTGATAATCTTTCAGAATCTACAATATTAGTGAGTGCTTTAAATGACCCAATTTTTCTCATTTTATGATCATTAGTATGGGAGTTTGTGGGGATTACAATATTTTCACAGTTGAAATCACGAGTCGATCTAAGCTAGACTACCATTGAAAACCTAGAAGCACTGTACGACAGTTTCACCCTAGTATGGAACTCTTTAACAATGCGCACTCATGATTCCTCACACGAAGCTCGAACCCAGGACCTTCGGTCTCGCGCGCGAATGCCTGACCTCTAAATCACTGACATGGCATCCAACGTTGTTAATGTCTAACTTCAACCAATCCATAATCTTCCGCACCTCTTACTCTATTGCCTGAAGTAGATAACTGTCTCACACCCGACATGGATTGAACTCCACTGTTCACAGCTTTTCAATAGAACTCCAGAAGTCACATCTTGAAGCTAGTCACTAGTGAGCACATGATTGTTATCAGTATGGGGATTTGTGGAGGAGACCCATACTAGGACGAAGTGGTCGCTCCGTGCTTCCATGTTTTCACTAGTCTAGCATAGATGGACTCATGATTTCAACTGTGAAAAGCATTATTAATCAGGTTTCATAGGTAACAAATTGAAACTCAAGTGTGAGGGTTGTATTTTTGTGTGGTATGGTAATTAAATTGGATATTTTTTAATTAAGCCATTATGCACTTTTCTGTATCAAAGAATGATTCACAATAACATACCTGCCAAACGATTGGACTTTTAATCAATTTCATAGCTCTAAATGCAGAATCCATTTCACCTAATGCTAAATAATAGCTGAAATTTAGCATAGCTTCACGCGTCTTCTCATCAGCATCTTCAAGACCAATAAAATTTTGCATTACACATCTATCAATATAATGTACTCTATTCTGAGTTATTGATTCATCACCATCAATTACTTCACTATTCATTGATTTCTTTCTCGATTGAATATTGATATCAACATTATTATTCAATTCTTTATCTTCTCTATGCAATGATGTATTCAGATCTAAATCATTATTATAATTATTAGTAATTGTTGATGTACAATCAATTTTATTGATTATACGACGATCAGATGTAATCTTTTCAGACCGATTTCGATATTGTTCATTGAGAATAAGACGATTTATATCCCACTGAAAAATTGAGAATGAACTAGATGATTATTTTTGATGTATTACATGGGTACACAATAGGATCAACAAACTGAATATTAATGGATGACATTTTTAAAAAAATATATAAACAAAAAAGATTATTTAAAATGGGTATATTCATTTACAAACACTTGTCATATAAAAGTGTCCAAAATAGTTAACTTCGAATATCGATACCCTTTTATATCGTCTTAACAACTATTTTTATTGTAAATGAATAAGATTTTTGGATATTGGATAATGGGCAACATAGACCTGAGGACATCCCTTACATATTTATCTAATTCAATGTTTACTGTTTCTTCATAGTAAACTAAAAAAGTTCAACCCTCTTAGGATAACTACTGAAGGATAGAATGTTAGGTAAATCTAACTGAAAAGATCTTTGGTTTTACAAGTCAACATAAATGTGAAAAAGAATATGATGATAGTGTAAACCACACTTTGCAATCAGTTAGAATATTAACGAAAATTAATGTGGACCAAATAGTTATTTCTGGGTAATCTAAAAATCTTCTTGAGTTCAAGCCTTTATTACATTACACATGACCAAACTTATAACTCACAAACTGACCGCCGTTCCAATCATGACTGATTAGATTTTTACCTTTAGAGTTAAAATTGTATCGTACTTAGCGTAGAAATATATTCTTAATTTCGAATATCATGAAGTGTTTTGGGTTAGTGTATATATAATCAGTACTATTTTCAACTTTAATGTATCACATTATAAAACTAATTTTTAAATTTAGGTTTTGCTAGTTGAATATTACCAAAACGTAGAATGTCATGAGTGACAATTTCTTTCGAGTTTGAAACTTCTCAGCATTTCATTATCAGTTGTCATCGAACAGTTCAGACATAGAGCCCCCAGATTATATATGACAAGCTTCTTCATCAATAGTCATAATGTTTACATTTTCCTACTTTTATCAATCAATAAAATAGCTGGACCGTTCTTCAGTTTTATCTTATGTTAATTGTCATCCTTACAGCATCGTTAATCTTAGTACCTTTTGACTTCTCGTTAGAACTTCAGAAACTTTACATTGAAACAAATCACATGGCAGCCCACAGTTATCATTTTCTCACATTTATCTGTTCTAAAAATATTTCACAACAGAGATTTGTACAAATTTTTTTAATAAGTATAATTTAATAAATTTTTGTTTGTATAAACATAATAAATAGTAACATACACGAACGGAAAAATATATGAATGGCACTTCAACACCGATCAATGCACTATGATGAAAAGACATTAGAAATGATCCTTGAATTATTGTATCATTTCGATCTGGACTAACAAACAATGAAACAATAGAAGTAGAAACTTTCGATTTCTAGAGAAATAAAAATGAAGGAAAACAAAAAGAAATTCATTAGTTGTTTGACATAAATAGACCAATAGTTACTAAAATACATTTGTTGCTGGTAGATTTTATATCAAAAAGACAGATCTTTCATGATACTTTATCCATTACTTACTATTCATTTGTTAATATAATGAACATAAAAGCGATCACAAGTTTATTATGTGTTAAATCAATGTTAGTCTAAATCATTTCACGTTAAAACAACAAGGTGGTTGGTCGAAAACTACAGCCTAAACCCTTGGGAAAACCGAAACTTAGTTAGAACAGAAAATTCATTGATTGGTTGTACCCGGCCATTATAATCTGTCTCATGTTGTAATGAAGAATAACTTCAATTCTTCTAATGATTGAAAAAAATTGCTATCCCAACTATAAAATCAACTTACTGAGTTGAACATAGAATTAGTTGCAAAATATATTGACAGTTTCATTTAAACAAAAGTAATCAATGAACAATCCTGGAAGTAGTAAAGGTCAGGTTTTATATCTATCAGTTTAAACCTATAAACAAACAGTTAGTTAGCAAGAATTTAAATTTTCATTGAGTATACAACTGAAGTATATAACTGTATAATATTATCATCTTTAATATAAACTACAACCTAAAACGCAGTAAACTTGATAATTTAGTTGTAGTGTATTTTATATTTTGAATGATCATCTACGCTCAACAGAAATCACATTTTGTATTTTCACATCAACGAACAACCTTGGAGAGTCATTGAAATCCAGAAAACTCTGGACAACTAAACAACTGGCTAACGACCACTTTACGTGAATTCAGATCACTGAGCTAGTTTTCAGTAGATCACACTTCTAAATTTAGTCGATTAGAAATGTTCCACAGCCATCATTGATGAACTTCACTAGTCAGTCATGTCTGCTATATAAAAATACAAAGTTCAACAATCTTCACACCCAAATATGTTAAGAAATAGTACCCAATTAGTCAAACGCTTCAAACAATAAGATTCCTTTTTAGTTTCAACGTTTTGACATAAACGAGCAACAGTGATGATAATAACTATAATTATAATTTCCTTATTTATTCTACATATCAAATAAAAGCAATATTTTGGAATGTTTGAAGATTACCTTATAAACTATGTTCATAGATAAAAATGTAATCAATTAATTTGTACATGTAACACTCTAAATCAATCTGACCATGATATAGTATGGTGGTGCATGCTACTTATATCGACAGACACAAGTAGTATGTAACACCATTCAGAATTGTAATACCTGGTAGCAGAACATTGAGAAGATCAAACTGAAGAGAACAGGAATGTAAACAGAGAATAATTGTAATAACAACAGGAATGAAGGAACGATAAGGTTTATAAAAGACAATTTATGGAAGATATACAAATGAATTATTTAATGTATAGTTTTCATATTTTATGAAGACATTCTGTAATTTTCTATTAAATAATAAATTGGCTTTAACCCCATGGGTGTTCGTTCACTACAGGATGTCTTTGCTTCAATAACGGAATGTCTGGGACCATTTCAGTTATACAGAATACTAGTTAAAATATGCTAACTTAACCAGTTCATCGTAAACTCCTATTTCGACTGATATACTTTAAAAAGAATAGTTGTCATTTTCATGTAATAGACATTGAATTACGATTCCCAGTAGAAAATCCGAAGCTACTGAAGTTCAACAGAATGCCAACAATGTGTATTAACTAAGGTAAAATATATTATTTACATTCATCTATCAGCAACTAACATTAATAGTAAGAGAGAGATGCTTTATTCAATGGAAAACTGAAGTTTATTACCAGTGATAAGTTAAAACATTCAGAGTTACAATTCGAAATGATGACAAATTCTTACATCCATAAACATGCCAAAGTAAGGAGTTTCAAAATAAAACTGAATGAATCTAAATGATAACTAATAAAGTCTTATGAATTTTTTTCAGCCCAACAACTTGTAAACTAACACTCAGTAAATTTTGACCAAGAAGATATTCAGAATACTTTTATGAATGTAAGAAACAAATTCATTTGAAATGGGATTGTTAATGAGTGAGCGATGACTAAATTGACTAACATCATACAAAAGAACATTTATTTGTGAGTTATTTTTTTACTGACTCTCTATATGTATTTTAGATAAATAATTCATACCCTTTTACTAGACGATCGATTATCCACAGTAGTATATTGATTAGTATCATTATCAGTTATATAATTAATTCCAGAATGTTCGTTATTTACTTTTTCAAGTAAATTTAATTTAGATTTTAATATTGGATGATCAGGTGAGATTGGTGCAGCTTCTACAACCAACATTCTTGATTCATATTGATCCCAGTAATGATGTTTTGGCCATCTCTTCTGAATAAGATTTTTACTATTTAAACGGACTAGATTTAAATTTACTGGATGATTTTCACTTTCAAGATTATTTACTAAAATAGATAAACAAGTATAGTGTAATGAAGAAAACAATCAACCTAAATAAACAGAAAAACATTTAATTGATATACCTTCAAATTTCGTCAAATCTAGTAGCTTTTTGATAGTTGAGATCATGAATCAATTGAAGCAACACCACCATGGAAAATCTGGAAGAACTGGTCGGCCGTTTCGTCTTATTATGGGACTCCTCAGCAGTAAGCATCCACGATCCAGCCTCGCGAGATTTGAACCCAGCACCTATCAGTTTCGAGCGCGAGGGCTTAGCCTCTAGACCACTGAGCCAGCATCCAACGGTGTTAATGTCTAACTTCAACCGATCCACAAAATTGAGCAACACATCCACCAATGTCTTCAGTGAGTTAATATCTTACAACACACCTGGTTGAACTACACTGGTCACTGCTTCTCATTAGAACTCCAGGCCTAGCTTCAATTGATTCATGATCTCAACTATCAAAATTACCATAATATCCACAAAAATCCTTCTGCTAATTGTTTTTATCAAAGATTCACAATATCAAGGAAGGAAGAACAATTATTTCAGTTTACATCAGAACAGCTTATAAAATAAGAAGAGCAAGTAAATCTTAAGACTTGTAACAAGTAGATTCTCATTTAGCAAATAGATTGAAAACATTTAATCTACTGTTTAACTTCTTAATTTTTTTAATAACAGTGTAGATATCTCACGATCCATTTGAAGCTAAATTATCAAAATGAATTAGAACCGACGTTTAAGTAATTCATGATTAAACTGAAGATAGCTTTCTCTGTTTTACAAACACTCCTCAAATTTTAATGCACCTCTCTACGGATACTCGTTTTTAGTGATGACTGTCAGGTAACTTATCAATCTCCAAAACAATTTATTTCCTACTTTGTTCAGTTGTGTAACCAAGAGACAACGACTAATTAAAATGTATAGCTACAAATATCTTGAAGACAGGGCAGTAACACACTATGGACAGTGAGGCGAATAAATAACTTAAACTTTATTATTGGAAACATCTTTAACGCTGAATATGTTGATAAGTGCCTATTTACCAAGGTTATACGAACTCCCGAGGGAAGGTTGGTAAAAATTTTAATACCACTCCACAAAGACATAGTAGTAGGGACATATTCATGTTCGTCGAGACTATCAAAGACATAAGGACGAAAGAACAAACGATGATATCCTTAGACGTAATATCATAGTTTACAAATGTCCCACTCAGAGAGACTGTAGAATATATTTATGGACAACTTTGTGAAGGAGAAATAGAGACTACAATCCCCATATAGATCACTTAAGAATTGTTACTAAAATGTACTATGAACTTAAACTTCAAATTCAGTGGTGAAATAGATGCTTTCGCGAAAGATTCACCACCAGGTCACATATTGGGTGACATTTTTATGACTAAACTGTAGAACGATCCACTGGCACAACAGACTGACAAGTTTTCCCTTCAATGCCGATATATGGACTGTACATTCATCCTTTGTAGCGACCAGACTGATCGGGTAAAGACAATCAATAGATTAATGAAGTTCTTCCGTATATTAAATTCACATGTGAGGAAGAAAAGAAAGGAATACATTTTTTAGATGTTCTTCTTACAAGGATTATAGATGAATCACTACGAAGAAACTTAATAGAGAAAACTAGCTGAACTGGTCAATAAACAAATTTTCTTAATTTTGTCCCACCAGAATATAAAAGGATTCTGATCAAGACACTTCATTATAGAATCAAGACCATATCCTCGCTAGATGTGGTTTAAGAAGAAACAAAGGCACAGTGCACTATTTTGAAATAAAGTAGATATCAGGCGAAATTTATAAACAAGCATGTAGGCATGAGAGAGCATAAAGAAGGTCTAATTTTAAGCAAAAAGTCTCTGTATATACGACTATAAGTTAGAGACGATGCAATCAGCACAATGCTAATACGAAAGTTGCATTGAACAATCGAAAGATCTTTGAATGCAGGTAAACTATAATTGATGTTTTCGAAACAACTGATGGTCACTCTGAGATTGAAGGATAATTTACTTAGACCACCCACTTCTTTCTGTATTTATCAATTCAACTAAAGCAATTTACGTCGGCATGTATTCTAGAAAATCGTATTTTCGTGCTTGTGAGCACTTCCAAGTGTAAATAAGAAAAAGTATTGTGGTATGGGTTGCTTATATCCACATAATTAGTATATGACGATGGTCAAGAAGAAAATGTATTTCAGCAGAAGATCGATGAGGAAATAATGGAAACGAAACGCATTTTGTATGAAAATGCATGAGCAATAATAATGGGAGACTATAAACTGATATTTACAGAAGGAATGGTCAAGATTAAGACAATTGATTGATAGTTTGCAAATTAACTTTTTACTGTATGGTTGTCAGATTTCAGTGACATTGTCTGTAATCTTCATATCAAATACATTCGATTGTACTCACTCGTCTTCTTATCCACTACAGTATGGTTAAAACTGTATACAGCTCGATTTTAACTCAGTACAAGCGAGCCAAACATCCAACATGGAGTACTCATTTACTGTGAAATATCGTGTTAACAGCAATCTGCTTAAATACGTCAAACCAAGAATCCATCAGATGGCTGAAGTAATAGCTATTCAAATTAAAAAAACCGAGGCTTTGCGTTCAGAAGAAATATGTTCATCTGCTCCTTTTACCTTGGCCAACTTCTGGTCTAATTAATTAATAATCATTTTGATGATATGGTGACGTAATTCGATTAATGTTCATACAAACCTTCTCTTTGTATCTCCATAGCTTAAACTTATCCATACATATTATTATTATAACACATCCAAACGTCTTGGAGAAATTTAATGAGCATCCATCCCTATTTACTAATTCGTACCCGATACGTACTATTCAACATACCAAGTGATTTCTGATTTGTAATTACATTATCATCTCTCTCGCGCCATGTTAATCTTATTTATTCTGATCATCAGTCTCAAAGTTTCATTTAACGTACAACATCATTCCAGTCAACATTTTGTATTAGTCATCTGAACATTAACGATTACAATTTATTCTATTATCTTAAATTCACATGCTATGATTTTAAACATTGTATTTTGCCTTTAACCTGATCACTTTTTAGATTATTAATTTGATATATAGCTGCAGAACCTGATAATAATTTATTGAAAGGAATATATTCACTATCGATATCTTATGTTTTTGAGATAAACTGAAGCACTGTCATATCTATTTACATCACTCACTTTAACTACTCATAAATATACACCAACCAGAAAATTTGTTTATTACATATCATATGTACCAAATTTTACTAGTCAGGATACAGCTTGATCAGGAAAAGATATTCAATAAGTTTCCGGCTCTCTACCTTTTCAGCTCCATCAAATAAGTTATTCCTGTAAGTGAACCAACAAATGTAACAATTCAGGGCTTTCTACTTCATATTAAAGCAAGTAACCGACATCCTAGTGACTACATACTTTCATTCACATTTGAAGGTTGTTTCAATGTCACAACAACGAAGCTCCTCTTGATTTAATAATTTATCTTTCCAATTACAAATAAGTATACTGGTGCCAAAGTAAGTGATGTCTATCATTCATAGCTTTCACTCACATCATACAACTACACATACAGTATATTCAGTAAATGCTTACTTGTTTCAGGTATATCATTAACAGAATTTGATAAAATTTCGAAAAAATTGAAACATTTCAATTTATCTTCATCTAAATGATAAATATAAATATTTGGATCTGGAATCCATTTTTTTAATAATTTCACATCTTTATTCATAATTCCTGTTGTAGTTCTTGGCATGACTTTATCATTCATTTTATCTGTTTGTATTTTTGTGAACAATGATGATGATTCAACAGAATTGAACCATAATAGTTTACATAATTCACCATTTAGTAAAATTTCTATTGTAAATGCAATTGAATTACCAGATTTATTCATTGAAATCCATGAAATATTTAATTCATTTATTAATTGATTATTTGAATGATGTAATAATTTGATATTCTCTTGAATAGATGTAGTTGAATAGTTCGATATTGATGGATTCTGTGCAATAGAATTGAATAATTGATATAGAACTAATTGAGTTAAAGATTTGGATGTATTTGTTGATTTGATTTCTCTAAATTTGAAAATATACCAAACAAAAATGAAATAAATAAACTTAATTACAATGGTATATTAAAGAATGATATGGTAGATTGAAGAATTCTATTACTTAGATAATAGTATAAACATTAGAATTATGAAGGATAAATGATCGTTTAGGAGTACAAAACTAGAAATTGAGCTATCCAGTATGAATGAAAATGTGGAACTAGATTCATTGTATTAATAGCAGCTGTATAGAACTTGTTATTTGAATGAAATGTACTCTAAAAATCCAATGATGTTATTGAAGTATTTCAAGGAATTAGTATAAAAAAGTCTTCTGAAGTTGAAAGAGTTTCTTGTTAAGAAATAATAAGTATTATCAACTTTGAAAACATATCATAATTTGTGACAGATTTCTTAAGCTTCGTTTTTAAGGAGACTAGTGTAATTGAGTTAACTCTAATACTTATTCGCAAATATTATTCGGGGAACATTGCGGAGTGGTTTTTCCTAAATTTGAATAATCATAAAAGACCATCTTTGTTATGAAATAACGTCCAATCTAGTTACTGATGAATGTTTTTAAGTGTTTGACACCCTTCTTTTGGAGACGCAAAAATCTGCATCTAAAGCTCTGTTGCAAAACGTTGAGTAATATTGTACACTATCAATGATAACATGTGAGCTACCGGACTGGTACAAATAGGGACATATTGATAGTGACCTGTAGTCGGTGGGTAATTCGTTAACTCTTACCAGCATGGCTGTTGTTGAAACTTTTGCTTACTATGTAGTCTTGAAACAGCATGTAATTCCTTAAGACTTTCTTAATATATAACATTTAAATGAGTGGAAGACCTTTGAAGTCTAAATAGTGGTTTTTATGTTACTAAACG
This sequence comes from Schistosoma rodhaini, assembly GCA_944470415.2. Taxonomy (NCBI): domain Eukaryota; kingdom Metazoa; phylum Platyhelminthes; class Trematoda; order Strigeidida; family Schistosomatidae; genus Schistosoma; species Schistosoma rodhaini. The sequence continues at coordinate 43,356,342 of OX104044.1, forward strand.
CATCATCACTCAAAGGACATCTAAAATTAGTATCAATACATGAAGGTTTCATTACATACTACTGAGCTGGCACTTTGAAACTTCTTGAGGTTTTTTTGAGGCATTTATGAGGCATTTGTGACTCTATTCTCCTGGCTGAAGACACTTTATCTACAGTAGATTGTATTTAGCCCTCCAAATTTACTATGTGGAAATATTCTCTAAACAATCATCAACCACATTGCTAAAGTCTGATATGAAGGAAGAATGGGATAAATAAAAGCACTGGAAAGGGATATACTCTTGACATATTGATTTTGTAACAAATTATCAATACAAGTTACTAAGATAGTTGGTTTCAATTTCAAAATAGGTAATATCGAAGCAATTCACTAAGGATGCTCATATACTAAAAGAGATCAATCATTTGCGGTTCTTAAGAACACCAACAATGGGAGGATCCAAACCTTCACTTCTGAATTATAGTCTAAACGTGAGAACAAATAAATAATTATCAAGTGAGTGTTAGAATTCTAATCAGTATGTGATCTTGAACATTAAACTTACAAATGTTTCCAAAAATCAAACGGCTCAAAAACCAAAAAAAATGTTCTTTAAAACGTTTGTTAGTATGGTCATTGAACAATAAATTGTCAGGGTATCAGGATAATACACAAGCAATAAACATTTGAAAATCGATTTACCTTCTGCTTAAATCAAATACTCGTACTTTATTTTGATCAGTAAGACATGCCATATAACTGCCACATTGAGTAGTCATAGTAATACTGCCCTCTATTTCTGTAAAATTGATTAGTTGTTTAACACAACCCTAAAATATTAAACGACATAAAGCTTTAATGTTCAATAAAATATCCATTGAATAAATGTTTAAGTAATTGTGGACAGTAGTAGCGACAGAATCGGAAAGAGTGATAACAGATGTGTTTAAGATGGAAACGATCATCATTAAACAAACCTACTGAACAAGTGTTCTATCCTTTCCAAGGTTTTCTCAGTAATAGACCGAATTAGTTTTTTTAGATTGTGGACTAAGGAGCATTAGATATTGTACAAACATTTATCTTTGACATTTTTGTCAAGAAACATCTCCGATTCAGAAATTTGATTATCTAGCATTCTCCGAATATCACATTTGTAAGAAATGTAAGAAACACTGAATTTATATATTTTCCAAACTGTCGATGATCTTAGTACACTCGTTAAAGGTTTCAGTTATGGTAACATTACAACAGATATCTAGTTACTACATGTTAAGATCATCTGCGTTATAAATTTTAATTGTAACATGTGATTCGAAGAAAATAAATGTTATTGAGATCATGAAGTGACCTTTGATAAAAAATCCACTGAAAACCTGTAAGCATTGTACAGCTGTTTTGTTCTAGTATGAAACTACTCAGAAGTGGTCATCCAAGATCTGACGACTGAGAACCAAACCTAGGACCTACGGTCTTGTACGAGAACTCTTAGACTCTAAACCATTGACCCAGGACCCGATAGTAAGCAATTGTAATTTCAGTCCATCCATAATATTTCTTTATCTTCAGTGAGTACTTTCCTCACATCCAATACAGTTATACTCTACTGGTCATGGCTTTTCAGCTAGAACTCTGGAAATTTTCTCACTAAACTAATCATTATTGAGCAGATGATAAATAAAGGTTTATTATAACACAGTTTATAAAGTACGATAAATATAAAGTTGAGTGATAATGTTTCTATTAAAAAAATAAATATTTAAGAACACAGTCAAAATATAAAGAACGTAAATAACTTTCACAATATATCAGTAATGTTCACGAAGAAAAAAGAAAGTTTTTTTAACTCAACTGATTTTAGTTATAAAGAACGTCATAAACATCTTTCTTATTTTCTCTTAGTGTTATGACTTTATGTCCGGCTTTTTATCACGTGAATTATCCATCAATCGAAATACGACTTGTCTAATCTTAACACTGTAACAAATCAATGACGTTCGACCAATATGGGCAATCTAGCGTCCTTATTGGTCCCTTGTCCACCTAGCCCTTCCAATTGAGTCCACAACACCAATTACAGCTTCTGCTATACGAATCATTTATTTCAAGTATACTCGGTTTATATACCAGACAGAAAGACCGCATTACACCATAAAATAGAAAATAATATTTGTGAAAGATCAAGTCAAATGTGGCTGTGAACGAGGGAGACAGTAAACAATAAACTGAGTATAATTTAGGAAAAGTAATTGGTATAATAATAACCCATAAGTCAAAATGAAGCTTATATTAAGATGAATATATATATATATATATAGATTAAATCTAGTCACTGAATAGTTAAACAATAAGAATATATATAAAATAATCGTCCACTAATAGGTCCTGGAAGTTACCTATACTTATGTCTTCGCTAGGATATAACACTTAGTGATTAATTAATATATGATAAAAAATAAGTTTTTAAATTGAAATTCAAAAAAAAAGAAAAAAATTACCTCTAAATTACGAACTTGTAATTTATATGGTTCAATTGTAAATAGATTATATTGATGCATTCCAACCAATTTAAATTCACAAGAGAAACAAGCTATTAAATATAATTACAAAATTAATTAACAATTATTAGTTAATTATTATCAGAAGGGGTTTTGTGGATATTACAGTAATTTTAATAGTTGAAATCATGAATCAATTGAAGTTAGACAACCATGGAAAACCTGGAAGAACTGGACGGCCGTTTCGTCTCACTGTGGGACTCCTCAGCAGTGCGCGTTCACTATCTCACCTCGCGAAATTTGAACTCAGAACCTATCAGTCTCGCGCGCGAGCACTTAACCACTAGACCACTGAGCCAGCATCCAACGGTGTTAATATCT